>CM047805.1:97306133-97906133 GCA_026214975.1 Gentiana macrophylla | reverse complement strand
TTGTCCTGTGAAACGATCTCTTAGACAGTTGGAATGACATTGATTTTGATGTGTAATGATTTGTATTTAATTTTTTCCAAAGGAAATTATTTTTTAAATACGTAAAAATAATGATGTACAAAAGAGCGATGTAGTAAAAATTGTCACATAATAACATATGAGTATGAAAAGAACAATTAATAAGTCGGGGTTGGGACATTAGTACTTTTGGTTAATTCGACGCGCGAAGTGCTTTTTGATTTCATTAGTTGATCTGTCATGCGCGCGTGTATATAAAAACTCTCTGCTTACACACGCATGATAGATCCGACAATTTGAATTCAATAAGCGACTTCTACATCGTAATCAATCACCCTAAGATTTTTGAACCTAATTTGTCTCTTGAAAGGTACAGTTGAAGTTCAATCAAGTAAACATACAAAAAGCTGGGGTACTCTAGATTTCAATAAAGGAAGAACAATGAGTGTTATAAATGCAATAATTCAGAGACAAAATAGTATACATTGTACCTTCACTTCAAGTCATTAATTTTGTTTACAATACACACATCTATCATATACGGCAAGTTCTTTTATGATGTGTCCATTTGAGAAATAAAGCACACGTGAATGATTCTGGACCACACAGTTTCAACTCAAATTCAAACTATGTGATTCAGAATCTTCCACGTGTGTTTACGATGCAAATAGAGTGACAGGAAAAAATTACCCTTTAATAAGAGCAAGTATCAGATTTATCTTATAAAGGTTGATGAGAGTAAATCATAATCAAATGCACAAAATTTAATGTACACAAATATGTTGGGTTTATGGCGGGAAATTATTGTATGGAGAGAGTAATAAGGATGAAGTGACGGATAAAACGATGAGAACCACACAGTTTATATCCAGATGTAAAACTAGTTGTAGGGATTAAGCCATATGAACTATCCGCATATAGGTATGTACCATGCAATAATTTCCCGTTTATGGCGGTAGCATCACCACTATCTTATTCTCAAACATTGTAGTCCAACAATATGTCATTAAAGCATATTTTTCACAAAAACTAATTTTGTAAAAATCGATTATAGAATCAAAATCAGCTTTTTTTTTTAAAGTTGATTCAGAACCAACTCTATAGAAAACCGGTTCTTTATTCTAAAAACAACTTTCACAAAGTTAATTCCACAAAATGCACCAATAAAATCAAAAAAATTATTGCAATTGAAGGAAAAGAGTAAAGCAGTACCTGAGAGGGACGGGAGAGATAGTTGTAAGAGAATTTACCATGAAGACGAAACTCGTGCATAACCCAGTTGGATTTCTCACCCTTAGGAGCTCTACCCTTATAAAACACAAGGGTTTTCTTCATCCCTACCAATGAGCTTGTTTTTGAGCTGTATATTTCCCTATCCTTCCCTGTCGCCTTCCAGTAACCTGCTTCTGTTGCCCTATTTGTCCTCAACCCTGTTGGATACTTTCTGTCCCTTAAGCTGAATATGTACCACTCTTTCTCTCCCATCCTGCTTGCTTTTCCTGCTTTCATTCAAATCTATACATTAATTTCATATTCTTCTTAAATAAAACTGAGAAAAAGGGAAAGGGAAAGGTGATATGAACTTCAAATTAATTACGCCCCACCTGGAAGCTCCCAGGGCTCACATTTGTTGAGATCAACTTCAACAATGGCTCTACAAGTGAAATTACTGTCAAGGACTTTCCTCAGAAGGTAGTGGACGATGAGTTCTTCATCAGTTGGGTGAAATCGGAAACCCGGTGGCAAATGTGCATCATCGCCGCCGCCGCCTCCGTCCATGTTTCCCGGCCGGCAACCTTGTAAATTAATTAGCCCAGAAGATAAAAAAAATAAAAAACAGCAAGAAAATAAACGTTACACTAATCTTCAAATCAGTTCTTCAAGGCATTTTTATTTTAAAGCTGATGTAAGAAGAAAGATAGAAGAGGGAAATACGTTTTCTGAAATTCTGATGGCGTGTTTGGAGTTATGGAGTGGGTGATGACTGATGAAGGAGCAGTGTATGATATTGTTGTGATGTTATTAATAACAAGTTATAATTATTTATTTTATTTTATTTTATGAAAAGATATGACGAATCAAATGATGACAGAGGACTGACAGTGGGTGAAAATTCGAAAATAATAAATAAAAAAATAAGATACGGCCTCCTTGTGGCTGGGGCTGGGGGCGATAGGGGTACTATTCTCTACTGTTGTACTCTGATACTATGTAACAGCAACTCTACTCTACTGCTTTTGCCTTATCGTATCCAAATGCTTTTGACAGAGACAAAAGGATCGGTAATACGGGTTATTCTGATGCAGGAGGCTTCAATAGAGAGCTGCATACATGACAATATCTGGACCACACACTTTCATGCCACGTATGCAATTCCCTATTGAGGATGAAAATGTATGATCCAGATATTGCCACATATGCAGCTCTCTATTGAAACCTCCCTGCATCAGAATAACCCCGGTAATACGTAAAGCCATTAATTGGCTACGAGATCTAGCTTTGCTAACCCAAATTAAAAGGATTGTTATAATTTAAAACATTCGTTATTATACTCTAATACATATTATATAAAATTACTCTGTCATTGGATATTGTTCTAGTATAATGAGCACTGTGGTAGAATTCGTATATATTGTTCACATGAAATTATGTGACAAAAATCCAACAAAAGAAATTATGTGAAAAAAAGGCTTTGTGAAGATTTTTTTTTTCTCCGAGAAGACGGAAGTTTTATTAAAGTCAGATTCACGTCGGAAAATACAAAACAACGTAGGACAAAATGCTAACAATGCTAGAGCTGCCCGGACGAAACTAAGGAGAACTAAAACACATAAATAACGAAACAAACTATACAAATGACATATCAACGATAAGAACACAAAGTGAAGCCTTGACATAAAAAGGTGAAGAAGCCCATGGAGCGTATTCTTTCACCCGAAGCAAAACGGACATAAACAACACTAGCAACGAAACTGAGACCCAAGAGAAACCATGTCGAATGGTGGACGCCACCTGAAATCCACCGCCGCCTCCGAGCGGAGAGAGGAGCCCGTAAGAGTTGACTAACGCCTCCGTCAAGAGATCGACTACCATAATCACCAATTAAGAGTCCGGAGTCTTAACGGAATTATGAAGCCACACACCGCCACATCACCGATGCACCACCACCAACCACCATGGCTCCACCGTTGAGAGAATAAGTCGCGCTGCCAGTCAGAAACCAATTATAGGAAGGAAAAACCCAAATCTGTAGGACATTGACTCAAGAAACTCGGCCGCCGCCTGCCACCTGCAACCAGATCTTCGATCCATCACCATCATATAGATGCAAGCCCCTAAAATCTTGAGAGAATAGGAGCAAAGGTGGTCTCCGGACCGTGACGATGCTGAATCTCGTCTAGTAATAATCTGTGCCGTATTTCCTAATGGCAATTAATCCAAGATCTAAAAACTTGTAAGAATATGAAAAGAGGGATGGTGTTTGTATTTATTTTTAGACTAAGCCTGGGTTATTTTCTAAAGTTGCCTACGTATCCAATGCGTATATTGGAATCAAGTCTTTCGTAGTTCCTTAGGGTGGTTTATATAGGGGACGCATCGTCCCTTTCCTTGTTCCACAAGGATTCTAATTCTTGGTCCCTAAGGATAATCTCGTGTGTATCCCTATAATTTAGGGATGATTATGGACATATTTAAATGACAAGATCAATGTCATTATATCATAGGATTCTTTCCATGTCTATGCGATATTATTAAGCGCATGTGCCAAATACGAATAAAGAAGGTTCTGGCCGACCTACGTCGAACCCCCTAGGCCATCTCGACATGTAATACGTTTCCCGACCTTCACTCTTACCGAGCCGACTGCGGTGTTAAGTTAAAAAGGGCCGAGCGGACCTCTCACCTGGGGTTCAGGTCTGCTTCTTCGTTAAACTTGAGGGTCCTGGCCTTTACCACTTATCCATTCTCTGTCTTCACTTAAAGATCTCATTGAACTACTCGTTGTGAGGTCGGATCTGTTAGAGGTGTTGTTCGGCCACTGCCATATAGACTTGTAGAATTTTACAATGGACTTCTCTTCCAGGTGGCAGAGTTACCGTTATGACGCTGTCATAACTACCTCGAGAATCGAGACGTTTTTGCCCACGTTGTTTGAAGTGGGACGGTTTCTGAGAACATGTCTTGGGGTTCATACCCCCGTCGAATCAGTTGTACCATGTACTTTAACCTAGTAGTGTCTCTCCTATTTGACAATTCGTCTGTACGAGGGTTCCTTGTTGGCCAAGCGGCCTTTGCAAGACTTGCTGCATGTTCTGCTAGCAATGTGAAGTAGAAGAAGAAGATTTCCGAACTGGAGAAGATGGCCTCTGACCGTCAGCAGAAACTTAAGGACATGACTAAGTCCAAAGATCAAGGAATCGGAGCCCTCAAGGAGAAGCTCCAGGGTCAAAATACCAAGCTGAAGGCCCAAAAGGCCAAATATAATGCGAGCCTCCAAGCTGTAGAGGACAAGTACTCGGGGGAAATGGACGAGCTCGAGAACACCATTGGGAGGCTCCAAGCTGAGAAGAATGCGCTGGAAGCAGTTGTTCCAGGCCAAATTGCTGAGGTGATCCGGGATTACAAGGCTTCGACCGAGCTTTCCCGGGCCACAGGGACTTTGCTGGCCCTAGTGTTGAATTATACCTACACCTTAGGAGTTGAGGAGGCTAAGGTGCAGTTTACTGAACTTTCCGTGGATAGTCTTTCCCTCAATACTCTGTACAAACCTTGCTTAATGAGTTTGACTTGGCAAACTTTGTTGAGTCCGAACTGCGGAGCTCAACTTTTTGTCTGTCCTGCAGACCTATGAAGTTTTGCTTATGGAAGCTTGCCGAGTCTGACCTGCAAATCTCGGATCATCTGAAGGAGTTCAAGGAAGGAATAGACATTGTGTCTAAGTATTCTTCCCGCCGTGCTGCAGCTCCACGTCCACTGCCGTCTTCGGCTGTTGTTTCTTTTCCCACTGCACCTACCGAGCTGCCCTAGTCCAGTGCTACTCTGGAGAATCTTACTCCTGCTACAAGCTTTGGGAGGAACTCACTCCTTAATGCTTCTTAGGTTTTTGAACTTGCATTTCGTTTTCGCAATTTTTGCTTTTGAAGAACCTAAAAAATTGTAACATGTACAATGATAAGAGCACTTTGATTCGTAGTGGGGTATCTTGCCCCTAGTATGCCATGCATTAACTTATAGTTTTTTGGATGGCATATATACTTGGTGTATGTAATTTTTTGCTTTTGCGTCCGACCTACGGAGCTCAACTTTTTGAGCCTGCCCTGTAGACTTATGAAGAGTTTGTCTGACCTGCAGACTTAATGAAGTTTGTCCTTAGAAAACTTTATTCCGTATGTTTTTCCTGCAAACTTAATCAGGTACATTCATATTGAAAAAATCAAAATATAATCGAAATAATCTAAATTTGGCACTCAATGGTGAGCCCTTCTTCTAGCGTCATTTGACGATGCTGGATCTCGTATAGTAATAATCTGGGCCGTATTTCCTAGTGACAATTAATCCAAGCTCTAAAATCTTGCTCATTTGCTGAGAGCATTTCGGGGTATAGATCTAACCACCTCAACTCCCCATTTCTGGCATGCTATAGTTATTAAAGTCTCTCAACGGTGAGAATGAGAGATTACCGGTAAGCCAGATGCTTCGCGAAACATATTCAAGTTGAAGGCATTTCGTTGCACTTAAATCGTATTTATTTTTAGACTGAGCCTGGGTTATTTTTCCAAGTTTCCTACATATCCAATGCGTATATTGAAATCGAGTCTTTCGTATTTCCTTAGGGTGGTTTATATAGGGGACGCCTCGTCCCTTTCCTTGTCCACAAGGATTCTAATTCTTGGTCCCTAAAGATAATCTCGTGTGTATCCCTATAATTTAAGGATAATTATGGACATATTAAAACGACAAGATCAATGTCAATATGTCATAGGATTCTTTCCATGTCTATCCGATATTATTAAGCACATGTGCCAAATACGAATAAAGAAGGTCCTGGCCGACCTCCGTCGAACCCCCTAGGCCATCTCGACCCGTACTACGTTGCCCGACCTTCACTCTTACCGAGCTGACCTACGGTGGTAAGTTAAAAAGGGCCAATACGACCTCCCACATAGGGTTCATGTCTCCTTCTTCAGTTAAACTTGAGGCTCCTGGCCTTTACTACTTATTCATTCTCTGTCTTCACTTAATGGTTAGCCAATATAAAGGTGACACGTGGCGAGGCTTATTTCGACCCTCATCAGAGCAAAGCAACAACCAGATAACCAAAGAAAGAAGGGGAGAAAATTAAACAACAAGCCTGACGCCGGCAGCCTGGCACCGCCGCCACCAGAAGGGCAAAGATGGTGTTAAGTGTTCATAGAATCCTCATTCAAAACTACTTGTGATTCTGTATTTTTTTATTACAATGAAAGGAAAAACATTACAACTATTTCCACATAATGTGGGTATAACTTTTTTTTATTACAATGAAAGAAAGAACATTACAACTATTTCCACATAATGTGGATGTTCAAACTTCAGACCTTCCGGTCTTAGGACCGGAGCTCTAGTTACTTGGCTAGGCCTCATCGGCGATTCTGTATTTTTTTTGTAGAAACAATAATTTTTATTATGAAATCAGTTTCTTGTTACAGTATTTTTGTAACCCTCCTCGAAATAGCGTTCTTCAATACATGACTATGTCTCCCTAAAACCCAAGTCCGGCAAACTCAATGTGGTGAAATCCGGATATGAGGGAAAGAGTACAACACCTCATGTATTGGAAAAATAAAGAAAACCCAATATATAACTCATAAATCAAGAGAGAAGCCTATACAACATACTTGCCACATGGAACTGGAAACTAAACACAAAGCAACCCCCAACTTCAATTTTGCAAAAGGCTTCATGAAGAATCCTCGGAGCAAGCCTGATTCCTAGATATCATCCAAATTGTATGCTCCATCCTCCAGTTATGAGCAAATATATGAAATAAAAGTTCTGGTGGAGCAGGCACAACAAAGTGAGACAAAATTAAGAAACGTACATATGCATAATAGGAAAGAATCCATATGTTTGCACCCTTCAGATAGATAAAGGGTGATTTCAGATGTTGTAAGCCATTTAGTATCCTGTTGCAATCCCTGATACCCCTGTAAATGAGAAAGTATGTGGCCGGAATCAAAAGCATTCACTTATAAAAGCAAAGTCCAAGATATTGTGTGTAAGAAAACTAGATTGCACTCTTCATAGAGATGAAGAGTGCTGGATCACATCAGCTTCCCAGGTATAATTGCAATCCTAGCTCAACATTTTTTTAGGGTCGAAAGTTGAAGGTTATCCGTCTTGATAAGCAAGCCATGATCACCACAGACCCGTTGATTGTGAAAGAGGTGTGTTTCTTGGGATCTTGCAGCCTGTTTTGCTAAGTAGTCAGTTGGGCTATTTGCTTCTGTATAAACATGAACTATAGGATAATTGTGTTGGGTCATCTTTTCTTGAATTTGCAGTACCAAAAATTTGAATTTCCAAGGGGATGGTCATTTATGTGTGAGCAGATCCACCGGGGTTTGAAAATTAGATTCCAAAAGAACATTGTCAAGATTGAGATTTATACATTGAGTAATTACAGCCAGAACTACTAGCAATTCAGCCTGCATATTAGTAGCGATTCTATATGCCTTATAACCAGCTGACAAAACATTACCTCTGTGATCTCTAATTAAAATCCCTCACTTGCAATACCTGGATTACCAAGAGAGGATCCATCATAGTTAATCTTATACTGATGGAGAGAATGAAAGACCAACAAATTGGTATAAATCATGTTTTCTTTATTGGGGCCGAAAGAGGAACTAAATTAGTAGCCTCGAGAATCTTAACATTTGCATTATGTTTTACCGGAGGTAGGGTGCCAGCTATCATTTTAAGAGAGCTCAAAATAGCCAAAATAGAAGCTGCAGGATCAGGATTAAGATCTTCAAACAAGACCTTGTTTCTGACTTTCCATATTTCCCAACAAATTAGAAAAGGAATCATAGAGAAATCTGTTTTCACTATACCCTTAACGTTTGGATGCCACCACTCATGCAAATAATTTTGCACAAAGTGTGAGTGGTTCCCCCTCTGTAATAGTTGTGAAAAAATTTCCAAATCTGTACAACCCCAGAATTATGTTCTTTTACACTAGATGGATAAAGGAATGGTGATACAATAGGACGTGCACAAATGAACAGCTCAGCTTAGCAGCTCAGAGTCATCTTAGCTACTTTTAGGCAGCTAGCTCGGTTCTATTGAGGGCAATCAGGTTAGCAAAACACAATAGTCCTCGGAATAGTATAACTAGGCGATTATTCTGTTGCAACAGTCTTGTAACTTCCTATAACCGATTCATGAGGTGTATGTACTATAAATACCTCATGATCAATGGCATTGTAACTTAACTCATTCATAATTATGAGTAATAAAAGTTCGCATCATATTTTGTGTTGTGTTTTCACTTTCAAATTTTCAACATGGTATCATAACGTGAAACGTGAGAGTTTCATTGATTTCTGCATTTTCTCTTTTTTAGGAAGAAGGATGAGAGTTTTCTTCATCCATTCTTGTGATTTTCACAGATTCTTAAGAGAATTCTGTGCAAACTCTTACTTTTTGATCATTTTCAGGTCTTTTTTGTTATATACTTGTGTGTATTATATGTTCTTGACAGCCAAGGCAACAAAGAAGCAAGAGCTGAGCCCTTCAAGTCCATTCTGTTTTCATCCCAATGAGAATCCTTCATTAGTTTTGGCACAATCATTGATGAATGGTAAAAACTATAATCACTAGAAGATGTTAATGGAGATGGTGTTGATTACAAAGAACAAGTATGGCTTCATTGATGGCACAACTAAGAGGCCTGAAACAAGTTCATAAGATTTCCAAGCTTGGAGGCAATGTGATACAATGGTGAGATCTTGGATTTTAAACTTAGTATAGAACACTATTTCTCAATGTTTGATGTATTTTAAAAGTGCCCATGTTGTATGGAAGAATTCGGCTGATAGATTCTCGAATGTTGATGCCTTGAAGCTTTCTAATTAGTTGAAAGAGATGCATGTCTTAAAGTATGGAACTAATTCTGTGAATCAATATTTTACCAAGCTGATGGTGTTCAGGGAGGAAATTAAGACTATTAGGCCAATGCCTATCTGCTCTTATGATCCACAGTGCTGATACTATCGGACGTATCACAAATGGGTTTTATTAATTTTAGTGTAGGATATCAAGAGGAATTGAGTGATTTTTCCAGTGATTTTACAGTGGTGTTTAAGAACAATATGAAGATGCTCAAGAACAAGATGAAGAAAATATGAAGATATGAAGAAAAACAAAGTTGTCTACAAATTGGAAAAGGTTGTCTGCGTTTTTTATTATCCGATTAGATGTCCTTTAACATGGTACAACTGCCGTTATTTATAGGGACTAATAGTCGGCGGTTGCAATTGGTGGTAATTCAGGCATAAATAATTGTAATTGAAGCATAATTAACTGCGTGGCTGATTTAGAGGCCTCTGATTGGGCGAGCTTACTTCATAACCGTTGTATGCTCTTCGTCTTGTAACTGTCATACATGAACTCTGTTTGCCTAGTCAAGTGGGCTTGGTCTGATCTGGGGGCGAGCAAGTCGGCCTTCAGTGCTCCGTATCACCCTATAGATGGCGAGCTGGAGGATTTGTTGATCGACGGCCGTTTCCTAGCCAATGATGAATATCGTAAAGGCACGAGGCGGGCTGGATTATACCTAGCCC
This sequence comes from Gentiana macrophylla, assembly GCA_026214975.1. NCBI lineage: Eukaryota > Viridiplantae > Streptophyta > Magnoliopsida > Gentianales > Gentianaceae > Gentiana > Gentiana macrophylla. Next base: position 97,896,288 of record CM047805.1, on the reverse strand, counting down.
AGTCCGGCTTATGAAGGTACGGTCTGATTGGGCCAAGGACCCTATTCGTTATTGAGCCTACGTACAGGACCAATGTGAATTCACGGGCTCTTTTCGGGGCTTGGCGTATCAAGTGCCATTGTAATGCCATAAGTAATCTGATGGATCACATGAAAGCAGAACATGTGATGAAATTCTTGAAATGAATTAAGGATAATTTGAGCCTATGGTTTCTCAAACTATGCTTATGGTGCCCTTTTCCCGAGATTCATGATGCATTTGTAATGGCAATTAAGTTCGAAAGGCAGAAAACGTATGTGGCCAACAAGGCAAAGAATCAAGATGCTACAATCATGATGGCTCAAAAGAATAGACAAGGCCAGATACAAGTAGTCAGCAGACCATTTTTTGTGCCAACAATAATTTAAAGACCAAGAAGCAAAAACTTATTGCCATCAGTTCTTCAGAAACTGAGTACAAGGCAATGGCCAATGCTACTTGTGAAATTCAATGGCTTATTTGTATTTTTGCAAGATTTGAAGATTCCAATTCAGCTATCTGTTGTGCTATTTTCTGTCAATACCAGTGCTATGCATATAGCTCGAATCCTTTTTTTCCATGAAAAGACTAAACATATTGAGATAGACTATCATGTTGTCAAAGACAAATTCAAACCTGGCACGATTAAACTCATGCATGTACACACCAAGGAAAAAATTGCGGATATTTTCACCAAGGCTTTGGACGCACCAATATTTTCTTACGTTTTTGGACAAGCTAGGCATTTCCAAGATCTTTCAACCAAGTTCCACTGGATAAAGGAATGTTGACTACAAGAGGATGTGCAATCTGATTCATGTATCACTCTTAGCTTGAGGGGGTGTTACAATACATGGATAAAGGAATGCTTGTACAAGAGGGTGTGTACAACTAAACAGCTCACCTCGGCAGCTTAGAGTCAGCTCAACTCCACTGAGGCAATCAACTCATTTCTACTTAGAGCATTCAGTTCATCACAACACAGTATTCAGCAAAATAGTATAGCTAACCGGTTCATGGTGTGGATGTACTATAAATACCCCATGATCAGCATCATTGTAACTTAACTCATTCATTATTCCGAGTAATAAGAATTCTGCATTATATTTTGTGTTGTGTTTTCACTTTCACAATTTCAACATGTTTCAACCCATCAGCATTATGGCAAAACAAACACTTAAAAGGGCCATGGATGCCAAATACTTGATGTTGCTCTGGAAATGGGACAAGTCTATTACAGAGCCTCCACATAAACAAATACGTTTTAAGAGGTACATAGGGTTTACAAATCTCACCAAGGTCGTGAAAAGATGGCTTCTTTGCTCAAAGGTAGTTGTAAGCAGATTTGACAGATAATTTCCCACTGGCCTCAAGGGTCCAGATCCATCTGTTTGCAGGTGTGCCTTGGTATCTTATGCAATCATTATTGTTTTCTTGGACAAGAGCAAATAGCTTCCGTCAATAGAGCTTGTAAAGAGGAAAATCACCGGCCATAATAGTTTTTGCCCAAAGTCCTTGCCAATTTCTCAACTTCCACCAGAGATACTGCTTGTTGCATAGTTTTGGGATCCCTTATTCCTAATCCATTCTCCAAGGTAGGAAAACACAGCTCAGACCGCCTCCTCCAGAAATGTCTTTTACATATTTCAGTATCCAACCAGAGAAAATTTAACAACAAATGCTCAATTTTATGAAAAACAGCCACATGCAACTTCAGAGCAGTTATTATGTGTATAGGAATAAGGGATAAGACATGCTTTATAATAATGAGCCTACCTCCGGCTGAAAGGAAATGTGCATACCATCCTTGAAACTTTTGCTTCAACCTTTGAGGTAAAGAACTAAAATAAACCGCTTTGGGCCTCCCAACATAAATGGGACAGTCTAAGTAAGTAAAAGAACTTTGCCTTCTTCATCCCCATGGTATGTTCCACCATGTCAATAGTGTTGTTGGGGGCATGTTTGGATATATAGAAGGAACACTTATTAGCATTGATATTTTGTCCTGATGCAGCGTCGTATTTTTTAAATAATGCATCAAGGTTTTGAACGAACTTTTTTGCGAGAAAATTATTAAATAATCTTTATACATGCAGTGAGTAACTGTTGGATTATGTTCTCCTGTTGCTGTATAAGTTTGATTAATTTTCATAACTATATCAAATAGGTATTTTTATATTATATATGTCACACTAATGGTCATGAAGCTTTAAAGCTTACACCACATGGTACAATTGTGTTTGTCGATCTTTGTAGGAACTTATTTAATTGGTTTTAATTAATAATATGACTTTTATATGTTGTATAATTTATTTTAAATCAATTAATTAAGCCATGGGATCATCAGATATATCCAGTATGTCGGCATGTCTTCTTACCCATCTCTCAGCCCATTAACCCCTGAACCCATGACCCGGCCTATTTTACCTGTAGACCCGCGTTCTGACCTGACCCCTTATACCTAATACACCTATACCCGATTCTCACCCCTAAATGCACAAAAAATCGGTTGTATCTCTAAAACCCTAGACGTCACTCCTCTTAACCCTCTACATTTCAATGCCCGATCTTTACCCCAAATGTTTGGGATTTCCTATTAGAATATCCCTCGTGGATGTTATTGTTGAAATAGTGTCCTAAACCTAATCGGGTTGGACCAGATCCGACCGGGTCAGATCATTTCTACTATTTCTTTATGTTTATACATATATTAAATGACTTTTCTGTTATTATATATTATGTTTATTTATGTGAACCAATTTGTGATTGTATATATGATAACGTCCCTAGTATTAAACTGTGATAGAGAAACCATGATAAGTGATTATGGTCGATGAGCTCTCAAATCACTTCAATGGTTTGATAAATGTCTCTAGTCATATGTACTATTAAATAGGACACAAATAGTACGATTAGACTAGCACATATTAGATGCCTTCTGTCTTATTGAAGATAGGGATCTCATCTAGCAAAGTGTAGAGACACTTGGACTGTACGTGGACGTGTATTAGAGAATGCGTACATTAGACTGACCCACTTACTTTATTAAGTGTCGGACTATGCGGGGGTTGTGTAATTATCCTAAGACCGGAGACTTCATGACATCACGGTGTGGATTGTCATGCTTTGACACTATTGAGGTTTCCCCTAGCCATAGGGAAATCATGCGGTAGTGATTGGGCGTGATACTGAAGCATGCGTAGGATTCATGTCGCTCGTCCGGAAATAGCGTATCCTAATAGTAGAAGTAAATATCCGAAAGGGCCTTTTCAAAGTGGGAGTAAATGAGTTACTTCGAGAGAGCATGATATCCAGGTTATAAGATACGGTCGTTGATGTTTGACACTCGACGTACGACCGTATGGATATTGCAACATCAATAGAATTCTATTTACATGGTAACCGTTTCACATGAAAGGTAGTAGTCATTGCATTTGGCTCTTCCGATGATTGGGGGTCATGGCATGTTGCTAGACGATATCCATGATCGTTAGGTATGAAAGGGTATTTTAGTAAATGCATTTTGTTCCTACGGCCAACATATTCGGAAGCCTATTGGGTCACACACATAAGGACATCTAGCCGATTAAAATGTGGTTATAATGATAACCAAATAAAGAAAGTTTATCTCGACTATAAAGTGTTATAGTGGTAAATTAATATGGTGGTGTTTATTTATTATGAATAAATTAAATACAAGATATTAATCTGTGGTGTTTATATATATATATATATATATATATATATATATATATATATATATATATATATATATATATATATATATATTATGTATGGGTTTTAAATATATATGTATATATGATATACATGTATTTTGTGAATTAATTAATCATAGTATTATATTAATTAATTAAGAATATTTCGGAAGCAAATTTTTGGCTATAGGGGGCGCATATGTATAAGATACACTTGGATTGTGAAAATTAATTAATAGTATTATCATATATTAATATTAGATATTAATATGTATAGATTTGCACACATATGTAAATTGATTTATGGTAATATGATAAAGATAATCAATATTAGATATTGATAATATCTTGGAAATATTAAATATGAGATATTAAATTAAATGAGATAGATCAATCAAAGATACTTTCCTGATTTTATTAGGAAAATATTTTCTTTTTGTTGGTCCCTTGGAAAGGCTAACACAAGTTTGGAGGGGGGGGGGGGGTGAATAAACTTGTCACCAAAAACTTTCCCAAAACTGAAAGTACCCTAGGAACTGAGTTTTTACCAAACTCAAACTGATGCTCAGCTCAGTTTTGTTCATGTCCCTTAACTTGTGCGGAGTTAAGCTGACTAAGCTGAGTTTAAGTCAAACTGACTTAAGCAACAACTGAGTCAACCGGCAGCGGATATATTTAGCCTTTATAAAATATAAGTTAACAAAATAGCTTATTTACTTGACTTTGGAACGGATAATAGATAAATACAATCGCAATAAAGTAAATGAATGCGTAAAGTAAATAAACAAGAATTATAGAGGTTCCAGGTGGTGTAATCCTGTACGTCATCTCTTCCCCTGTGATGCGGAGGAAAATTCCACTAGAACATCTTTGAGATGGCCCGGTTACAAAGAGTCCTAAATTGATAGTCCTTGACTAATCCCTAGCTTCACTATCTAAACACTTGTAGAACAGGTAGAATTCTTTGTTCTTCAATTGTTTGAAACTTAGTCCTTGGAGGTTGAATTGCCTCTTCACCACTCATCACAACCCACGCTCTTCCGATCGCACTCAACTATCCTTCACACCTTCTTGGTGTTTCATAGATCTAAACCTTTGATAAAATCAAAGTTGAGACTTGAATCAATAACTATGATTCAATTGTGATTTGAGCTTTTCTTCTAGATGAGTAAATTATGCTCGGCTCTGTACTTCTTCAAATGAGTGATCTTGATTTTCCTTGAATGCTTAAGAATCACTTGAAGAAATTTCTTGATCTTGCAATAAAGTATTTAGCAGGAATTCTTTTGAAATTGGTTTCCCCCTTAATTTTATCTTTCTTGACTAGATTGATTCTTTTTATTTCTTCCTGCTCTCCCTTTTTCAACCATTCTTGTTGTTGTAGAAGTAGTCTATCTATAGGGGTTCATCTAACGTTCATCCTGCTTGAATCTTGTAATGGCTATATTTTCTGACCGTTCTGATCTGTCAGTAGTTTATCCAATAAAATCGCTTCCTCTATAACGTTCGATTGTACTATCAGCTTGTTGGATGACTGACATATAAAACTGAGTTTCCTTATCAGTTTTATATTGAGTGATAAGACTTGTCAGTTTCTTGACTGACTTGGAGCATTAACTGAGATTTTACTCTTCTTCAAATATCAGTACTCCAGTTTACATCTGATTATAATTGACTTAATCAGAGTACACCATAAGCAAATAACTTCTAAGAATTCATTGTCCTTATGAATCTTAGGTCTTCATACAAGATCCATAAAGTCAGTTCAGATCACCACAATCTTGCCTGAAGTCTAACTTCATAGTCTCGACTTGTAATCTTCATAACTGAGTTTGAACCCTCAGTTCTTCAGTCTTCAATAACTGAGTTTGTGTTAGGAAATCAACGCGGGAACGCAGCGGAATTCAAAAATTTGATTTCCTTTTTCCCAAGATCGACTTCGTTTAAGCAATAAACGAATAAACTAAATACGGTGGTTACCTTGGTTGATCTAAAAGATCGACGCTTTGACCGTCTAAGGAGAGTAGTTCAGCATGGAGCCGCCCAAGTGTTCGGCCTCTACCGCCAGTCCACACGAACAGCCCGCCGGAATCCCACCATGGATTGCTATTGAAAAGTTCCGATTGCTAGACCGGACTTTTTCCTCCCTCACAAACTCACTATAGGAAGCCCCATCTTTCTTACACAAGAACTATGAGTTCTTGCAATTTTTCACAAGAACAATTGCTCTTGGAAGAATGGTGTACAAAAGAGCTTGGCAAGCCCTCTTATTTATACTAAAGAGAGGCGCCCCTATTGCTTGGAGAGGAGGAGAAGAAAAATCTCTTTCCAATAAAATAAGGAAACATAATTAATGTGATTGATTTATCTCATTTAATTTAATATCTTATATTAAATGAATCCATAATTTATTTTTCTCCAATATCTTATATTGAATGTAAAATATATTATTACCATAAATCTATTTTTCTCAAATCAATTAATATCACATATTAATATTATGGTAAACTTATTAATTAAATTGCACAATCCAAGTGTGTCATACACACAAGTGAATGGCGCCACCTTTCTCCATAATTTCACTTATGGAAAATTCTTTAATTAATATAATACTATGATTAATTAATTTGCAAAATACATGTATATCATATATACATATTTCGAATTTTATATATATGTATCAATATACATATTTAATTAATCATCATAATTAATATCTTGTATTATATTTATTCATAATAAATAAATACCACCATATTAATTTACCACTATAACCCTTATTAGTCTCGAGATAAACTTTCCTTATTTGGTTATCATCTATAACCACATTTTAATCCGGCTGGATGTTCATATGTGTGTGACCCGATAGACTTCCGAATATGTTGGCCGTAGACACAAAGTGCAAATTACTAAAATACCCTTCATGCCTAACGATCACGGGATAGCGTCTAGCAACACACCGTGACCCCCAATCATCGGAAGAGTCAAATGCAATGACTACTACATTTCATGTGAAACAGTTGCCGTGTAACTTACAATCCTATCGCTGTAACAATATCCATACGGTCGTACATCGAGTGTCAAACATTAACAACCGTATCTTATAACGGATATCAAGTTCTCTCAAGTAACACGTTTACTCCCACTTTGCAAAGATTCACGAGAACAAGACATTCCTTATAAGAAAGCCCTTTCGGATATTTACCCCTACTAATAGGGTACGCGATTCCCAAACGACCAATCATGTATACTCCGCATGCTTCAGTATCACACCCAATCACTACCGCATGATCGCCCCATGGCTAGGGGAAACCTCAATAGTGTCAAAGCATGACAATCCACACCGTGATGCCATGAAGACTCCGGTCTTAAGGATAATTACACAACCGCCACATAGCGTGACACTTATCGTGTAAGTGGGTCGATCCCTAACGTCACGCATTCTCTAATACACGCCCACGCATACCCAAGTGTCTCTACACTTCGATAGATGAGATCTATCCCTGCCCTTAAAGACAGAAGACATCTAATACGTGCTAGTCTGTTTATACTATCAATGCCCTGTTTAATAGTACATCAGCCTAGAGACATTTAAGTATTAAACTTATTAAAGTGATTAGAGATCTCATCAACCATAATCACCTATCATGGTTTTCTATCACGATTTAATACTAAGGACGTTATCATATAACAATTCATAATTGGTTCTTTAAAAGAACATATATATGACAATGTGAAAAGCCATTTAATATATATGTATAAACATAAAGAAATAGTACAAATGATCGACCCGGTCGGATCCGGTCCAACCCGATTGGGTTTAGGACACTATTTCAACGATTTGAACCTCGATTCTTGATCTTCAATAATCGAGTTTGAAACCTCGATTCTTGATCTTCTAGATAAGCCAACCGAGTCTGTGTGTCCTCAAAGGCAAACTTATCTTCTTCGATTTTACGTTGGTGTGCTCTCGCTTAATCGATTTCCGCCGCTAACTCGGTTTCTTGTTTACTCAGTTTCTTGTTATCTCAGTTCGCGACCTAGAAATATTACAGTGCTTGTCTGATTTAACTTATACAAATATCAGACTCTATTAATTCCTATACATTAACATCTAGACATCTTTTTGCTTTGCAATATAACAGCTAGTTATGACACTTCATCAATGGGGTTTAGAATCAAGACTAAATAAGTGATGAATCATCATCAAAACATAAATTTTATTTCCAACACTTTCTCCTCAATCCATTAGAAAGCTTCTCTCAATCATATTAGGACTACATTGGGGCACCAGGCCTGAAGTAGGAGGTGGGTGTCAAGCTCTTTTGTACATCACAATTAGAAGAGTTCTAATTTACTAGAAATAATGAGAGCTTTCTAGAGAGAGTTTTGAGAGAGAGAAAATGTTGGTCTAGAAACCGAGTTTTTCTAGTAGCAATCAATGGTGGATTCCGGCGGGTTGTTCGTGTGGACTAGCGGTAGAGGCCGAACACTTGGGCGGCTTCGTGCAGAAACTACAACCATAGGCAAAGTGACGATCTATTTTAGATCATCCAATATATTTTCTTAGTCTACTTCTTTTATGCTTGTTGCTTAAACGAAGTCGATTCTGACTAAAAGGAAATTAAATTTTAAATTCCGCTGCGTTCCCGCGTAGATTTTCTAATAGTTATCTCTGTGATTCTGAAGCCATACCCCGATTCTCCAGTGATTTCCTTCCATGTTCTCTTTGTTTTCCTTATTGAACATGATTCTGCCTTGAATTTTCTTTGTGGTATTATTGCAGGCTATGATAAGAGACAAAACCTGCCTTGATTTCCACACGTGCTACGATTAGGTCTTGAGATCTGGGGATTTCATCACCCCTCATCTCCGATGGCTTAAAAGATGCTACTTTGACTACGTGCTTGGCTGGACATCCTTCCACGTGCTGATTCAGAATGGTGAGGATTCGCGATATGCAAGCTCTACGGTTCATATTCGAGCACCGCAATCCGTTTCACACATTTGGTTTGATACAACCCGAGTACTAAGCCGGGTTGCTCTGGTAAATTGGTTCAAACCCTAGCCCTACATTCTATTCCGATCCGACCGAGGGTTTTTACCATGTGAGATCTTAGGTGTGAGTCAACCTTGAGAACCTTTTTGGTTCAATGATGATTAAATCATGTCAAGTTTGGTTTCAGTCCGAACAAGTTGGTTCCTATGGTATGATTTAACAGTTCCTGTTCAAAAACGACCTTCGGTTTCACGGTCAATTGATGAACCAAGTCCTTTTGGTCAATTAGCTTAACCCTTGTTTGTGCCTGCTTATGTTTTGGATTAAAAATTGACCAGTCCGGGTCCTAACTAGTTTATTTTTGATTTGTTAAGACAACCAGCTTTATACATTGTGTTAGTGTTATTTCTGGTTTGGCTTTGATTTTATGGTTCAATAACACGTGCTATTACACCCTTATTACTAGCTTGACGGCAACCCAAGGTAGCCACTTGTTGAATTGACCTAACCTATACTTGCCATTCCTACAAATTAACACATGTGTCAATTTGTGCCTCAAATTAAATGAGTTGATTATGCAAATCACAGTTACATTAGGTTCTTTGTACCTTTCTGCACAATAAATAGACCAGCACATCAATTGGATTACAACGAAAACTCAAACACAACTCTCATGATCAATCGAACACACTCTTATTTCAACAAGCATCTACGTCTTCCCTCCTTCACAAAATTCTCTTGCCCCTTGGGGCTTGAACACACTCTTATTTTATTTTGAACTTTGTTCTGTAGAGGTCTAGCACTTGCAGTACATTGGTTTGCCTAGTCTTGTTGATCAAATTTGATTGACCTAGAAGAAGGAGTCTGAAGCATGCTATCGACAGTTGCAAACTGGTTCATAGCCTGTGCAGAATCCTTGGCTGGCTTAGGTTTCCGGTGTCCTTGTTGAGATATACAGTTACTTTGCATGCCCCTTTTTTCCTTGTATGTTTTGTTGTTTGCTCAATGCTTTACTTTGCCCACATAGCGGTATGTCTGATAATAATGTTGTTGTTGTTGTTGTTATAATTATCTTTTGAAGAACTTCTTCTTCTTCTTCTTCTTCTTATTATTATTATTATTATTATTATTATTGTAGGTTTTTTCATTTACACTCAGGGGCGGCTGCAGGATTTATGTGATACGGGTCAGGGATCGAGAACGTCACATTATATTACAAATTTCCAAATATTTATATGGGTTAAGGGTTAATATTTAAAAAAAAATAGCGGGTCAGATAGTACATATTAACGGATGAAATTTTCCAAAAGCAAAAAAATACACATAATTTTATTTTCTTAATCCTTATTGGGGGTCAGTAGACCCTTTTCACAAACAATAGCGCCGCCCCTGTTTACACTGATCATAAATAATCCTGTTTTTAAGACAATCTCACACTCTTCTAACTTCTCCTCCCCCCCACTCTATAGAGTCATCCCTCGGTTCTTCCTACTTGTCCCCATTTTCTCCGGCGTCGGCCGCCGAAAGGCGCTTGTGCCGGCTGTCCTTTTTAGATCCTTGATGTTATTGTCTTCTCTTTTATATTTTTTTATGTTTGTTGTGTCTTCTTTCCTCTTTAATAATTGCAGATCTGGAATCATCTTTTTTGGATTTCCGGCCATGGTGGCAACGGTTATGACCGGTGACCGCCTTCTTCTTTGCAACTTCACATTTTGGAGGCTCTCTATGTAGATTTTGGTTTTGGAGATTCTCTTCAATTTGAGTTTGCTGGACGGAGGCGATATTTTCATGGTGGCCCGCTGGAGTTTTACAATAGAGGTCGGTTTCAGGCTGTGGACGTCGGTGCTTGTCTGTGGAGGAAAGATTTGTGTAGTTTCGTCGTCTATTCTGTCTGCTGAGCCTTTGTCGCCGGATTTTGGACTTGTCTCCCCCTCGCCGCTGTTATGGGTTGTTGGTGGGGGTGATAAAACGGTTCTTACTTTCCTTTTTGATGATGTTGGCGTTGGTAGTTTTAGGATAGTTGTTTTCTTTTTATATTTTTGTGGTATGTTTGTAGATCCCGGGTGACTTTGGTACTCATTGGGCTTGTCGGTCGTTACGGTTGCTACCGGGTGGTGGTGGTGGTTGTCTTGCGAGTTGGTTATGGATGTCCGTCATATATCGGATTGTTTTCATTTTCGTTTTTTACCAAATCAGTTTCTCTTGAACGAGACGATATTTGGTCATATGGGGTTTCTCCCAATCTTCTTTTATTTCTTTAGTATTGGTTTGTTTACTAGTAGGCTGGTGGTGGTCCGACGATTGTTCGGTGTTATTCCGACGGTTGTTCGATTATAATTCTGTTGTTTTAATAGAATTTGTTTCGTTTCGTAAAATAAAATAAAAAATCTTGTTTTTAATGAAGATCTCATTCATCGGAAAAGGAAAGAGAGATTTCACAAAGAAGCGCCATTCAGCCACCGGCAGCGATAAGTGTTATGCAATTGTCTAGAGGAGCATCGTTATGCCTCCGGAATCCTCTTTCTTCATCTGTTTCCATGCCCTTTTGCTTCTCATTGCCTCCATTTCAGCTAAACTGCAGCCTTTCCACGAGAGCTTCTCCACTCCTTGCAGCAGAAGAATCAACTTGTCCACCAAATCAAAGCTTACCCGTCAACCAAAATGACCGTTGGAAACCCCTTTGTTTGTATCATGCTCAGGACAAATGCAACAAGGTAATCTACTCCAATTGCAATTTGCACCGTCTTCTGTTCGCTGTTAACCCGGATTTATTAGTTTTATTTTTTGAGCAATGTTTATCATTAAGTAACATAATCCAGCTCATTGTGTTGTCACACTCTCTTTGAATCCCTTTCTTCCGTCCCGAGCTCGATTGGAGCACTCACGAGTAAAATTGTCAGATTTTTTGTCAGCGAATGAATGTTGTATGAGTGGCTTAGTTTTTTCGTTGGGTTTTGTAATTTTGTGATAGATTGAAGATGCTGTGCATACTAGTAAGTTTAGTCATAACTGGTGTTGTGGGCTTGGTTTTGATGGAGTCAAGATCAAGAATTTGCAGCCTCAGGAGCATGATTTTTTTCTTGTGCTTGATTTGGAGGGTAAAGTTGAGATTCTTGAGTTTCCTGTTATGCTATTCGATGCCAAAGCCATGAATGTTATTGACGTTTTCCACAGGTTTTTTCTGTTTCTTTTTCTTTTTGAAACATGTTAAATTGATTTTTAGTTTGATTGAGCATCATAAGTTGGCAAGAAGCTCATTTCCTTGTCAGATTGTTTTTTAACTTGAATTTCTTAATTAGATAAAGTAGTTCTCAATTTTTCATAAATTGCATCCATATGTAAGCTTTTCAAAATAAAAAGGGTCATCAGCACATTTGCGGCTGTCAACATATGATTAAAATGCTTTTAATCATCTTTTGACATATGCGGTGTCCTGGTAGTGTTTTTCATTGTTTATGATGCAAATGATTCGATGTGAACTCATAACTGGTAAGCGTATCTACTTCTTCTTTAAACTTTTGCAGGTTTGTTAGGCCCACAAAGATGACAGATAAGAGAATTGCCGAGTATATTGAAGGAAAATATGGAGAAATTGGCATAGACCGGTATCGAATCAGTCTTCTTTCTGACTTTGTTTCGCTACCATATCTTCCTCCATGTCTTGAGATATTCAGCTGCTGTACATTTATCTTGATAAATATCTGAATCTTCTATTTATCATTACTGTACTTTCTAGACACAAAGGTAGATGAGGCTTGACTAGTTTTGATGTACGTTAAAGGTTTGATTGACAGTAGAACATGGGTTTTATGAATACAGTTTTTTTGAACCGTTATTTTCTCTTGGGCGCAGATTGCGTATCACTTCCTGATAACAATTGAGGTGGACATCTTGGATTTAATTTACTTGTCAAACTAGTTAGGTTTCCCAGCCAACATGTTGCATTTTTGAGATAGTTGATAAGTTTGAGATGTTTTTGGTTCCCACATCAGTTTTTGTCTTTCCTGTCAGTTTTTCATGCTAGTCGGCTTAGTGGAAAACATATATGCTTTTATTTTTGTAAAGTCGATCTGCCTCATCTTGCTGCTCAAATGAATGCCATTTCTTTGATACATAATATTCATTGGCATGTCTGCTGATGAAACTTTGTTTTGCTATAAAGCGTTTGGCATGATACTGCAATCCCGTTTGCTGAAGTTGTTCAGCAATTTGAAGAATGGTTGCTTATGCATCATCTGTTGGTGAAAGGATCAAATGTAGAGCTCAAAAAAGCCGCATTTGTAACTTGGTAAGTTTGTTCCTTGAAGCCTTACTGAGTAGGGAGCATCCTTCGCTAATTGTTTTTTAGAAAAATTAAATGCTTTACAACTTGAATGTTTTTTTAAGTTATTTATTGAACATAAACATTGGACACAAGTACTACAATAAATCTCAAACAAATTTGCCTCTCATAACATATTACAAAACAAACAAATTGGAAGGAAAATCTTTTCTAACTGGATCTTCTGGTTTATTATTACATCAGCACAAATGAAAGAGCATCGAACTTAATCGTTGACAATAGAGTAGAGTCAGTTAGATAGCCCATAAGCACTCAATACACGAGTCACCTTGCTCTTCACCAAGATCTTTTTCTTTTTCCTGTTTTGGTGGCTGGAGCACGACTTTTATTGCAGCGTTGAATACTACTTTCACATTCTCCTGTGTCTTTGTGGTGTACTTGATGATGTTTTCCAGTTATATTGCTGAATACCTGTGGAAATAAATGTTATACTAAAGCATGTTTCAATTTACCCAATTTAGGGCTCCTTATCCCCAATATACTCTGTATTGCTAGAACCATTGCAAAGTTTTACGGAACTCAATGATACTGAGAAAGTTAGAATTTTTCAGCTTGTTACCAATTAACTTATCCATGCCCTCCTCTCCTATACTAGTAAGTGCATAATTGGAATTCAAAGTTTCAAACTGATTTTGAAAAACAGGAAGTTAATTCTAAATCAACCACCACTCTCTAAGAGCAACTAATCACTTGTCACCTGATCACCTCACACCTGCGAATTGTAGATTTTCACTTCATTGGGACCCAAGATCACCACTAAAAGAACCACCGGTATGCATCACTATCTTAATTAGGATATACAGGCGTAGCTTTCCCTTCTCATTTCTCAAGTGAAGGTTCCAAGATTCTCAATTTTAGCTCATTTATATCCATAGAAAATATCCCTTCTGCCTCTTCTGGGAAGGCTCTCTGATTATTTGATTGCTTTAATAACTTTGGTTGTTTGATGATGCCAAGTTTTGTCATATTCAATTGCCCACTCAATTTAGAAGTAGGTTTCAAAACCTAAAAGCAAATGCAATGTGAACTTAGTTTTCAAATGGTGTAGGCGGCGATAACTAGCAATAACTTAAAGAACCTGAATGTATTGTTGGTCTATGGGTTGTAATATCGGTGTCCACAGGGCACTGGTTTTCGAGATTTAGTATATCTGTGATAAATATAGTAGGGAAGGGCAATAGACCTAGTGTAAAATAAGTGATTCAGTTGGTCATTTGGGTTAGATATTTGGAGAAAAAAGGAACGACTGGTTGAGTTGTTATTAACGAGTTATGTAGGAACTATTGTGCGAAAATTGTTGGATTTGCCAGATATCGAAACAGAAGAAAGTTCTCGTTTTTATTTATTTATAATTTTGCTGTAGGAGTTATATTCCACTAATAACCCTTATAATATCTTCAAAGGTGTGGATATGCTTGTTGTGTGTTAGATTATAAAATCATGATCCCTTTGGTGTGTTTAATTAGTTAGTTTTATTAGTCTTTTATCTACCTTTTCTGTCCTTTAACTAGCCCTAATATCTATATAAATTAGTGGCTATCTTTTTCTCTTTTTGGCTAAGTAATAAACAGAAACACTTGTCCAACTTACCGTTGGAACAGTGTTTTCTGCTTTATTAAATATAGCCGTTGGACCCTTTTTCTACAAATAGAAGTGTGGGGGTCTTTATCTTGTAATGAGCTTTTTTATTCTAATAAAACAAGAATACTTTCTCATTGCTTTGTTCTTACATGGTATCGGAGCTTTAGATTTTTTTTTTCTGGGAATTTCTTCTTTGAAAATTCAAATTTCTTTCTGATCAATGGCTGGTTCCACTGCAACTAATGCAGCCACTGACTCTTCTATCACTGAAAATCCTATAAACTCTGGTGAGCTTCAAAACATTCATCTTTGCTTACAAGTCGAATGGGAAAAATTATCGAAATGGTCACAGCTTTGTCAAAACCTTCTTGAAAGGTGGAGGCAAGCGAGCCATCTTTGGGCTCGGTCCAAGAAGAGGATGATCCTGGTTTGATAGGCGGGATGAAAAGGATCTGGATGGTGATGTCATGGCTGCGGAATTCTATGACTCGGAAGTCGGTGACCCTACATGTTCCTTGAAACAACTAA
Source organism: Gentiana macrophylla (assembly GCA_026214975.1). Classification (NCBI taxonomy): domain Eukaryota; kingdom Viridiplantae; phylum Streptophyta; class Magnoliopsida; order Gentianales; family Gentianaceae; genus Gentiana; species Gentiana macrophylla. The sequence continues at coordinate 97,881,104 of CM047805.1, read as the reverse complement.
AGAGATGCAGGATCTTGCAAAGCAGTCATACTACAAGGTGTGAATGATCTTTGCTCAAATTTATGAAATAAGCGCAAAAATTCAAAGCACCAAACAAGGTAACAAGTCCATCACTGAATATTCCAATCTTCTTCAAGGTATGTGGCAAGAACTTGATCACTATCAATGTATTCAAATGAAAGATAAAGATGATGCTGCCACCTTAAGAAGGATGATGGAAAAAGATAGGATCTTTTCCTTTCTCACTGGTTTAAACCAAGATTTTGATCCTGTAAGGGTCCAAATTCTTGGAAAAGATGATCTCCTGTCTGAATGAGACTATTGCTATTGTCGGAGCGAGAGGAGAGTAGGAGGGTGTCATGATTGACACTCCTCCATTGATGGCTCTCTGCTCACGATGGCGGCCGAGAAAAATCAAGGATACCCTAAGATCAATGAATCAAAGGGATATCCAGAAAAGAAGTTTTCCTCTCAAAAGGAAAATGTTAAAACTGACAGGGATAACCTGTATTGTACACACTGCAAGAAAAACAGGCATACCAAAGAGTTTTGCTGGAAATTGCATGGGAGACCAGGGACAAAAAAAGAGCCCTTGGTTCACTCAGCAAACACCAGCAAGACTGACAGCAATGACCAAGGGATGGATCAGGTCTCTATGAATCAAAACCCTACTCTTGGACAATCTGAGATAGAGAAATTAAGGAAGTTCCTGGATACCTTGGAAAACCCCTCATCATCTATGGTGTTTTCAGGTATGGCCTCCTTAAATCTCTTAAGTCAGACTGTTGCTAGAGATTGGGTGGTTGATTCAGGAGCCACTGATCATATGACTCATGATCTTGCTTTCTTCTCTAATTACGTGTGCCTGACTCACCGAAAGGAGCATTACTGTGGCTAATGGCTCCTCAATCAGAGTTGCAGGCATTGGAAATGTTGTTCTAAATAATGATCTGACATTAAAAGAAGTCCTGCATGTTCCTAATCTTTCTGCTAGTCTTATATCCATCGGAAAGTTAACTAGAGACTCTAAATGCTATGCTCTTTTTTCTCTACTAACTTCTGTGTAGTGCGGGACCTGAAAGCATGAGGAAGATTGGACTTGCTAGAAGCTAAGGAAGGTCATATATTTTGAAGATCAAGACAATGACAAGTCTAATTGTCAAAAGTCATCTTTTTTGTCTAAAGCTAGTTATGATAGAATTATGTTTATATCATGAAGGCTTGGTCACCCTCCTTCAGATTCTTTTACATTTGTTTCCTACTTTATGTAAGGGTTTAAATTCGAAGGTTTCAAATGTAATGAATGTGAATTTGCTAAACACAAAAGAGTTTCTTATCCTATCTCATCTAGCATTTCTAATGATCCTTTTAATCTTGTTCATAGTGATATTTGGGGACCTTCCACTAATCTAACATTAATGGTGCTCAACTGGTTTGTCACTTTTATTGATGACTCGCACGGGACCACTTGGGTATATTTGATGAAACACAAGTCTGACCTAGCTCAGATCTTCCCTATTTTCTATAACATGATTTTGACTCAATTTAATGTTAAAATCAAGAAAATAAGGACAGATAATGCTAGGGATTACTTTAATAAGTTCCTTAATCCTTACTTGGAGGAGAGGGGAATTATCCATGAATCTTCTTGTGTCATATACACCCCAACAAAACGGGGGTGGAGAGGAAAAACAGGCACCTCATGGATACTACCAGGGCTCTTCTTTTTCAAATGAATATGCCCAAAAATTACTGGGGAGAGGCAGTCTTGACTGCTGCTCATCTTATAAACAGATTGCCTAGTAAGATTCTGGGAAAAATGAGTCCTATTGAAACTCTTACAGAATTATTTCCAGATTTTCTTAAAACTGAAGGGGTTCACCCTAAGGTCTTTGGATGTGAGGCCTTTGTTCATGTTCACCAACCTAACAGGGGAAAGTTAGATCCCAGATCTGTTAGATGTGTTTTTATTGGATACTCTAACACACAGAAAGGGTATAAATGCTATCATCCTCCTACAAGGAGGGTGATTATATCAAAGGATGTTACTTTCTATGAAATGCATCCCTATTTTACAGGGAAATCTCTCATTCAGGGGGAGAAAATCATAACAGACTATAATCAGGATATGTGGCCCTCTCAGAGTGACCTTGATACATCAAGTACTCATGAGAAAAATCACAGTCCTATGATTAATCATAGCCAGGATCCTTCTCCTCCTGAACAGGAGGTAAATGTGCCTACTATGGAACAAGTACATGAGGTTCCTGTTGTTGAAAAACAAAAGGAAAAAACTCCAATAATCTATACCAGAAAAAACTGGACAAGATTAAAGGATGTAATTCCTATTGAAGCACCCATAACACGTATAAGTGATCAAAATATCACCAGTACTGATGAAGATACTGAATCTAACAACTCTGAGGAGCATTCTTCCTCTGATAAAGAGGACCCTACTATTGTTATGTCAATTACCAAAGAAAATAGTGGTTTCCTCTTGAGGAACCCCCTATTGCTACAGAAAGCCCACTCGGGCCTGTCTTAAACATCCTATGAAAAACTTTCTATCTTATGATAAGATGTCTACAAATCAAAGGAAATTCATGAAGAATCTCCTTGATGGATCTACTCCTAAGAGGTTCTCAGAAGCCTTAGAGAATGAAACATGGGTTAAAGCTATGAAAGAAGAGATGAATGCTCTGGAAAAGAATGGAACTTGGGATTTAGTCACCCTTCCAAAAAATGCTAAGACTGTGGGATGTAGATGGGTGTTTACCATCAAGTATAGGTCTGATGGATCTATTGAAAGGCACAAAGCAAGACTTGTTGCCAAGGGATACTCTCAGACCTGTGGCATAGATTACTTTGAAATTTTTGCACCTGTCGCAAAGATGAACACTGTCAAAGTTTTACTATCCTTAGCAGTTAACTTTGACTGGGATTTACATCAATATGATGTAAAGAATGCCTTTTTACAAGGGGACCTAGAGGAGACCATATTTATGGATGTTCCTCCTGGATTCCAAAATGAAAATGGTAAAGTGTGCAAGCTAAAGAAGGCTCTATATGGCCTTAAACAATCACCTAGGGCATGGTTTGGAAGATTTGCTAAGGCCATGATGTGCCTAGGGTTTAAACAGAGCCAGGGAGACCATACTCTGTTCATAAAACACAATACATCTGGAAAGGTCTCTATCCTTACAGTGTATGTTGATGATATCATCATCACACTTTGGGAATGATATTGACAAAGAACGTAACACGAAAAAATTCCTATGTCTTGAATTTGATATTAAAGAATTGGGAAGACTCAAGTACTTCCTAGAATTGAAGTTATGTATTCTAAAATGGGAATATTCATTTCCCAATGTAAATACATCCTTGATCTTACGAAAGATAGTGGGAAACTGGGTTGTAAACCTATGACCACCCCTATAGAACAAAATCATGGTTTAAGTCTTGCATCTGAGGATGAATCTGTGGATAAATCCACCTATCAAAGATTGGTGGGTAGACTCATATATCTCTCCCATACTAGACCTGATATATCCTTTGTTGTTAACATTGTGGGTGTATATGCAAAACCTAAAAGATGCCACAGAATGCAAAGAGAAAGGATTGTGGAATATCTAAAGACTTGTCAGAGAGCGGGGAATCCTTTTTAAGAAAAGTGATCACAAAAGGCGAAGGCCTTTCTTGACTCAGATTATGCAGTGTATTGATGAATGGGAGATCTACATCTGGTCCTTTGCATATTTCTATTTGGGAATCCTATAGCATGGAGAAGCAAGCTGAGTGTTGTGGCTAGATCCAGTCTTTGAAGCGAGTTTAGAGCACTTGCTATTGGGATGTGTGAGCTACTATGGCTAAAAATCATCTGGATGATCTCAAAGTCTGAGAGACAGATGCCTATGATTCTCTACTGTGATAACCAATCTGCTATTGACATATCACACAATCCAGTCCAACATGATAGGACTAAGCATGTGGAGGTTGATAGGCACTTCATCAAAGAAAAACTGGATGCACAACTCATCAAACTTGTCTTTGTCAACTCTCAGAATCAAACTGCTGATGTTCTCACTAAAGGATTGCCTAAGAAAAACTTCCAATATCTTCTAAGCAAGCTGGGCATGATTAACATCACCTCTCCAGCTTGAGGGGGAGTGTTAGATTATAAAATCATGATCCCTTTGATGTGTTTAATTAGTTAGTTTTATTAGTCTTTTATCTACCTTTTCTGTCCTTTAACTAGCCCTAATATCTATATAAATTAGTGGCTATCTTTTTCTCTTTTTGGCTAAGTAATAAACAGAAACACTTGTCCAACTTACCGTTGGAACAGTGTTTTCTGCTTTATTAAATATAGCCGTTGGACCCTTTTTCTACAAATAGTAGTGTGGGGGTCTTTATCTTGTAATGAGCTTTTTTATTCTAATAAAACAAGAATACTTTCTCATTGCTTTGTTCTTACATTGTGTTGTGCATTAAGTTTCACCCTTTTAATTAACACATTGTTAAAACTATTGTTTACACACTAATAGGATTGTCAACAGATTTTGTAATTACCATCGATACTTAAAAATGCTTCTGTATTAAAGTGGAAAGAAACCATTGACCCAATTTAAGTGATACCCTGTGACATAAGATTTGAAGGTACTACCGATAATCAACTGCTTTGCTTTCATGGATGAATTACACGTTTGATGATTAACAAATTAATTTCTGAAGATTCTTTATACGAATAGAGGGTCGTCAAAGACCTAGTTTTTCTGAAATATCATTCTTTACTTGTGTTAGTGGCAATTGGGACTTGAAAACGAAGGTTCCTGACCAGTGCAATGTATCAAGGATGAAAGTCCCGACGTACTTTAGGGAATGGATCAATCTGAAGGATATCTACTTGAACTTCTACAAGACAGAGGTGATTGCACAACTTTTAAGCTACAGATTATAAGCTAGTTTTTATTTGGACTGATACCTTGGAATGGTTTGATTTTTTTTTAAAAAAATTTCTTTTATTTTAGCTTCGGCATACATTACTTACTACATGCTTCTTTCTGTTAGAACAAATGACTTTTCACTGTCCATGCTTGATATATTACACCTTGCTTTATCATCCTTAGTCTTTGAATATCATTGGAAGTTGTCAAGTTAGTTACTATTTTCCATAACAAAAAACGATTGGGCCACAACCCTGGTACCATTACACTTTTTGGACTGTTGATCATAGTGGGAAACCGATTGTTTGATATGGCTTCCATTCATTCATCAATGGTCTACCGGTGTGTAACGGCACGATATATTGTTTCTATCATTTATCTTTGCATAACAAACGCCCCATGTCCTCTCCTTACAAGCTTGTTCTTTTGTGCTAGGCTCGGGGAATGGTTTCGATGTTGAGGGGAATCCATCTACCATTGCTGGGAAGTCACCATCTTGGTATGGATGATACAAGAAACATAACGAGAGTGTTGCACCATTTGCTTGCAGATGGTGCTTCTATGCAAATCACCGCAAGGCGGTTGCCTGATGCACCTGATAAAGTTCAATATCTATTTGAGAATCGCATCAAGTAGTCTGTTATTTGAAATTGTAGTTTGTGTAATGGGGTGGGATGAAGGTTTTTTTTTTTTTTTTTTGTGGGGGTGATACAGAGGCTGAAATACACATTTGTAATGATAGCTTAACGGTACGTTTGTTAGGACGGAATGGAATGAAATAGAATAGAATGATTTTTCATTTCATTCCAATCCAATGTTTATGTATGATTATGAGAGAATGGAATGGAATGAAAAAGTCCATTTTCATTCCTTCCAAAAATAAATCGACAAAACACGTGGGTGATGGGGTAAGAGTGGGTGGGTGGTAGGGTAGGTTATGGTAGGTGATGAAGTAGGGTAGGTACGGTAGGGGTAGGAGTAGGGTAGAGTAGGTGGTGGGTGGATAAGGTAGGTAGGGTAGGGGTAGTAGTAGAGTAGGTGGTGGGGTGGATAAGGTAGGATAAGGTGAAATATGGTAGGGGTAGGAGTGGGAGGTAGGGTAGGGTGAGGGTAGGAAGGTGGTGGGGGTGGTGGGTATGGTGGCAAGTAGGGGTGGGTAGGGTAGGTTGTGGGTGTGGTAAGGTATGGTAGATGAGTGGTGGTAGGGTGGGGTGATAGGTGTAAGGTAGGGTGGGTAGAGAGGCAGGGTGCAATGGGGTGTGGGTAGGACTACCCCACCCCACCCATCATTACCACCATATCCTACACTTTTATTCCATTCTTTCACATCTCAAACGCAATAATGAAATGAATTTATTCAATTCCTATTACTTTATTCCATTGCATTTCATTCCTACGTAACAAACAAAACATATCATAAGTGCTCATTCAATAGATGGTGTTGAATAGGTAAAACTTGAAACAACCCTTTAAGTCAAAATTATAAATGTCTTTACAATTTTTTTCTAATTCAAACTTGTTTGAGAGTGTTTAACACAAAAATATGATGATTTTTTGTATAATCATAATCATCAAAGGTTTTTTCCCCTTCAAGAACAGGTGACAGATCCACTTAAAAAAAAAAAAAAAAAAAACAGGTGACAACTGAGAAAGTTAGATTTTTGGTTTGACTGAACTTGATTTTTTTTCTTGGTTTTTTTTTTTTTTTTTTTGGGTAGGAGTGTTGAATTTAATAATAAAAAATCTGTTTTTTTTTTTGTTGAGAATTTGGTGTTAAATGATATTTTCTAAAAATGCCACTGCAGGTGATGATAGGAATGCTAATGTCATGGGCATGCCATGTAGGATATTTTGGACACTTTTGCAGTAAAATGACATTGTAATAAAGTAGACCATTGTGGTTGCTCTAAGAGCACATACAATAGCTTTATATTTTACATTGGTAACACAACTTTTGTCAGGACCCATGTAGTGTAATTTTTCTACCCTCTACAATAACTTAAAAAAACAAGTTGGTTGGCAATGTAATTGTGGGTCTGCTCACTCCCCTGCTCACTTTTTTCACTCTCCTGTGTAAATAAACAGCTTATTGTGGGTGTCAATTTGGATAGCAATGTAATTGGGATGCCACCTAGATTTTTTATGCTTTTGAGGTAAAATGACACTGTAATGGGTGTTTGCTATTGCATGTGCTCTAAGGTTTTTGAAATATGAAAAGGTGAATCTCAATTAGGCTTTTCATCTCTTAGAGCAGCCCTACTAAGACAATTTTAGAGATATTTTTATACCTTTTTGTTAGATGAGAATAAACATTTGGATAAATATCAAATAATGATAGTAAAATAGAGAATCTTTTTTCAAGACTATCTACTCTATTGTCTCTTTTGAGAGAGGTAACTAGACAATTGTCTCTCAAAAAAAAAAAGCGCCAAAGCCTCCCCTCTTTTAAGAAAAAAAGTCGGAAACCTAAAAGAAAAGTTTAATATTATTTTAATTAATAAATTCAAAATATTTATCACCATTACAACATCTATTTACACAATTAATCTTACAATCCTTCAATATTATCATCATTACAACATCACATCATACACAAATTATCCCCACAACCCTTTATATTTATCCTCCACTTATATTTCTCCACATCGCCCAAACAACAACAATCAAAAGGCTTCTCTCCCGATTACCACTAGGGTTGCTCTTAGAGCAAGAGTAATGGTGATCGGGAGATAAGACTATTGATTGGTGATGTTTGGATGATATGGAGAAAGATGATTGGAGGATAAATATAGAAGAGTTGTAGGGATAATTTGTGTGTGATGTGATGTTGTAATTGTGATAATATAGAAGGATGATAGAGATTAATTATTTGTGATTAGATGTTATAATGATAATAAATATTTTGAATTTTTTGATTAAAATAATATTAAATATTAATGAAATGTGCTTTTTTTTCTAGGTTGATGAATTTATTTCCTTAAAAAATGGGGCTTTGGCATTTTTTTCGGTAAAGACAATTGTCTAAGCCATTGGCTAAAAGTAGATAATGGGAGAGATAATCTATCAAAATATTTATCTATATTCATGCCATTATTTTACTTATTGGCTAAGTTTATACTCTCTCTCTCTGTCAAAAAAAAGAAAAAATATTGCTTAAATTTTCAAATAGAGAACGAAAAGCCTAGTCTTCTCTTCTATTACAAAGACAAATTTTTATTGCTCTACAAAGGTATTGACGTACTAACATTAATGGTGTTTTATTAATGTTAAAAAAAAGGCCTAGTCTTCTCTTCTATTACAAAGACAATTATTTTTATTGTTTTGAGAATTACTACAAAAGGTATTGATGTACTAGCATATTCAACTTCATTAATGGTGTTTTATTAATGTTAAAAATTTAGGGGTTGTCATGGGCTTTTCTAATGTAGGTTACCTAAATACATTTTTGCCCTATAGATATTAAGTGATTATGTAATCTTGAATCTTTTTCTTTTGAAAATGAAATTATCTTAAAACTTGAATTAGCTCGTTTTATCCATTTATCGTAAATTTTTTACATTAGATAATAGATTGATAAAAAATACCAAGAGTTTCAATCTTCAATATCCTCACAGAACATCCAATTATGCCACATTTTATTTTTAAAAAAAAGGTAAGATAACCGTAATCGAATGTTGGAATATTATTTTTTTAGCACCGTTTTGTCTTTTGTGAAGTAGACTCACAGGGTTTTTCAACCATGTATGGCATGCACAGGATTTGGTAACCGATAAAAACAGATAATTTCATGAAATGGTCTTAAATCACAAAAATTTCTGCATCATTTGCCTTGGGTCTGAAAATAAAAAACTCATTTCTGATTTTCTACTAAAAATATAAAGCTCTCCTAATTTATATCAACCCGTGTATTATGCATTAGTTTTTTTTACCGTGATAGTGATGTTGATATTTTATTTTTCCAGATCTAAAAAAAAAAACTATTATTTTTAAGAGATACTCCAAAAAAAACGAACAATTATTAAATTAATCATATTGATACATTTATATTATATTATTATATTATTTATATGAGAGCAGCTACAGTCCAGTTGTCTAATGGTCCAGTTTTTTAATCTCTACCGTTAAAAAAATATATAATAACTACGTACATTGGCATTTTGTCATTTTTCAGAAAATGCGTTGGCATTACTGATCGCCTAAACCCTAATTTCCTACGGCTAGTGACTGCTACAGCTATCAAACTCATGAGTTTGGTCGATCGATTCCGAAAAAATAATAATTTGTGCAATTGCTCTAAAAATCTAAGACGTATTTTTATTTTATTTTATTTTAGAAAGATTGAGGGAAAAGGATAAAAAAACATTACAAAATGAATAAATAGTTTTTAGTTGCAAAAATGACACACAATTTCAGACGGACAAAATTACCCCTTTTATTAAAGGGACGCGCGCATACGCATTAATCTTCCGCTGCTTCAGGTTTTTTTTGTTTTGTTTTTTTTTTTCTTCTCAAACATTCGTAACTTTTGATTTATAACTCCAATCATAGAAATTTTTTCACCATTTTTTTTTTTTTGCTCTTTAATTTGAGCCCAAATACGATACCCTTCCGACGTAAATTTTGAAGGCCGAAAAAATATTTGCATTAACCGGAGCATTTTTCTTATAAACGACCGTAACTTTTGATTTAGAACACCATCATCAAAATTGTTTCACCTAAGTTCATATATTTTTTTATCTTCATTTTGAGACCTCATTTGATACCTTTTCAACGTAGTATTTGAAAGTCGAATTTAATCGCAGCATTTACACTAAATGATGTCGATGATCGATAGCGATATCAATATCGATGTCGATGAAATGATGATCGAGGCTCATTTAAGGCTTAATTCAAGTGACTACTTCAAGGCACACATATCTGCCTAATATAAGGCTTAATTCAAGGGACACAATATCATATATGGCGCATATAAGGCTCATATAAGGTGTACAATATCACTAACAGTATCATTTGCTATATTTAATTGTATAGACCAAAAGAAATGTCACAATGACAATTGCCAAACCTAGAGTGAAACATGGACTAGTCTATAACCTGAAAATGAGAGACTGATAGGTAAGATAAAGAAAAAACTTGTTTTTTTGAATAGAATATCTTTAATCCAATGTTATTAAATTTTTGAGTTGTGAACAGGGTTGGGATTGATATTCCGAAAATCGAAGTACGGTATGAGCATTTGTCAATTGATGGAGATGCATATTTAGGCTCAAGGGCATTGCCAACTTTACTGAATGCTTCCATCAATTTCATGGAGGTAAGTACTTATAAGTTAATGCTTGAGGACCTGTAATGTTAGTAGGTGATAAGTTCAAGAATGAAATGGTGAATTCAGACAAGCACATTGCTTGGACTTTGTTTCTCCATTTTCAGTTTGTTTCTTTTGCGTCTATTTGTTTACAGAGTGTTCTTGGCAAATTTAAGCTTTTCCCATCAAATAAGAGGGAAATCAAAATACATATCAGAATTACCTATCTTTTGGTCCTCTGATTGCCGATTACCATTCAAACATTAGCAGAAGGCAAATTATCGTCATCGACATCGTCATCGATACTTTTTTACTCTACATTCTCTCTGAAAATCAATTGCTCCTTTGAAACCCTTGCAAGTGCAAAGAATCATTATATATAGGTAACATAACAAATCTAGTACAAACTTCATGGGCAATGCTAGGCCTCATATATACAGGACAAGCGAGTTTCAATCTTATTGACAACTTCAATCCCCTGAAAGAAAACTGAGAATTGACTCGATATTTATCGTACTAATTAACAGGCAGAGAGAGACCCATTGCCATTGCACAAAGCAGCTAAGTTGTTAATTAAAAACAACTTTTCCCTCATTTGCCTCTCTGCTTCAACATGATTCAGAGGCTCGTCTCTCCCGTTTGCAGGCTTCATACCAGGTTTTCTAGGCCGAGTTTCATCACCACCACACATAATTGCGAGCTCTTCTCTGTATGAAGCTTTGATATCTGAATGCTCACATTCAACAACATTAGATGATCCTCCTATGAAATCTATTTGAAGTTGCCCTCCTGTCTTTTGATCGATGCTGAAAATCTCTACAACTATGGATTTCTTCCTTTCCCCCATCGATAACCACTTGAAGCAAAAGACAAAAACACATTTAATATGTTTCTTAATCTATGTGAGAAAACAACAAATAGACAATTATTGGGAGATGGAGGTAGTAACAAGCTTAATATTGGTCAAGATTGACCTCAACAATCGAAGATGCTACAGCAGCAGCTTGGTTCTACAATCCATAAATTTACATTGAAAAATACAACATCCCAAACATTACCATGGTTTGGCATATAAAACAGAGACCGAACAAATTCCATCCCTAAAAAGCCAATCAAATAAATTACACCAGCAATTAAAGTACCCAAAGCCACAAGCTCCAGCAAATGCTGAAATTCCATTAATATTACTATCCAATGATTCTCCATTTGAATGTATATCATTGTCGCTCAATATATCAAATTCAGCTTTCTCATTTGATGAATTATCTGTTCTTTTCATCTTTAATACTAATTGAGGGAAAATTCTTACCTTTTATTCTTGAATTCTGAATTAAATAGTGGGAATGCTTGAAGAATACTACTCTTTTGAATGTTCTAATGGGTAACGATTAAAGCGGTGGTTTCCTTTGATAATCGACTGCTGGTCCTTTACTTTCTGGTCCTGCACGCACGAGAAAGGGGAAGCTTAATGGAAGAACAGGTTTTGATCTCAGTTGAGAATGAATACGTAACGCTTAAATAAGGGCTTAAAAATTGAAGCTCGATTAACACTTAATTAATAGAAAAAAAGTGGATTATAAATTAATATTTCCTTTATTTTATTAGGTTGATGACCGGTAACCTGTTTAACGGGTTAAGAACCTTTTTACAGTCCATAATAACGAATAATACATCATATCAATCTAAACAGTTTATATTATTTTAATATTGATTCAACGATAAACTGGACGGTCCAAATTTTTTTTTTTTTTTTTTGTAACCACTGAATTGTACTATATTACTAATATATTGATCGAGGAAACCATCAAATAATACGGTGCATTAAAAACGGCCGCATGAAAAAAAAAAAAAAAAAAGACCAACCGTTATCCCCTTCTTCGAACAAAAGAATGCTGCGAACTCATCACTTTCCCTCTTCCAATATCCTCACCTTCCCTTCCATTTCATCCCATCTTCCCATTTCCCCTTACCTCAATTCCTTCTACAGACCCCTCAACACCTCTCTCCGCCCCCTTTCAGCTCACAACCACCGTACCATCACCGAGCCATGGCTTATCCAGGTCGCAGAGGAATCCACCACCACCACCAGTACTTCGCCACCGATACTGGAGGAGGATGAAGGCCCTATAGAAATTCCGTCTACCGATTTCTCCATTTTCGCTAACTCAGATTCCCCAACTCCTCTCCAAACCGCTACCAGTATTCTTCTCACTGGCTCCATTGGTGTTTTTCTCTTCCGCTCCCTCCGCCGTCGTGCTAAACGTGCGAAAGAACTGGTATGTTTCATCTATGCTGCGCATTTGAACTAGGCATTTGAACTGGTATGAGATCATCTGTTTCATTTTTTTTTCCTTCTTTTGTTTCTCTTGCTGTTTTGAATCTATATTTCAATTAGTTAAGATATCTGCATTGCTTGTACAATTTACAACTTTAGAATTGATTGACCATATGTTTAGCTACGCGCCAATGTTATCACCAATCACCATTGCTTGCCTGCAATTTATTAAAATTGAGTGGTTTTGAAGCGTGAGATGTAGGACGCATGCTTATAATAGACAGGATTCATGATTTTCCCTGGAAAAACTTTCCCATTTTAAACAGTTTGTTTGAGCTAAATTTTGGCTGTTATTAGAAATTGAGGTCATCAGGAGCCACGAAATCATTGAAGGATGAGGCTATTGAAAGTTTGAAGGCGATGACATCAACGCCTATTGATTCCAAAGGTCCACCTTCTCCAGTTCAAGCATTTTTAGGCGCTGTAGCAGCTGGTGTGATTGCACTGATCCTATACAAGTTCACCACCACAATTGAGGCTTCCCTCAATCGCCAAACAATTCCAGATAACTTCTCGGTAAGTATTTTTAATCAAATGTTTGTTGCAAACCTGTCAGTGTGGTTATTCCTCAGATTGTGCTGTTTGACTTCTCCTCTTAACTTGTGAATCAATAACTTTTAATCTTATTGTTTACTTGAAATGTCTGTACGTTTTCATGTGTATCAGCTTTTGCACTTGCGGGGTCAGCAATATGTGATGAATTTTTACAGTGATTTTCCTTAAAAATTGAGTTAAGTTCAATTATTATTACGCCTTTTTTACTTCGATACCCAAAGGGCTTTTACTGAATCTAATGACTAGTAATATTGTTACAGTTTTGAGTCTTCATTGTCTTGATCTTCTTTAGAAAAATTTCCATTTGTCTTTTCAATTAGTTTGTTATATGTTCTGTCTATGGTAGCTTGGCTTTTCAACAGAGTATTCAAGGCAGTCAATTTCGGAAGGAAATGCTTCACCCAGTTCCATGGCAGAAATTCGTTTGAATAAGTAGAAAAAATTCACCTAACCCCTCTATGTAGGAATGAAGCTTGACTACTGCAAATAAAAATATATCCACTTAACTTTATGCAAATCTTGAAAGAAAATGCGTTATTAAACAGAATACTTACTTTGTGCTTTCATATTTACAGGTTCGCCAGATAACAATAACCATAAGGTATTTCTAACAATTCCAATTGAAATTTTCTGAATGTAACCGGATGGTATTGACCAATTTTATGCTTTTGTTCTCAGGACTATAATCAATGGACTGTGCTACCTTGCTACATTTGTTTTTGGCATAAACTCTGTTGGATTGTTTCTTTATTCTGGCCAACTTGCTTTTAACTCGATGGAAGATTCTACAAAAGTTGGAGATGAAGCACAACCGGAATCGTCACCGAATAGTCTGGTGGCGGGCTCCGACAACAACAGCAGCTCTGAGGATCCTAGTTCAGATGAGAAATCAGTAAATAAAGAATAAACATGTTAAGCTTACTTTCAAGTTTTCACCATCTTCTACAGCAAACCTGTAAGCACTTACTTATACATCATTTATGTTGGTGAAATGATTGGCATTTCTTTTGTTTTGTATATCCCGTCTTCTTTATGCTATGGCTCTTCCTGTAGTTGATATGTCAACAGCATTTAACACTAAATATCTTTCTGAAATTGTGAACTGGAATTATTGGGTAGCTGAATTTCAGTGTGTATCTATATCTACATCAATTGTAAGCAGGAGAAGTTATACATTTACTACTGTTGAGCTTTCATCTGGAAATGCATCCATTTTGGACATGTCATCTGATCTTCTAACCAATAACAACTCATATTATACTCGCAGGGGGCTCTGCTTAGTATCCTAGTTGTTTGACGGGATTATTTTGTGAATTTATTCTAAGGTTTATTAAGGTCCCTTCTAGTTAAAAGGAGGCAGCTAGGGTTTTAGATTAATGTTTTCATTAATTAAACTCAGAATATCTTGTGCACAGTATTTATACTGTGTACATAATTACAACACTAGTACATAAACTTTAACATAATTAAACTAAGGTCCTTATGTTCTAACAGCCCCCCTCAAATTGAATGGGGTATTCACTACATTCAATTTGTGCCTGAAAGTGTTAAACAAACTGGAACTGAGAGGCTTGGTGAGTGAATCAGCCACTTGATCACAAGATGGAATGTATTGAACTCTCATGGAACCTTGCATTACTTTTTCTCTGACAAAGTGGGCATCAAGTTCAACGTGCTTGATTCTGGAATGCATTACTGGATTGTGAGCTAGAGAGCCTGCTCCTAAATTGTCACACCACAGGATAGGAGTTGCTGCTGGTTTGATTTTGAGTTCAGACAGCACATTGAGTAACCACTGAGTTTCTGAAGCTGCATTGGCTAGGGCCCTGTATTCAGATTCTGTAGAAGATCTGGAGACCACATGTTGTTTTTTGGAGGACCAAGAGATCAAGGAACCTGCTAGATATATGCAATAAGCTGCTATGGATCTTCTGTCTTCTTTATCACAAGCCCAGTCAGCATCACTAAAAGCATGAATGAGTAGGGGTTGAGATGCTTTAAACAATAAGCCATGACTGAGAGTACCTTTCACATATCTGAGGAGATGCTTCACTTGTTGCCAGTGAGAGACTGTTGGTGCCTGCATATATTGGCTCAATGAGTTTACTGCATAAGTCAGGTCAGGCCTGGTGAAGGTTAAGTACTGTAAAGCCCCAACTGCACTTCTGTATATTGTAGGGTTCTTCATGGGTTCTTGTGATTGAGGTACCTTTGAGGTAACTACCATGGGAGTAGGATAAGGTTTCAGATTCTCCAACCCCAGTCTCTCCAACAGCTGCTGAGCATATACATGTTGAGACAGATACAAACCATTGTGGTTTCTCATAGCTTGGACACCCAGGAAATGGTGCAGGTTGCCTAGGTCTTTGAGGGCAAACCTGGAGTTTAAGTCACTGACAAACTTTCTGATTTTGGACACATCATTACCAGTAATCAGTATGTCATCAACATACGCAAGAACATATAACAGTATTCTACCAGTATGAAGAACAAACAGTGAGGGATCAGACTTGGACTGAACAAAATTCCACAACAACATCTGTTTTCTCAATTCATCAAACCAGGCCACAGAGCCTGTTTTAGACCATATATGGCCTTTTAAGGTGTGAGACATGTCAGTGTGCGAACTTATCCACAAAGCCTTCAGTACATTCCATAAACTCTGAGACTCATATAATGTCCCATTGAGAAAGGCATTATTAATGTCTATTTGCCTAATAGGCCAATCCAGAGCAACAACAAAGAGGCTAGAATAATTACGATGGTGGAGGCTCAGCAGCGATGGTGAAGGTTTCTGAGTAATCTACTCCAGGTGTTTGATTGAAACCTTTAGCAACCAGTCTGGCTTTATATTTGTTAACAGATCCATCTGGATTCAACTTAAGCTTGTAGACCCACCTGTTGGCCACTACATTATGAGCTTGAGACCTAGGAACCAAATCCCAAGTATGGTTTCTCATTAAGGCTTCATATTCATCTTTCATAGCCTGCATCCAAGAAGGGTTATTCAGGGCCTCACACACTCTAGTAGGTTCTGGTGGATGTGTGGAAGGATGAGAAGTAGCAAGATAGGAAAAAGTCTTTGGTTTAAAGATCCCACATTTGGATCTGGTTTTCATAGGATGATGGTTGACAGCAGAAGCTGGATGAGTAGATGAAGATGTAGAAACACCATTCCCAGAATTGTTAGAAACAGAAGCAGATGGACTGGAGTCATGATGGATATTAGTAACTGTGGTAGGAGAAGCAGATGTAGAGCCTGACCTAGGAACTTCAGGATGAGAGCTAGACTGAGGAGAGGCAGATTGAGAGACAGCAGGGGAAGATGTAGAGAAAGATAAGTCATTAGGAGACTGATGAGTGGTATGAGTGGACATCTGAGGACTGGGAGGAGTAAACTCAAATTGATTGGATACATTAGAAGACTGGTCAGATAAAACAGGCAACGATATGAGGGGATCTCTGACTATCATATTAGTAGAATTTGTGGGAGTAGTAGAAGATATGTTGTTTTTAGAGTAAGGAAAGGTATTCTCATCAAAGGTGACATCTCCGGAGATATGAGTCTACCATTGGGGCTAAGGCAAAGATATCCTTTATGACGGGGACTCAAACCAAGGTGAGTGCATTTTGAGTGTGGAATTGAAACTTCCTATTGTGATAGGGCCTAAGATAAGGATAACAAGCACTGACCAAAGACTTTAAGCATGGTGTAATCTGGAAGTTTTCCAAATAGACACTCAAAAGGAGATTTATGATTGAGCAGAGTGGGAAGATAATTTATCATCTAATGAGAATGCAAGAAGGCTTCCCACCAAATTTAAGTGGTAGGGAAGACTGAGCTAGAAGGGCTAGCCCCATTTCCACTATGGCCCTGTGTTTCCTCTCTGCCTTTCCATTTTGGCCATGGGCATGGGGACAGGAGTGTCTAAAAGTAATTCCACAATCCTTTAACAAAGATTCAAAGTTTCGAATTCTCCCCAGGTCTGTTTGGAGACATTTTATTTTACTATTAAAGCGAGTTTCAACTTGAGTTTTAAATGTGTAAAAACAAAGAATATGACATCGATTTAATTTTTAGTGGAAAAATCCAGGTGAACTGGTGAAGTCATCAAGAAAGTGTATATAATAAGTATAGCCGGTGGAGGAATGAGCAGGAGAGGTCCCCAAAGGTGCGAGTGTATCGAGATCAAAGTGGTGCAATGATCTTAGAAGTAGAAAGAGAGTAGAGGCGAGAGAATGTTGTTTGCCAAGACAACAAAGCTTCACAAAAGAAAGTTTTTCATTAAGATCAAGATTTTCATTCTGAGACTCGAGAACTTGACTAAGAACCTACTAGAGGATGACCCAATCTTCTATGCCACACATTGGCTTTGTTTTGATTAGAATGCAAACTAACAAAGGACTCATAACCAGACCTTACAGGACTAGTACAGGACTTGACTCCACTGGAACAAGACAAGACTTCAGACAAATGAGTTGAAGGAGACACAACTTCGGGAACTTTGGATGAGGAAGAGCTCAAACTTTCGGAATTGATAGTTGATAGAGACCATTTCTAAGATTGCCTTCCAGCGAGATTCTCTTTGTAGTTAGATCCTTCACAAAACAAGAATCAGAGTGAAACTCAAGAAAAGCAAATTATCTGCAGTTAACTAGAGACACAAGAAGGTTCTTGGTTATACTTGGGACATGAAGAACACCATTCAAAGAAAGTTTAGAAGTACTATTAGTTGGAAGTTTGGATTGACTACATGAGCAATATGTAAAGACTCACCATTACTACGGTGAGTGCATCGGATCCTTCATACCCCGAGCTTAGATGCAGGTTATTGAGATCATTGGAGACATGACTTGTTGCCCCACCTGCCGGCATACCACTAGTGGTCCATCATAGTATCGCGAGAGACAACATAAGCAACATTGGCCCTTGGACTAGAACCTTGATAACCACCATTTCCGAAATGTGTTAGTACAATAGGACCGGTGTAGGAAGAGTCATACCTGTGATAGCAATTAGCGACTATGTGTCCTGTCTTCCCACAGACTTGACACACTGCTGGTGCAGGACTGAGCGGACCTACCACCACCTCTGTTTCTACCACCACGATTGCCTCTGTAACCACGGCCTCTGCTTGAGTCCCGTCCATAGTTGTTGCTTTGTCTTTGACCCTTATTCATTGATCCAGACTTCTGAGAGACCAAATTTGCAGTTGGAGATGGAACATCTAGACTGAGGGATGGATTGAAACGAGCCAACAACCGCTCATGAGTGACAAGCTGAGACTGCACCTCTTGCCAGGTCAATGAGCCAATTCTTGATGTTATATTGACTATTACTGACTCATAGTCTTTGCCAAGACCACCTAAGGCAGCTAAAATCAGTTCAGCATTGGAGATCGGATACCCAGCTGCAGCCAAACCATCAGAATACGACTTCATTAAGGCCAGATAATCCACCATTGATTTAGACCCTTTGTCAGTTCGAGTTAGGGCACCTTTATACTCCAGCATGCGTGCTTCAGATCGATTGTTAAACAAGGTCTCCAAAGTATTCCAGACTTCATAACTTGACTGACAGCCAACCACCTCTGTAAGAGCTTGTTCGGTCATGGACGCCATCAACCACCCCATAAGCAAGGAATCGGTGACCGACCGGTCATCATCTGAGATTGCCGATTGTACCATACGGTGTGGAAACAACAACCGGGATGGGCGAGTCCGAGTTCCAAGGAGATATCCTTCAAGCCGATGACCACGAACAATAGGAAGAATGGTGGACTTCAGAGAGAGGTAGTTACTCGATCAAGCTTCACGAGACAACTCGAGTCGAGATGACCACCAAAAGGACTTGGAGTGGAGTTGAGCCGACAAGGCGATTCGGTGTGGGAGAAGAAACCATAAACCGGACAACGGTGGTAGAGATCCAAGAGAAAAGTGTGGGAGCAAAGTGGATCGACATGAGAAACATTGAGATCGAGGATTGCATCGGAGTGCATGTGACCGGAAAAGGTCACGATCGAGTCGGAGATGAAACATTTCGAACAGGATTTTGAGGAGTTGATGTGGTCATGGTGGTAGAAGATAGAGACCCAGAAACCAGACTATTAGGGCCAGAAGAGGAAGCGACCGGTGGCGTTGGCTCACCGGAAGTGACGGTGGCGTTCGCCGCCATAGAACCTGGTTGCTCTGATACCAAGTTAAAAGGAGGCAGCTAGGGTTTTAGATTAATGTTTTCATTAATTAAACTCAGAATATCTTGTGCACAGTATTTATACTGTGTACATAATTACAACACTAGTACATAAACTTTAACATAATTAAACTAAGGTCCTTATGTTCTAACACTTCTTCATGTGTAAACTTCAAGAAAATAGTAGTGAGATGGTCCTATAAAGATCCAGGTAGCTTAGGTTCAACCTTTAGTTATATGGTAGAAAATATCGCTGGCTTACCGCTTTACTGTAATCAAAGTAAGAACGTGTTCAAACAAGTAGACCTTCATTCATCGCATTTAGCATGTTCTTGCATCTTTACTATTTGATTAGATTGCCTCAAATGAAATGAGAGCAATTCATTTGGGAAGAGCCAAAATGCATTTCTTTATGTGTTGTGTAATTGATGAATTTGATTGCTTTAAAATGTACTTTCAAGTTTAGGTTCTTCTTTTGCACTTTCTGAGCTTAAATCTCTGCAACTAGGCTTACATATATTCTATATATTCTGATGTTGTCTTTCATGATGCTCAACTATATTTCTTGCTGGCGTGCGTACTCGTTAGCAATATACTTGCTAAAGTCTTGACCGACCGATTTATACTGGTACAATGTTGTTGTGTTGGTGTGTTGCTAAAGTCTTGACCGACCAATTTATACTGGTACAATTGGGATGTCTGAGGTATCTGTAAAGAAGGAAGAGATGAACAAACTTAGTGGGACTGATATCAAATCCAAAAGCTCCTTCTTCCATTGTAGCCACACTCTTTCTGCTCTCTGCTGCAAAAGTTTTTTTTTTTTTTTTTTTGCTCTTCATGGGGGAAAGAAAACTAACTTATTTATCTGCTATTTTAAGAACCTTCATGCAAGATCAACCATGGTTTGTTACTAATATATTATTTATAAATACCCAACGCGTCAATATGAAAGAGGTAGGCTTTGAAATGAAAGCCATAGAGTCCATGTTGCAAAAGAAAGATGATGCAAATAGCCCCTTTCTTACTCAAGAAACGTACGTATTTGTTACTTTAGTTACATTATATTTGCACATAGAGTTTTGTTAAGGGGTTATTAATTGCACCACATTGATTGTATCGGTGAACCACATCGATTGCCTAGAAGACCTTCTAAAGGTCGGTTCAGAGCCTAAAACTGAATTTCAAAGGTCAATTCTCGAAATGCACCTCTACAGCGATCGAGTCTTTGGCTTTGAATTACTTCATGAAAGTCGATTATCTTTGTGTTCGCATTTAGAGTAGTGCATGGGTAAGGTTAGTGTGGTGAAAAATAAACGCCCTTTCATAAATGGTATCTTTATTCAGTTGATGAAGTGTATTGATTTTTGAACGGGTCTTTAAAGTTGATACAAAGAGAAAACTCCGGCGCAATTGGTTACTGTTGTGAAAGAAAAGGGTATTTAATCCAATGCTACAAGTTAGTTTTGTGGTGGGGTGCGTGTTAACAGGATTTCAGGCTTTGGGTTTGAGGGCAGCCCCCCGGATATATGTAAAATTATCAACTTCATATATATATATATACTAGTAGGGTTTGCCGTGCAAGGCACGGCGAAGAACGGCCCTGAAAGAGTTTGATTTTGTTGATTATGGGATGAAATACAACATGACAAAGCAACCAAATACACAATAGATTGTATGAAATAGAAAACCGTTACATCTACTTGGAAATACACGTTAGTTGGTTGATATGTTTTGTTACTTTCAAGTATACCTTCAATTTCAGTCAGTTGTTTCATGGTATTTGGGCTGAAGAATTGTGCATGACTTCTCCTGGTGCAACTGTTAACAAAGAAGGGACAATCGGAGTATGTCTTTACAGCAGCATATCAAAGACCTGGACCACCAGGGCTGCCCAATGTGGTTCGGCCATATTTCTTAACGAAACACACCACCCAAAGTTTATCTAGTACTGCCTGAAGATCATCTTCCACACCCAAATCATGTGTATATACAGAGTTTGAAAAATAAAATGTCAAATTGGAATAGATTACAGGCACAACAATGGAAATATGTAATGGTTTGTCCAACAAACTTACTAATTCATGAGAGTCTGTCAGTTGTTGTGAGGTAAATCCAGTCAAGTGTTCAACGTCCAGAGAAGTCATTATAAGAGGCAAGGGCTTGTCTTCTCCAGTAAGTTGCAAAGGCACACAACATCTACGTGCAGTAGATATTGGAAAAAGAATGTGAAAATATTGAAAATGCTCTGTTATTTTGCAAGAAATATGACATCGGAGTGAGGACTATATACCTGAGCTGAACATCTCCCTGTTCACCACAAGAAGAGCAGCAAAGAAACCAATTAGTAGCAGCTTTCACGGTTTTGTGGCAGTTTCGCAAGCACACAAATAATATTGTTGTTTTGTGGCTGTCAGACACACCTGAACGACAACCCAAGCCGTATTCACCTGTAAGATAAAAGATTTGTGAGCAAGGGATATTATTTTGGGTACAATGCAATCAAGTATTATTGTAATCTTATGATAGTAAGCGTAGCAACTGTTGTTGGTACATCTATTGTGTTAACTATAGTAGGAGGTGGTAACAACAAATTAGATTGTTTGTATGCCTCGGTTCGCAGCAGCTGTGTGATTTCAGCCTTGTTTTTATTGTACTACCTATTTGTAAGCATTTAACTATAGATATTAGATAATTTCTTGCACTAACAAACATAAAAAGATGAACAAAGTTTTTTTTTTTACCATTCTTTCAGCAAAGGACCATCACTTAGTGGAGGATTGATCTAGAAGTAGGAGAACATCCTAGAGCCCAAAGAAAGCCCTTCATATATATCTTTGTATTTTATAAAGCTTTTCCAAAACACCATTGAAGTTGCTCTTAGAAAAGAAACTAGGGACTAGACATGTATAAACTGAAAAATACGGAATTTTCAGACTCTACAACAATCCGAACATGTTCAAGCCCCTTAATATAGAAGAATTAAGGAACTCGAATTTATGTATTGAACCATTAATTATTACTCCCTCCGTCCCATTTTATTTGTCCATGTTTTCTTTTTGGTTTGTCCCAAAATAAGTGTCCACTTTGTGCATTAATTCTGCTAAATTTCTTCAAATACCTTTTTCTCTTTTTACAATATTTGATAAAAATATGTAGCATTAAATGCTCCAACAACAACTTAAAGGGCATAAGTGTAAAAATATTAGACCATTTAATATGATTCAAAGCATTAACTACACTTTTCTTAATCTGTGTGAAAAGTCAAACATGACAAATAAAATGGGACGGAGGGATTATTATTAGAACTAGAAACTATTTACATGGTATGAATAAGACACGCTTGAGCATGTAAAAAAAAACGGTAGGGATACATGCACACAACATGTGCACAACACATGATCCCACCATTGATTATGATGGAATCTAAAACAATTCATATGTCCCACACATTATTAATGGTGAGATCATGTGTAGTGACACATGTTGTGCACAAATGTGTTGTACATATCATTTCCCTAAAAAAATGCAAAAAAAAAAACAAGACAAGACTTGGAGTTGTTGGGTTATGTGCCTCGGTTGCGTAATAAGTTTGATTAATTTTTAATTAAAACGGTTAAACCCTAACCGTAAGGGCCCCCTCGCCCCCGATCCCACATGAGTGCGATGTGAGGTTAATCAGGGACCTAGCAGCTCCAGGAAGGGCTTGCGTTATTTTATCTTCTTACCGAAAGAGACCGGCCCTTTACAGGACTCGAACCCCCACACTCCGTCTTTCAGACTCCACTAGGCACTACGCCACGCCCAACCTTTTACCATTAAGCTATATCAGGGATTGATTAATTTTTAATTTCATATCAAACTATGTGTTATTACATGCTATATGCTACGCTAATGGCCATAAAAGAACCCCAAAAAAAAAAAGGTTAGAAAAAATGTTGCTGCCGGGTTTTAATCATGTGAGTAAAGAATGTTCGAAATAATGTACATACATAGTTTTTTAATAATATTAAAGAAATATATTAGTAATTTCGCATAAAAATTTGAGTGGGTTCGTGACCCCCTAGCCCTATGTGGGTCCACCCCTCCCTTAACTCCCCAATGCGGTACACCTCAATATAAAAGACCATTGTTTACTCTTTTAGAACTACGTTATATTAGTTTGATCTCATACATACTGGATATGCAGACAGTCTCAACGACACAACCATTACTCATAAATAAAATTTCCGTTTCTCTAGTTGGATTTCTTCCAAAATAATCCAATTACCCGATCAAATTACCCGACGATATTCCGGTATCGTCAAGTTGTTTCTTTTTCTTTTGCTATCAGTTGTATTTTACTTTATTTTCTCTTTTCTTTTCTAGATAATAGATAGTAAATTTGTGTGTTTTATTTTATTTTAATGGAATTGAAAGTTGTGTAGTCTTATTGAGAATTTATAAATGTTTTGGATTGTCTTTTTGTTTCATTGGAGTTGTAGATATATATGTATCCGGAAACATGAATATTTAGGGATTCGACCTACCGACGTTGCAGCATGGCCCACGCATCGGCGGTATGGTTGATTTCTGGTTTTATATTTTCTGTTTCATCCGTTCAATTCTAATTTGATCAGTTACACGTTCTGATGAATGTATCCTTTTTAAATCTCTTGTGTATGATACGGCTATTTTGGAAGGTGATGTGATTCCGGATGGAATCAAATCCGACGTTTCGCCCAGGAAGTAACTAAGGGGAACAATGACGAGCTAAGGATCCTAGACCTAGCAATCCAACTAAATCGTAGGAAGAGAACGCCCAACAATTGCTCACAGTGCTGGTAAATTCTCGAAGGGTTGAACTTTCTACGATGAAGAAAATTCTCACTCGCAAGTGATGTTCAAGTCTCACGACTTGGTTGAGTAAAACTCAATAATCTGAATTTTCATATAATAATTGTGTGTTCAAATGAAAAACTAGTGTTTGCCTTATATAGGCTTACAACCGAAATAACTAGGAAGGAAAAAGCAATGCGGGAGAATTCCCACATAGTAAAAATACGCCCCATGTAATGTTAAATGGGCTTACCTAGTCTACGTACTTAGGCCCAAATGACCTTTATTAGATAATAATTAAACAAAAGCTGAATAATCAAAGTAAAATAAGTCCAATACTTTAACAAGTTTGTCCATCATCTTCCTGGCGTCCAAGACTTGGGCTTTCGGCCCAGTATGAAGCCAAACCACGCAATAAAGCTCTAACCAGGCCCAACAGCACTAAGGAGTGTCACTATTGACGCCTCAGTCTTCTCCATGGGCTCTCCGAACTCCAAATAAGTCTATCACCGTTCATAGCTTCTCTCAATCTCTTCCTTTGGATCCTTGTTAACGGGCTGCATACGAGCATTTTCGCATTGCCTTTGGGTCATTACATGTTTTTTTTTTTTTTGTTTATGTCACAATACAAACCCTCACCATCAATGTATATTAGTATGCTATAAATTTTTTCAACCTAAACTTTATTTTTCAACAGCGCATTATCTTTAATTAAAACAAACCCTTTTTTAAACTTAAAATATCTTCCTAACTCTTTCTTATTTATCCCATAAATGTCTCACTAGATTTGTTTCTATCCTATAATAAAATCTGGGTATCATAAAAGTAGTCGTATATTATCTTAATGAATGAAAAAGTTTGTAGTGTAATTATATAGGATTTAAAAACAAAAAAAAAAATAAAAAAGGACATAGTTTTTAGTCGGAGTTCAATTGCCGCGCGTAAGTAAATCAAGAAAAAAAAAAAAAAAAAAAAAAAAGATGTTATCCTCTTGGAAAGAAAGAAAATTAACGAAGGGGAGAAGAGATTTCTTGAGTAGCACTTTTCTTCTTGCTCAAGAAACATATTTCATCTCGACCTTAAATATATTAATTAAAAACTATGTATATGATATATATTGAACAGCAATTGTTGGTTTTTACTCGGTGGATTTGCAGGTTAAAGACTAAAGAGAGTTATATGTATGTATAGATGGAGAAGAGAATAGGAATGATAATACCATTATTCAAACTGGGTACACTTACCCTAAGAACTCTTTCAAAGCCCATCGCTTTGAGGCTTAAAAAAGATGCCGGCTTGCATCCCGGATTTCGTGATTTCATCATCAGTATCGCTCAGGTATTTTTTTTTTTTTTTTTTGGATTCAAAGACATATATATATACTACTCCTATTTAGGTACTTAAATTTTAGGAATTTGTGAGTGAATTAATTGATTGGCCATAATAATTTGAGTTTAATAGATTTGTGGATGGATAATTGGATATCTATATATATATATGTGTGTTGAACAGGCAAACCACCAATTGACAACTAGGATACAGAGGCGGATTCATGGGCGTGTCGGTGATGTTGTGATTCGTCCTCTGAATGAAGAGAGGGCTGTTGAATTAGCTGCTCATCTTTGTAGTGAACTTTTCTTGTTTTCGGTATGTGCCATCTGCATCTTCATCTGCATCTGCATTCTTTAAATCATTATTACTTTCATTTTCCTATATATCCTATATACCCCTTCATTGAATTTTCTGATATTTTGTTTGATGTATTGTATTTGTAGAGAAATTTCTGACTGTCTCTTGTTTCTGTGTGTATATATATACATTACTACTGGCTTAGAAATCTATATCTCAGCACTTACTTCATTATGTGTGATGTTAGTATGTAAATAGGATGTATTGTAACAGAAGTGAAGGGATTTCTGTGTATAAATATATTTCGGGAAATGCTACTACCAAAACAAAACGATACAACACAATTTTTGCACCTTTGGTCAAGATGTAGTCCCACCATCAACGGCGGATCCAGGAGTGTTTTTTTTCCAGTGTGGTCATCGGATCGTAAAACTACATTTTTTATCCAAAAATTTGTTCCCAGTGGGGTCACCGGAGCTTAAAACTACATTTTTACCAAAAAAAAAAAAAAAAAAAAAACGACAGATTTTAAACTTTGTATATGTTGAATTTATTTTCCAATTTGAATGGATTGTAAAAAAAAACAACCATAGTCAGTCTAAACTTCAGGTTTTGTAGCTTTTATTAAAAAGGTTGCAGGGCTGGCTATAATATATGAAGTGCATAGAAGTTCAAGATCAGAGGCTCTCAAGGAAGAAAAACGCAAGCAAGAACTTGAGGTGATTTGACTCACTCACTCACTCACTCACTCCATCCAATTTTTGTATGCATTCTTACGCACTCCACTGTAATTGTAAGTAGGCGCTGAAGCAGAAGGATGCAGCCAATATGAAAGAGGTTGAAGCTCTGAAAATAAGGTTGAATGAATTGGAGCAGCAGTTCCTCAGGCAAAAAAGCTGGCGGGATACGTTCCTCTTTCGGTATTGGACTCACCAGCCCCAGCCAAGTGCTCACAATGCTCCTGCCAATTGATCAGTATTTATTATATTAGACATTTTCATCAAGATCTGAATTAATTTAGAGTATATATATAGTAGGTTGGTTGTGATAACTGTCTTTTTGAAAGATGAGATGTATGGTGAATTTTGCATGGTTCTTTTATTCAAGGCTAAATAAGAGGCCAATTACAAGTAGTAGATTAGTGATTAGAGGATGTGGATTTTACACATAAACATCATCCGTAACTTGTAAGCAGCGCTCTTTCGAATTCAAAATTAACAATTTTGTTTGGTGCTTGTAAACTTGAATTGAGCATAAGTAATGGTTTATGAAATCTACAATGACTGCTAAAAGTGTAGCAGCTTGAATTATTCGCAACACCACACGATTCTCTCGTGATTACAAATTGCTTCATGTGATTATGGTTGTTGTAGCAAAATTGAAGCATCATATCCAGGGAAGCATTAATTCACCTGAGTTTTTGATAGCAACTTCTCAAATTGGACGAGGTCAAGCAAAACACGAGCACAGCTTACCGCCACCCCCAAGCCCATGTGTCTGCCAACAAATGTTCAGAGATGTACTTGCGGTGTTTGACATTACCCAGGCCAAACTCCGGTTTAATACCAACTATCACACATATCCCTCAAACTTTCTCCTTTTGAAGCGTTTAAAATGGTTTATCCGCACTGTGTCTTTACGCCTAGGAATTTTGTTGTTACACGGTTTGATTCCATAGATATGATGCCTTTTGGCAGCTTAAGCATAAGTTCATACCCTTGTTAAAAAGATGGTCTCAAACACAAGATAATATATAATATTATTTCAGGTGCATGCAAATATCCTGCCTATGCAAATACAACCTTTATATTTCACAACCAAAAATAGTTTTCAAAACTCAAGCATTTGAACCACAGTAAATCCTTACCCACTACTACACGCCAAAGCTCCCCGCTTCAAACACAAAGATAACATAAACCAAATAAAATAAAGAGTGTACTCGTCCTGATATATCTATGAAGATTGGCTGCCCAAAAGAGACATCTCAGCTAGTCTCTACCCATAACTAACATAGGTACAGACATCATTTTCCCTAATCTATTTGCATGTTTTCACCAGCATCTTCACTGACATCGGATATATTATTGCCACCACTAGCCACACCGGGATCTTCACTGACATCGGATACAAAATTGCCACCACTAGCCACACCGGGATCTTCACTGACATCGGATATATTATTGGCACCACCAGCCAAACCGGGTTCTTCAGTGACATCGGATATATTATTGGCACCACTTGCCAAACCAGGATCTTCAGTGACATCGGATATACGGTTGGCACCACTAGCCAAACCGGGAACTTCAGAGACATTGGATATATTATCAGCACCACTAGTTACAACAGGATCGGCGTCAACAGTGTTCAAATTCCCTTCAAGTTCCTCCAAGGAGATGGTAATTTCAGTCACAAGAGGGGCATCATTGAGAGTAGTAGCAGGACTCGCTGTATAAGTTAAAGAGCTACTGGAATCAAGTACAGGATCTGTATTGTTGACTGACACAACACTTGAATCTACAGCACCAGTTACTGATGGAGTATTTGAATGATTATTCAAAGGGACATCACAAGTGTTTGCCGGAGAAACAGGAGAAATCACAGCCCCAGTATTTGCATCTACCCCTGTCGAAGAAGGCTGATTTGGCATGCTACTAAGTGCAGCAGGGTCCGTATCAGTTACCATGGTGGAAACACTGGAATCCACAGCACCACCAGCTGAAGCAGAAATTAAAGAAGCATTCGAATGAGAATCAGGCGCCGCCGTAGAAACGTTTACATCTGCACTTGCAATAGAATCAGGCGCCATTAGAGGCGGAGTATTTGCAGGCTGATCTGGCGTAGTATCAGCAACAGAGACCGGAACACTGGAATCCACAGAAACAGCTGAAGGAGAATGAGAATGAGAATGATTCATAGGCATTTCACAAGTAATTCCATCTACCCCCGTCATAGTAGGTGGCTGCATTGGCATAGAATCCTCGACAGGGACCGTATTGATGACTTTAGAAACATTGGAATCCACAGCACCAGCTGAAGGAGGAGGCGCATTTGAATGATCCATAGGTGGCACTACAGGAGTGCTGACAGATGTGTTTGTCAGAGCAAAAAGAGAAATCACAGTGTCGGTATTTGCAATTACCCCCGACGTAATCATTGTCGTAGGCTGCTTTGACGCGTTGTTATCAGCAACTGGGACTGTAGTGGTGACCTTAGAAAAACCGGAATCCACGGCACCAGCAATTGAATGGACCAAAGGCACTGCAGACATTTTGAAGGCATGTTACCAAAAGAAACAGGAGTCATGACAGGAATCTCACTTTTTGGGTGCACGACTGTCACAGGTTGCTTTGGTGTAGTTTCAGCAGGAATCACCGCCGCCTTCTTCTCAGTTGAATCAGCAACAGTAACAGGATGCACCTGTACTGACTTTCCAGGATAATGCATGGAACCTGATTTGTTTTTGTCTGAGTTTGCTGAATCAGCATGAAGCTGTTGCAGCCGGTAATCAGTTTCAGGCCTGCGGCAGACCTTCCTCAGCGCAACGATTTCCTAGACAACGGAGATATATACGAGATATGTGAGGCAAACATTTTCATGAACGTAGTCTACATTGTATGAGCATTCAATATTGTACGCCAAAGTAAGCACCAAGTTCTTGTACCTCAGACTGGTCGTGATCATAACGCACCAGAAACCTACAGCGGCAACCTCTTGCATCATGCCTCCGCCTTTGAGCATCAAGAACATGTGCATCATAGTAGAGAGCTTGTTCTTTGCCTTCCTGAAAATTTTTACTTCCTTAAAAAACATCTAGCAAAATGTTAAACTTTCTTTGAAATTAAAGTTCTTTGATAGAAGTCCGGCGTTCGTCTTCATGAATAACGTGGTCGAGAGAGCTCACAACCTAAGGCTTGCTTGGGATATAGATCAATAAATTGATTTTTTATGCATAATCTGCTTTGGTAGCTTAGGTAGCTATTTGCCTGCCTGTTTCTTTTCTTTGTAACACTCAAACTTTTGACGCCAATTTCGGCTTTATTAATAGGATGTTCCTTTTTTTTTAAAGTTCTTTGATAGAAGTGTGGGTCACAAACCTGAAAGCATAGTATCAAATCATTTGGGAGAACAGCTACACACTCAGACGATTCACATGGGAGAGATCGTAGCCTGACATTCTTCTGAACATTGATCCATTCATCCTCTTCTGGACCAAAACCTGCAAAACGAACTAGAACTGCCTGATAGTGCAAAGCAGTATCATCAACAAAAGATAAGGTGAGATAAGTTGAAACAACAAAACAAATTACTAAGCTGATTGTAGATACAAAATAGGAGTTCTGTATGCAAATTCAAAATCTAAAATATGCCTGTGAAAAAGCCCAACAAAGTATGATTGATCTGTCATGGTACAATGAATATGAGGTTCGTAAAAAGCATGAAATTCAACTTCATCAGCTCTATGCAGAGCCTGATAAAATAAACACAAAAGAAAGTAGTGAACTTCTACCAAGTATTCTACCAATCTCTAATACAGCTTCCTGCGTAGTTTGCGCTTTTATTCCAAGAATTATATATAGAGAGAGCAAAGAAGGCTAACATAAGGGATCAGATAGAAGGTTGATAGCTTATGAAAAAAAACATAGAAGAAATGATTCCTTATTTGAGAAAATAGAGAACTATCAAGCTTCAAATTACCGGACCACCATTCTCCAGAGATCTATGTGACAGGAAACTAGACACGTCATACCTGTCAAAAAAAGGTTAGCTATTAGATTTGATCTAAAATTAGTTAGTCCCTTAAAACTAAATCAAAACGGCTCATTAAAATACCAACCAAGCACCGTCCCTAGAAGATTTAGCTTCAAACTCCAGCTGTGAGTTATCTGCACCATTCTTGGTAGCATTTTGACCTGCAGGTATGGTGATGACTGGAAAAATTAGTAGACAATTAAAATGGAATATGTATACAGAAAAATTTAGAACAAGTATTGCATGACAAAAACGTTTTTGTGAAATATGGAAACACACATCCCATGAAGCAAAAATACCCCCACCTCGAACAGGCAACAATCAGAGGATAAGCAAACTTTTCAATCATGCTATCAATTGAATAATCAAGTTGGACTCTTCTACCTGTCTCACATCTGATTTTGGTTCAATTTCAACATACTGGGTAAAACACAAGCCTTTGAACTGAAAGAAATATAGGTCATGACCAAGGTTCCAAAGAAGTTGCAAACAATTTATGAAGATCTTGAACATTTTCAACCTACCTGCAAGATCTTTCTGCTATGTGGACATATTAAGTATGTCGGCGACTAGTGTTGATGTGATAAAGATATTCCGTTATTGACTGACTTTACTTTTTGCATTTTGCTCAAAAGTGAGATGAAAAATGCAGATAATAAGACTTGTGTGTGTATGATTAATCCAGGAATACAATTTTATCACAAGAAATTATCACCCAAACAAGAAGGGTACCTGAATGAGCAGGAATAGGTTGGGGTACTTGCAGCATGTTATTCAAGGAGGCGGCTGAGTCGAGATAGACAGTTTGTTAAATAACAAGAACAAAACAAACCAAACAACTATTTATCAAAAAGAAGAAAAAGAACAAGAAGCTGAGCATTTGTCAAGGTTACATATTCAGACTTCTTGCATCATTAAAGAAGCTAGCTACCTGGAGGAACAGGAAGATGTTGAGGGGCTTGGGACACACTTCTGACTGTAGACAAATCATTTCGCTGCAATGGTGCAACATTCAGCTTTCCAGGAGCCCTGGAGTTTTTGGCTCTGATGGCATATCGTCTGTTCTGGAACCAGTTCCAGATCTGTCATGGATACCATATGTTTAACTATTACTCACACTTAATGTATAATATAAGGGGGTTTTCCCCGTTTTTTTTATGAAACTTTATCTGGCAGAATAATCACAACTTCACAAGTGTGCTTTTTATCTGCGTTAATTTGACCGCACCAGGTGGTGAGGGGCTCACCTGTTTCATTTGAACGACAACTTTTCCCTCCCTTTCAGCTGATCGACTGGACAAAAGTAAATGAGTTAATTTGCAACACAAAGGAGAATTCTGAATGAAGATCCCAGACTTAAAATCATAATGCAGGAAAAAGATTAACTACATACCTGAACTTGTCAGCAAGAGCTTGACAAAGATCGCGTTCAGGCACATTATACTTATGTGCTTGCAAGATACTTTCCATTTCTGTAACCTTTAACAACCAAAAAAATAAAGCATAGATTACGTAATTACAATCTTCTACAGCTAAACACAAGCAAAAGGAACTCGATGCTTATCTATAGCATAGCACTGATCATATTCCAAAATAAACAATAGTCAACCCAAAATTATCATGTTCTAAGATAGAAACATAGTCCTAAAGCAATTGAAACCATTAGCAGGTTATAGGTTGATTTCTTGGTGAAGCAAGGGAATATAGTGCATGCTCTGTAATGGAGGCTAATAAAGATTGCTAGCGAAATGCATGTTAAGCAGAAATAATGAATTTTTTTTTCTGCAACAAAGTGTAACATATCTATTCCTGGTAAAAAAGATCAATTAATCTTTTTTTCACGACAGTTAAAAGAACCAATTTGTGCATAATAGTGCATACTGAACGGTGACAAACACCCCCTGCTGACATAAATCAAACACCCCTGGTCCCCTGCTGGCATAAATCAAACACCTTGAAATCTTCGCATAATTTCACATCTCTTAATTTGTCATATATGTACGTTCAGCGAGGATAACAAACTATTAACGCTGTAAAACACAAGTTATGTCGAAATCTAAGGGAAAATCCATGATTAGTACAGAACAACTTTGGGGGCGGAGTTCCCACTCGCTCAGACGTTAAAAAGAAGAAGAAGAAAAAAACCTGAAAAGAAAAACAGAAATTAGAAGAGAACCTCGGCGGAGTTGAAGCGGAAGGAGGGAGCTCCATTGCTGGCTGGTCTCCCCATGACAAAAGTTTAATTAACCTTCTCTTCTCTACCGACCGGAGAAGCGAGATAGCCGATTCTGCAGCTTTTGAGGTTCTCACCAGTTTTTTTTTTTTTTCTTTGAGTTTTTAATATTAAGTAATAATAATATCCCTTCGGAAAAAAATATTAATAATAGTAGTAAAAATCAAAGAGGCTCACGTCCCACCGAACGGGTGAAAAAAATAAAAATAAAAAATAAAAAATAAAAAATAAAAGTAAAACAAATAAAAAAAAATAGTAATAATAAATATGAGAATGGACACTTTTATTTTCACATAATGATTCTATCGATATACCACATTATCGGTATATCGTAATTCATCGATTTTTAAAAATTAATTCTTAAATTAAAAATCGATATTCATAAAATTAAGAGAGGTAAAATGGAAATAAGAATATTCTCTTGTATCTACCGGAATTACTAATTTATGGTTTGTGGAAAACACCATGAAGGTAAGCCGTATAAATTTAAACTACGAGGGGATAAATAGTGTTTTCCCTTATATGTTACATGGGGTTGCTTTAAAGTGATGTTTGAAGGCGATTCTTTACAGATCCATAACCACATTTTTACACCTTCGTTTGATCTCTCTTTCGTTGGAAGCGTGTTACAGAGGATTGCCAAGCTTTTTAACCTGTTTTTGTTTCTAATTCATTTTCTTTGTCAAATGGATGGCGACGTGTCTGCCTATTTGTTAGCAGGGAATGTATCTATCTTTTGATGTGTGGATTGGGGTTTGTCACCCCCTTCTCATGTTAATCGTGATTGTTTCATCGGTCGTGATTAATAAATTTGGCTTGAAGTTATAAAAAAATATTCACTAATTACAATAACATGTAAAAAAAATATTACAATAGTAAATTACTAACATGCAGTACCACAAAAACCTTATGTTTCTTTACTTTCTATCTCCCAAATTCTGTCCTCTTCCTCTTCATTATTCGATTGTGGAAAGAAAAAAAATGGATGTGTAAGGAATATGAAAGGACCTCGGATAGAGAGAAAAAAAAACAACACCACCAACAACAAAATGGTTGAAGATGAAGACGAAAGGGAGGGGAGGGGAGGGACTACCGTTGTTAATTTAGGTAGGATAGAAGATTGATTTTCTTTTAGACTAGATGGGCATTGGGTTGGGGTTCGATTGTTAGATATAGGTATAAGACTGTGTAATGTGTGTGCATTGGGTCAATCATTGGTGTTTATCTTGTTTTGAGCCCTGAATCCAGTTTTAAATGTGGTTTCTTGATTTAATAACATTAAATAAACATGAACAAGCATTGATTTAGCTTTTGATGCGTTTAGTTCCAACACCGGATGGATTCTTCATAAGAGATGAAGTTCGGGACAGTCGGAAGAGCATGATAGGCTTGTGCTTTGATGAATTAACATTCAACAATGTCTGTGTATGTAGTTATAATGTGGTGTCTAGATGTCTAAGTGAGGGAGTAAGGCAGTTAACTAAGGTTTGCCTTGAAAATACACAGGTGGCTAGTTAATGATTAATAAAATACATACTTGAGTAGTAAAATATTAAACGTCATGTCATTCTTGGTAAGGCACAACTCCATATCGCAATGTGTTGGTGTTCACGGATTTATCTAATGCAAAATAAACAAGTAATAATATTTATAAATCCGGCTTACCTCAAGTGCAAGGATCGTAGTAAAGAGGTTGATGCCGGGTCGATCTTACGGGGAACTAACGATTGGTAATCCTAGTTTTTGTTTAACTAACTATGTCACGAAAACTAACCTAAACAGCAAATAAAACTAAACGAGACCGAAAGTAAAGATAACACTTAATATAAAGCTGGGACAGAAGAATGAATCTAAAGCCGGTGAAGATACGGGTTGCGTAACAATTTAAACTACAACTAACCCTAAGATGCAATAAGAAGATTTGACTAAACTAAACAACTCAAGTTTTAAGGGATTAAATTCAAATTATAACGGACAAACGAGCGATTGATCCACCTATCCTAACAAGTATCAATTCCTATCTCGATTATATTGCGTTTTCTAACCAAGTTGTGATTTCACCTTGTCTAAAACATGAACCCTAATTTCTTAGATAGTTCACCTATTAATCTATATCTTTCGATTTAAAGATTAACGACTTTACTAATTAAAGGTGTAAACTTTAACGTTTGTAACCTAGAAATCTAACCTATTAACTCTCGTTATATAGATTAAACATCTATTCCTTATCACGATGATCCAATGTTTATATGACTTTCATCAACATGAAACAATCAAACATGCACATCTTTCGATATAATTGCAATGAACAATATAAAACACGATAAAGGAAACAACTTTAGATAAAAAAAACTCACAATATAATCATAGAAACGGAATCAAAACGTGCTGGATAGGCTTCACAATGCTCGTTTGATGAAGGCTTAGCCTCTAAGCATCCTCTTGCAACTCGAGATTGTAGAAGAAAAGTACATAAAAACTACTAATTTTAATCTAGAATTTGAATCATAAAAACTGGAATAAAAAGTGTAAAAACTAAAGCCGCCCCTAGGTTTAGGGTTTTGAGTAATGAGTATATAGTATCTTTCATGTGGAAAAACAGCTAGTATTTATAGGAAACAAAGTTGGTTTGGGCAAAGTCGGCGTATGGACGCCCGTCTGGAATGTTGGACGCCCGTCCACTCTGCTTGAAATCTTCGAATCGGGCCGAGTCATGATCAGACGCCCGTCCTATGTTAAATTGGACGCTCGTCCACTCAAAATCTGAACATCCTGAACCAAATTCCCTCTCCGGGCGCGCCGTCCATATCCTCGACGCTTCGTCCACTCGACGCTTGATTCAAGCTTACGGGCTTGACCCGAGATTGACTCAATCTTGATTTTCCCATACTTATCTCTTTTTGATCAATCCCAATCATCATTATCTCTTCTATTATCAATGTAATTCGACTCTTATCTCTTTTTTACCATCATTTGAGCATCAAACACGTACCTATAACACATTAAAACATCGCAAAACGTAATATCATCCAAATAATCATAAAATCAAAATTAAAACACCAAAATTAACCTATTTTGCGAATAACTCATTAAAAACCTCATTTACTCAATAATTCCATTAAACACTCGTTTCTTATGCAAATTATACAAATATGAGGGAAATTATCATAAAATATATCAATATAAATCGTATAAATTCACCCTTAACAGTTGGCGGTCAGATAAAGTGAATAACTCTGCTGGCCTCTAAATGGATAAATGTCAGGGGGACTTCGCCAAACGCATACACTATTGGTTTAGCCGTGGCTATTGGTGTGATCCACTAATAGGTTGCAATCGATATCTCATGGTGGATACACATCATTCGTAGTGCCTTGAGTGCGGTTGTAACAAAGAAAGTTAAGTTATAAACAAATAGTCATGACATGTTGATGAGCATGAATTGAACCATAGAGTTGAGTCAGTCATATAAAGATAACTTAACAATAATGAGCCTTTCTTTGCAAATCTTAATTAAACCTTAGCTTCTATCTTTTACCAAGTACATTTGTACTTACCTCAAATGCAATGTTTGTTTTGTGTTTGTGGATGAGAAGATGAATGGGTGGAAGATGAATTCGATGAAGAATTCGAAGATGACGTTTGAGGATGCTTTTTGTTGACGTTTCCTTTTCTTCATTTTATATTATGTTCTAGACCGTGTTGCTATTTAACTTTTGGAACATGTTGTTCTTTTCTTTTGGAGGTTCTTTTCGTACGTTGTGAGTTTAGAGGTTTCGTTGTAATAAGTTTTCCTTCCTACCTTTAGTTTGGTTACTTTCTATTCTTGTACTTTGAGAAAAAAAAAAATACCCGAGTCTTTTAGCTTCCGTTTATGCTAAATTCGATACGATATAGTAGAGACTTACGTATAATATATAATTTATTTTATATTATACGTGTCGAACGTTCTTTTTCCGGATAATGTTTCAGTGTCCGGGAACGGGGCGTTACAATGCACGTGGCAAATTGGAAAGCCATCTTGAGGTAAGGTGGATGGATAAGATGAAATGACTGTTGGGAAAGTGTATCGTGTGTGGAGTGATTTACGGAACAAATCCGTAATTTACGGAAGAAATTACGGAAAATAAAATGCAGAAAATAAGTAACTCAAAAATAAAATTTATTTTATTAAGTAGATCTAATAAAATAAAACTATGACGGTGTAGATCTAACGAATTAAAGCTATTGAAATATAGATCTAACAAAATAAAGCTATCACAATTATCACAATACAGATCTGACTCAAAACAAAGGAAAACGTAAATTGCGATGCATAAATAAATGACAAGCCGATGCGAGTAGTTACTCTTTCTTTAAGACAAATTGCTCCGGTATGGTGCTCACGGTAGTAGCAACTGTCTCCCAAAATACAACGGCTTACGTTTCGGATTTAGAGGCACTTCAAAAATCCGAGCTCCGACGAACTTACAGAGTGCTCCGACTTCTCATCGACTCAAAATCTAGATCTATATGAGAGACTCTTTTTGTGGTAGAAAAGAGGAGAATTTTTTTGATAATTCTGTTATCACCCGTGTATAATTAAAATAAATAAACGAAAATTAAATCAACAATTTTATTATTCAAATAAAGAATTACAAAGATACATAATGAAATGAAAGGATATACACGATCCGAGCGAGGCTAACTCGTCCTTAAGACAAATTTGCCCGGTATGTACCCCGCTTTGCAAAGAATTGTCTCCCAGAATTCTCAGATTACCTTTCGAAATAGCGGATCGCAAACTCGAACACCGCGAACTCTAACCGTGTTTCAAGATCTCTTCACTTGATGCAAGAACAATTATGCAAAAGAATGATATGAATGTATGCAACTCTGTGTTGTATTTCTTGTATATAATTCCCATTCATGTAGCTCGTATATATAGTAGAGGACATGGAAAAACTGATGGAAAATGAACAGCCTTAGCTCGAATTAATTGTCATTAATATCATCATAATGTTGGAACTGGAAAGCCAAAAGCCTCAGCTTTATTCATGTTGGACAGAACCGGAACAAGTGGCGAAGTCGTTCGTTCGGCGTGATTCTCTTGTTGCAAAACCGAACTCGATTGTGAACCTTCGAATCGAGCCTGCATTCGTGGTACGCAGGACACGCTGGCGCACAAGCCCAAGGGTAAATCCGATTGATTTGCACCCCCTGCGCCAGCGTAGAAGAGCGGTGTATAATGTTGGTTTCTTATTCCAACTACACTAAAACAATATCATATAAATATTGCTTCTTTTCCTTCTTCCAACCAATGTGGGAGAAAAGTTTCTTCCCATTTTTCCTTTCCATAACACACACTTAAGCCCAATAGGCCCAATATGACTTATCATTAATTTTCCAACAAACCGACTTTAAGCGTTAATTTCTCATTCACTCGTTATCCGAATTGAATGATTCCAAATCTGAATTCATCTACGACTCACGTAGTTTTCAGAATTAATAAAACATTACATATATTCTATACAAGAATATATCCAAATACGCTTATAAAGTCATCGAATAAAATGATTATAAAATCATTTTTAATTCATTTTTAATTCAATTCCACATTTTCTCCAACAATCCCCCACATGAATGGAAATTAATGCAGATGCAGACTCTGAAGAGATTCTGGCAGAAAAATATTGCATCAGGAGAGGTAGCTTCTGGCTTTGAACCTGCCTTAGTGAAATACTATCGGATTTACTCGGCTAATCAGTGAACTTAAGTCTTGAACTGCTCACCTTTTAGTGTAAAACCGCATAATAGTACTCACACAATATTTCCTTAACACTTTGTATTTGGTTCTCATGATTGGATTCGTTTGGCCCCTGAATCACACTGGTTTTTGAAAGTGCGTTAGAGAATTCTAGCCTCGAACTCTCTTTGAAGCGGCCCCACTTCGCACTTACATAGGTGACCTCCTATCAAGAGTATTCTGCCATACTCCACTCAAATTTAATCAAGTTATAGGAATCATTAAAAGTTTTCACTTATCCTTCACACTTCTGGCAGACAACACTTTTATTCACAGAATGGTTAAGTGTTCATCGACAGCTTCATAACTTAGTTGTCCCTTTGAACCATGATCTTGGGATCTCCAGTCAACATGGTAGGGTTACCATTACAAAGCTTATCTTTCAATAGGCTTAAGTCCCATTCTGAGTGTCAAAACTGACAATCGATCTCTAGTAAACATTTTGAAAGCAGATCTCGCAAGATTTTCCTTCGATCCAATATAATCGATGGAAATCATACCACTAGAGATCAATTATTTAACGGTATCATGTCATTGGACGATATGTTCAGACTTACCATTATACAAACTATTTTGTGCTCGGTGTAAAGCCGATTGGCTATCACTGTGGAAGCAATCGGTGTAGTCCAGCAAGAGATCTCCTCTAGGAAATTTAGAAGCCACTTAGCTTCTTCACCAGCTTTGTCAAGTGCAATGCATGTTTTCTTTGTGGACTTCCATAACACCGCAACATCACCAATCATGTGAATTGTAATTCTTTAGAATCGTAAATCCACTTGGCATCACAAGATCTTTCTAATCCCGCATTCATTGAATATTTCAAGTACTGTAATCGTAATATCGCTTTCAATGATCCTCACTAGGATTATTTGTAAACACCGCTCGCTTTATTCACAAGACATGCAATATCCGGTCTAGTACAATTCTCTATGTACATTAAACAACCGATAATCTGAGAATATTTTAATCGAGACATGTGGTCACCTTTATTTTTGACTAAGTGAAGACTTAAGTCAATAGGTGTTTTCACAGACTTTCATCATAAACACTGAATCTCCTCAGGACGGATCAATGTAGTGAGATTGTGATAACACTAGTCCCTCAGATAGTCTGGAGATTTTAATCCCCAAAATTACATCTATAAGTCCCATATCATGAGTACTCCTCATTATTAGCATATATTCTTCTAATTCACTATTTAAGACAACAGTCTTAATATCCATTTGATGGATTTCAAGCTTACATACCACAAAATCTGCGATAAGTACTCATATCGACGAAAGTCGAGTTTCTAGTGAATTTGTATGAAGAAATCAAGACCCTCTTTTGGTGATAACCTCTGGCTACCATCCTGGCCTTACATTGTTTAGTTTAGGTATTCCCACCTTTGCTAAACACCCCCACATTTCCAAGTATTCGTAGATAAGCTCTCATATGGGATCTTTATCCATATGTTCGATGTAAACCTATAAAGAATGAAACCGGTGGAAACTATCGCTTCCCCCCACAAGTTCGGAGATTAACTCGAACTATTCACCATGCTTTAACCAACTCTTTAAGAGTTCGGTTGAAATTCAGCATTTCTCAGATAACATCTCAAAACAATCAACACCGGCCGTAAAACTAGCAGAAATAGCATTTTTCTCGAAAATCGCAGACTTTTGTTTAAAGACGCTGACACTTTCTCGAAAACCAATGGCTTTTGTTAAAATAAGCAGACTTTTGCGAAAATCGGTGAACAAAAGAAAAGGTGTGGCCAAAGACTTTTCCACTACGATTCGCTAGGTTTATTCGCTTAGTTGTTTTTCCAACTTCATTCTTATAGGTTTATAACTCCTTTGTTGTCTTATCTTTGCTATTTTAGCAAAATTAGACACAACTTTATTTTATACAATGATCGATAAATAATCTTTACCGACTCTCCATTAGCATAAATATTTAAATCACACAACTCGTATAATTTAACTTTTACATGTCTCTGTTTCTTTCCACGAATGAGACCGTGCCTAAGTCATATTTGCTTTGACACATCTATGCATGTTTAACACTACATACAATAAATCATTCGACATAATGATTTATATTCATCCATTTTTGGATTTAGGAAATAAATAATTTCCACTCCTAATCGTTATGCCATAGGCTTGTGACACCACATTGTATCACCAACCATTTCAATTTTAGTCATATTTCAACTCACGGTATAAAAAAGACTATTTATTGATTCAACAACTTGTACCACCACTGGTACGCATTTCAAATCAAAACACCTCGGTGTTCGAATAAAAGTTCTACGAGTCGTCACCAAAATGAGAATTTATCATGAAGATAATTTCTCCAACTTACACGGCACGTCAAAATAATGTTTTCACTAAACATTTTGGCATATTTTCCTTATGATTAATCGCCAATTAAATAATTTTTAGGTACATTCGTCATATTTAAATTATTTCTTGTTTGCACCGTATTAGTCATATATGCCTCAATCGGCAACAACGGTTCAAAACATAATAAGAAAATTATTTGAACCAATACACATTAAGAATATTTATTATTTCATACATTAAAATAGAAATTACAATTTCTACTTTATGTAACAACACGGAGATCCATCATCCAACGACCTCCATCTATCGTTCCTTCAAGAATTACCCCGCTTTCATCTATTAGTTTGAATTTGTATGTATCAAATACCAACACAGCCCTAGGTAGGTAAGTGGCTTGCGTAAACCACATTCATCAATAAGTCCGGCACATGCAGGACATCTCAAGAATCAATGCTCTCCAGCACGCCAAATTCAATCGAACATGACCGCATCCAATGATATCGGAAGTAGTTGAATTTGACATTACTATTTTCTCACCTTTGAGATGTTGGTAACTAAAAACGATGATCTGTCAAGCACACATATGTCGGGTAGCCCCTGGTTTACAACCCAAGCATATTCCTCTTCCTCGAGGTCTCTGTCAGCTCAATTTTGACCTGTTTTAAAACCACTTCACTTCCCGCAACCTTGGGAGCTTTCTCCTCGAATTGGCGCACCAATATGAGTCATCTGATTATAAAATTCCATTTCTGTTCACAAACAGAAGATAAACAATTTTAAGGCTCGTTTTTAAACGACCATTTTCTCAAAAGGATAATTTAAATACCAAAAATGATATTTAACACATTTTATATCAACTCGATATCAATCCAAGTAAAGTTTGTTTTCAACTCGTCAAAAACAAACTCAAACTTGTTTCAGCTTGATAAAACAGACTGGGGCCTGTTTTCAACTCGTAAAACATACTTCAGATTGTTTTTAAATTCGTAAAACAAATTGAAGATTGTTTTGACTCGTCAAAACAAGCTCGAGTTTATTTCAACTCGATTCTCCAACCGTTTATCTAATCATAACAATATCAACAAGTTATCAGCTCTTTAAATTTGTTTATTTCAATTCAGTACGTCCAACTTATAATCAAAACACCAAAGCGGATGGTAGTTTTTACCAGAAAACCCCAAAAGGAGATGGACCGATTTTACCAGAAATCGATACCAAAAAGGAAGTGGACCGATTTTACCAGAAATCGATACCAAAAAGGAAGTGGTATTTTTTATTTTTTTTTATTTTTAAAACGAGCTGGACTAGAATCAAAATAAACGAGCTGTGCTTGAATTTCTTTCATTTGAGCAGCACCAGCCGCAACAACATTTTCATTTCCATTTGCCGCAGCACTAGGAGTGGGTGTCAATGACGCATCATTAACAGTAGTCATTTCGCCCGCAGCGTAAGATCAACATTAATCAGAAGAACAACTCTGATCATCAACTCGGTTTTGAAAACCCGTAAAACATAGTGAAGAGCGTTTTGACTCATCAAAACAAGGTTGAGTAAATTTTTTTTCTTCAAATAAACGAGCTGAACTCGTTTAAAGGCAGAAAGAAACAGGCGTTTAAGCCAAATAAAAAAGGTGAAAAAATTCGTCAAGATATTTTGATTACACACAGGTATGATCATTTAGAACAACGGTTCTAAAAATTTGTCTTAAGTTGTTATCACCCGTGTATAATTAAAATAAATAAACGAAAATTAAATCAACAATTTTATTATTCAAATAAAGAATTACAAAGATACATAATGAAATGAAAGGATATGCACGATCGAGCCGAGACTTAACTCATCCTTAAGACAAATTTGCCCCGGTATGTACACCCGTTTTGCAAAGCAATTGTCTCCCAGGAATTCTCAGATTACCTTTCAGAATAGCGGTACTGCAAACTCTGAACACCGGCGAACTCTAACCGTGTTTCAGTATCTCTTCACTTGATGCAAGAACAGTATGCAAAAGAATGATATGAATGTATGCAACTCTGTGTTGTATTTCTTGTATATAATTCCCATTCATGTAGCTCAGATATATAGTAGAGGACATGGAAAAATCGATGGAAAATGAACATTTTAGCTCGAATTAATTGTCATTAATATCATCATAATGTTGGAACTGGAAAGCCAAAAGCCTCAGCTTTATTCATGTTGGACAGGAACCGGAACAGTAGACTGAAGTCGTTCGTTCAGCAGCCCTACTGTTGCAAAACCGAACTCTGACTGTGAACCTTCGAATCGAGCTGCATTCGTGTACGCAGGACACGCGGGCGTGCACAAGCCCAAGGGTAAATCCGGATTGGATTTGCACCCCCCCTGCGCCCGCGTAGAGAACGGTGTATAATGTTGGTTTCTTATTCCAACTACACTAAAACAATATCATATAAATATTGCTTCTTTTTCCTTCTTCCAACCAATGTGGGAGAAAAGTTTCTTCCCATTTTTCCTTTCCATAACACACACTTAAGCCCAATAGGCCCAATATGACTTATCATTAATTTTCCAACAAACCGACTTTAAGCGTTAATTTCTCATTCACTCGTTATCCGAATTGAATGATTCCAAATCCCGAATTCATCTACGACTCACGTAGTTTTTGAATTAATAAAACATTACATATATTCTATACAAGAATATATCCGAAATACGCTTATAAAGTCACTGAATAAAATGATTATAAAATCATTTTTAATTCATTTTTAATTCAATTCCACATTTTCTCCAACAAATTCAACCTTCATCCATGAGGTTCTTTATATGGTGGAGATGAGGAGTCAATACTCAATTTTGATTGGCTGGGACACGTCATCAAACTTTTTCCTTGAAAAAGTTATTCCACACGTTGGAAAAATGTATCATGGCCGACCCCCTTTATTAGCTTTTGATTGGTCGGATGACGTAATTCTGAATTATGATTGGTCGAATGACTCAACTAATTCTGATTGGTCGGATGAAACAATCACATTCCAAAATTAATTTTTGGAAGAAATTTTGTCCAAAAATTAATAGTGACTACCGAACCGAGCCGAGCCGGCCAACCGGCGGCGGCGCGCATGTGGAATCATCTAAGTCCTCCCTCATGCACAAAAGTGTCTTGCCCCTTGGGGCACATCTATAAGAGCATACACTAGCTCTTATTACTTGAGCTCACAAGCCTCAAGTTACCTATGTGGGAGATTGAGTTGATGTCCTCCCTTCAACTCCTATCTCCTACATATTTTCAACCAACTTTAGACATTAATTTCTCATTCATCCGATATCCGAATCGAGTGATTCCACAACCAAACATTATCTACTCCGTGAGTTGTAGAATTTTTAGACGTAATAAATTCCCGATGAATTACACCGGAGCGTATCCAAAATTCATGCTAAAGTTGACCGTTTAATCCCCATTTCATGGGATATCTCCAACAATGACAATGAAAAATGGGTTAAAGAAGATGATAAAATATTTTTGAAAGTGAACGTAGATAATAAAATGTGATGTAATGGTAAATACGAGGAAAATTGTGATTAAAAATCTAACAATCTCATTAAAAGTGTGATGACACAATAGATTTCAATACGACAATGGGAGGTCACAATAGATTTCAGTTTCAATAGAATGGTATGA
Source organism: Gentiana macrophylla (assembly GCA_026214975.1). NCBI lineage: Eukaryota > Viridiplantae > Streptophyta > Magnoliopsida > Gentianales > Gentianaceae > Gentiana > Gentiana macrophylla. Next base: position 97,836,580 of record CM047805.1, on the reverse strand, counting down.
TGCCACCAACTTTGAGGTGTCAAAGTTGATTAGGTGTAGCTCCTTCAAAATATCATTCCTTGTCCTTCATCTCTTAATAACAGATTTCTAAGAAACATCCTAACACATTATAATAGACATCTTTGTTGATCGATTGTAAAATCGTTCTCAGCAGCCTTCAGTAGTCTTTCTTCTTCTTGGAGCAATGAGCAAGAATGAATATTTTTTCTAACAAAAAGTTGAAAACCAAAATAATATATAAATTGAAGGTATATTTTTTTCTTAAAAAAAAAAAAAAAAACTAATCAACATGATGGGATTAAAAAAAAAATGAACTTACAATCATTCAATATTTTCAAAGCGGGTAGAAACATAAATAAATAATAATAAAAGGAAAATGTTGAAGGAAAATACTATTATGTGCCTTTCGTCAAAGTTCCAACGACGATTATCTTTCTAGTTATTATGTAACGGTCAATCAAGATTTATTGCCATCAATGTAATCTGTGTTCACATTGTAACCGTGACCTATATAAAGGGATTATCTAATGGAATGAGATACAGTTTTTCCCACTTTTACTTTTACACGTTATCAAGACTCAAAAAAAAAAAAAAAAAAAAAACCCTAATTGACCGCCGCGCCCAGCCCGCCGCCGCTTGCCGCCCACACGCGCAAGCCTCGGGTGGCACGAATCGATATATCCTTTGGTGAACAGATCTATCAATTCTCCAAGTGAACGGTATGCACAAAACTCTACCCGATGCTCCTTTTGTTTTGATTACCATGCTCTCGAATAATATTGCGTTCCTTTATGTGAAAAAAATAAGAAGTCATAGTATTGATTTTTTTTTACTAGATGTTTTAATTATTTGTATCTTTGTATCATCTCTAAATTACGTGGCTCTAAAATTTGTGGTTGAATTATGAGTTTTCTTTGGGTTTTGTGATAAAGTGCGTAAATTTATTCTAACAAATAGTAATAAACAATTGAACAAATAAGAAAAACGATTCACTCCTAATAAACAATCAATGGCCAATAATGAATTACGATCTTTTGATTATGTATATATTTGGATCGCATGTTTTTCTTTTGGTTTTGGTATTATACGCATACAGTTGATTTGTATATGCTCGTAATTATAATAAATCATACATTTTTTCTTTCATAGTTAAATATTATGTATATATCCACAGTGTTATTATTTGATTATCACTTTGTTTTGAAAATTATTTAAGGACTTGTTCTTACTCATCGAATATATAATAAATGTGTAACATGTTGGCTTAAACAAAGATATATAAAATATCCCTACGTGCCAGATAGAGATTGTTTCTTGTCATTCATTAAAAATTTGCTAGAATGATAATATAGTGATCCATCAATTAAAATGCTTCTAAGCATATTTCCGTATATCCTTGTTTTTACCAGCCGATTGTTTTTTTTGGTTTAATTACCGATTTGGTTATTTGAGAATTGAGAGGCCTAAAAAGTCTCCCCATTAAATAAATAGTACAGAGATTAATCTTACTTCATTTGCATACGTGTAATATGTGCACAATTTTTGTGCTCAAATAAACCTGTACTCATGATACCTTAATGCGTCAGAGAGTGATTGATATGTATATTTCTCATATTTTCTGTCCGTGCAATAGCATGTTTGTATATGATCATATGGAATACGTTATTTGAAACAAATATTCATCTCTTGAAACATTATGATTATCATGACATATATTATTTGATATGTATATGCATGTTGCCATGAAAAATGTTATGTGCTATGTTTGCCCGAAATTTCAAATTGAGCATAATAATTATATGTTGATTGTCTTATAAATAAGATTATATGTCACCCTATGATAAAGAAATTTCATAGGCGTTATATACTAAGAACAAAACAATCAATGTGATAAAGTATCTTCACAAAGCATCGAAAAAATGAGTGACCGCTATGTACCATGGCATCGTGATCCAATTCACACTCTTGGAAATTAATTATTGTGGATGTCTTATGACTACATAATTAATATGCTCTTCACTCTTGTTTATGTAGATGGTCGATACAACTCGACCGAATTTGAAATCTTGGACTCGGAAGGAATTGAGTACCACCGCTGGTTTGAGATGTGGAAATGGCCTTTGTTGCAAAGGACTACACTCTCACTATCAAAACACCCACCGACCCTAGGGACGACCCATCCGCTAAAGTAAAAGCAAATGCCCTAATGTTCTTGAGGCGACATATTGACTCTAGCTTACGCCGGGAGTACCTTGATTGAAAACACCCAAAGAATCGGGATGCCCTGTAGAGGGACGTTTTGGGAACATTCATGACACTTTACTCCCGTAATCGCTCGCTTCAGTGGAATGAAATCCGCTTGCTTGACTACAAAAGGGTAGACCAATTCAACAAGGACATGTTGCGTCTTAGAGCACGTCTCAAATTTCGTGGAAAGGAACTCACGAAGATGATATGATCCGAAGACTCTTTCCACTTTTCCTACTTCAAAGACTTATACTAGCGAACCAAAGATAAAGCCGGAGTACGACAAGAAAAATATTACGACCTTTCACAAATTGATCAACATGTCGCAAGTGGTCGAGCGGCATGATCAAGTTCTCATGAATAATAATGCCGGACTCTTTGGGACAAAGAAAATTCTCGAGGTTAACTATGGCAAGATGAAAGGTGGAAAGAACCTCAAGAAAAAAGGAGAGAGTTGGAACCGAACCTTGCTATAGTGTGTGGAGTTCTCTGGGCATTGGTATAATACCCGCCGAGCAAGTAACAAAGTAGCGACCAATTACAAGAGGTATAGGGAATCTCAGAGAACAAGAGGCCCACTATACGGAAGATGGAGGCAATGACATCGATGTCAACCTCACAATTGCAGACTTCAATAGCAACAAGAACCCTGCTCACCAATGGATGTTCCAGACTTTGATTGATCTCGCTTTGCTTATTTATTTATTTTTCCAAGAACATTGTGAAGGCGGAATGCCTTATTTTTAATTAGACTATTTTGGTCTTAAAGTTCATTTGAATAATGGTTTGTTGAATTGGATTTTGATGTACGAGACTTTTATTTTGATTTTCGTTGGCCTATTAATAAATTTGGATTTTATTTCAAGTATTGAATTTTATTCGATTTTATTTACCAAGATATACATGGTTCAAAATAGCACTATTAAGGTGTAAAGCAATACATCTACCATACAATAAACATATATATCGGGATGAAAAGCATCTCATTCTATCTCCATCGAAAAACTCTAAAGAATATGAGTTATGTCTTCGACTTTTTAACCTCATCTAATTTAAATGTAGGAATGAATCGAGGAGAAATAGAGTGCTTAATGATAGTGGAACCACACACACTATCTTAAGGAATAGACAATTATTTGTCGAGTTAATTCCATGTAATTCATCTCGTGACTACGATGATTGGATCATCACAAGTAATAAAGGGCGAGGAAATGCCACATTTTTGATGCCTAACGGCACAACGATAAAAGTCACAAACGCCTATATGCACTCCAGAGCCAATCGAACCTTGTTAAGTTTCAAAGATATTCGTGCCAACGGTTATCATTTGGAAACTCACCGTGAGAATGGAATCGAATATTTGTATATTACCACAAATGAATGTGGAAGGAAACGCATACTAGAAAAGCTTATGAGTCAATCTAATGGATTATATATTACTACTATTCGGATTATTGAATCCTGCGTCGTCACCAACAATGAAATTTGGGACATCGACTCATACAAAGCTTTGGCATGATCGCTTTAGGACACCTGGTCGAGATATGATGATCCGTATTTTAAAGAACTCACACGGACATCCCTTCTTTCGAGGAAAAAACAAAATGGGACAAAAATCCGACACAATGCAAAGTGTCCAAAGTAGTGTTGTTTCAAAGCGACCATTGTCGCCTCAAGCACCGGATGAGTTATATCCTCTTCCTCATTGACCATTTCCAAGGCACACCAATCATTTTGTAAAAGCTCGCTCTTTAGCAAAAACAGGATCGAGACCTTCCTATGCTAAAGACATGAAACAAAACATTCCATTCTTACAAAGAATACAAGGTGATATATGTGGACCTATCCATCCGTAATGATGGCCATTCAAGTATTTTATGGTTCTCGTGGATGCCTCGACACGTTTGGTCACATGTCGCATTATTGTCCACAAGGAATCTTTGCATTTGCAAAACTCTTAGCATAGATTATACGCTTAAGGGCTCACCACCTCGATCACCCTATCAAGTCTATAAGGCTTGATAACGCCTGAGAGTTCACATCAAAAGCATTTGATGATTATTGCATGTCTATCGGGATTGATGTAGAACATCCTCGCACTCCCATGTGCATACACACGTAATGGTCTCGCAGAAGCCACCATCAAAAGGCTGAGATGGTGGCCAGGGCATTGGTTATGCGCACCAACTTGCCTCTATCTCGCTTGGGGTTATGCAATATTGCACGCAGCTTTACTTATTCGTTTGCACTCCACCGCTAGCCAACCATTTTTCTCGCGTACTCGCTTGGTTACCTGGATATGAGCCTCGATATTTCACACTTACGCATATTTGGTTGTGCAAAGATATGTGCCTATTGCGCCTCCACAGCGCACTAAAATGGGTCCTCGAGACGATTAGTATTTATGTTGGATATGAATCCCCAACTATTATCCGCTATTTGGAACCTTTGACAAAGCGATCTATTTACCGCAAGATTTGCGGATTGTCACTTTGATGAGACCTGTCTTCCCGTCGTTAGGGAGATAAGAAAAAGGATTTTCTAAGGGAACGAGGTGAATTGTCGTGGTTTGTCCCCACTCGCCTCATTTTGATCCCCGCACTCTCACAAAGTGAAAGTGAAGTGCAAAGAATACTTAAATCTTGAACGTAGCGCATTCGATGCCTCGATGCGTTCTCGATATTGCTAAAGTGACAAGATCACATATACCACCGCAAACGTGCTCGCAAGGTTAGAAGTCCCAAAAAGGGGCACAATGTCAGTAGCTAAAGGCATTGCGACCACACTTAGTGGAGGTGTGGATGAGGCCGTGGCTGCCCAAAGGAAGAGGGGAGACCACTTGGTTCGACCGATACTCACCCAAGGAAGAAGAGGGCAAGTAAGGCACAATCCGACCCATTAATCATCAATGTAGAGAATCCTCTCATGAGATTATCTCTCGATTCTGATTATGTCCATGAATCAATACTGGAGGACGCTCCGATGTTTGAATTGATTCCAGAGAACAAAGAAATCTCAATGGATTATGAGAGTGCATACGAGTTGATGGAAAGATCTTCCATGCACATTGATGATATATTTGCATATACTGTTGCTCAAGAAATCATAGAGCACGATGATGTCGAACCACGCTCTGTTGCAGAATGTCAACAAAGAGCAGATTGGCCTCAATGGAAAGAAGCAATCCAGGCAGAACTAGATTCTCTGACAAAGAGACAGGTATTTGGTCCGGTAGTGCTAACCCCACCAAGTGTAAAGCCTGTAGGACATAAATGGGTATTTGTCAGAAAGCGTAATGAGAAGAATGAAGTCCTAAGGTACAAGGCTCGCCTTGTGGCGCAAGGTTTCTCACAACGCCCTGGAATTGACTATGAGGAGACATACTCTCCTGTAATGGATGTAATAACTTTCCGTTACCTAGTTAGTTTAGTTGTTTCCGAAGGATTGGAAATGCAGCTCATGGATGTGGTTACAAAGATATCTCTATGGGGATCTTGATTGAGAGATATACATGAAAGTGCTGATGGTCTTTCATTGCCCAAGTCAAGTGACTCTAAACCACGGAGTGCGTTTGCAATCGATTGAAACGCTCACTTTACGGATTAAAACAATCCGGCGGATGTGGTATACCCGCCTAAGTGACTACTTGATTGGGAAGGGATATAAGAATGATGAACTATGCCCCTGCGTATTCATAAAGAAAACAAGTTCCGGATTTGCAATTGTAGCAGTATATGTCGATGATATGAACATAATAGGTACTCTTAATGAAATAAGAGAAACCGCGAGCTATTTGAAACCGAATTTGAGATGAAAGATCTTGGGAAAACTCGGTTTTGTCTAGGCCTTGAACTAGAACACCGAGCTTGTGGAATACTTATCCACCGGTCGCATATGTCCAAAAGATGCTCAGCGATTTAATATGGACAAAGTGCACCTGTTAGCACTCCCATGATCGGTCGAAGTTTGGACATAAAGAAAGATCCATTTCGTCCAAAGGAAGATGACGAAGAGCTATTGGGAGCTGAAATTCCCTACTTAAGTGCAATAGGCGCATTATTGTATTTAGCTCAATGTACTCGACCAGATATTGCATTCTCAGTGAACTTGTTAGCTAGATTCGACTCGCGCCAACGCAGTCATCATTGGAATGGTATTAAAAACATATTTCGATACCTAAAAGGAACCATTGACTTGGGCCTATTTTTTCCCCTACACAAAGACAAGAGGGACCGTAAATGAAAATACAACCCCTAAAGAAAATGTCGGCAATAAATCGCCACCCCCTACTCTGAAACCCCAAACAATGTATTAGTTGGGTTTTGACGCTGGTATCTATCTCGACCCACATAAAGGTCGTTCCCAAACCGGTTATGTATTTACCATTGGGAACACGGCGATATCTTGGAGATCAACCAAGCAAAGTCTTGTGGCTACCTCCTCGAACCACTCGAGATTATTGCTCTACATGAGGCGGTTCGTGAGTGTATATGGATAAGGTCCATCATTACACATATTCGAGGACCAAGTGGTTTAAGTTCCACCACTTTGAAGAGCCTACTTGCATTTATGAAGATAATGCACTTGCATCGAGCAGATGAAGCTTGGTTATATCAAGGGTGACAACACAAAACACATATCACCAAAGTTTTTCTATAACCAAAGAACAACAAGCTCTCCTCAAGATTCAAGTGAATCAAGTAAGGTGCGAGGAGAATGTGGCGATTTGTTTACCAAGTCACCGCCTAAAGCAATATTTGAGGAACATGTGAAAAATATAGGAATGCGAAGGCTTTCAAAGCTTCCTTGATCGGTGTAAGGATCGTGGGAGATATAGACCTCTGTGGGAGTCTAATACACACATGTTATCCTTAAAGATTAAAGGTGCGTTGTGCTCTTTTTCCTTTGACCAAGTTTTATTTTGTCCCACCGGGTTTTGTTACTTGGCAAGGTTTTTAACGAGGCAACGATCCATGCACCATTTCGCCTTTGACTTGGCACAAGGGGGAGTGTTGAAGGAAAATACTATTATGTGCCTTCGTCAAAGCCAATGACGATTATCTTTCGGTTATTATGTAACGGTCAATCAGTATTTATTGCCATCAATGTAATCTGTGTTCACATTGTAACCGTGACCCTATATAAAGGGATTATCTAATGGAATGAGATACAGTTTTTCCCACTTTTACTTTTACAGAAAAAAGAATATATATATATATAAAAGAAAAATGAAACTACACTTGCATCTCTATCTCATCTTCAATACTGCTGCTGTCTTCTTAATGATGGACTTGACGTTGTTTGCTGGAATAATGCACTTGATAAAATATGATCAATGAACCGATAGCAATCACGGCGGCAATGATCGTGAAAACACCGGAAAGAATGGCGTAAATAACAACGACCTCTGTGTTCGATCGTCGTGGGAGATGTTTAGGTAACATGGAAAGATGAATTGTTGCATAGGAAAGCATACAAGTGGTCATCACACACATCACCAGTTGGGCAATATCATAATATATTAAATAAAAATCCTTCTTCATCGAAGGACTATCTGTTGTGTTGTAAGCGGTAGGTCCAAACACTTGGAATATAGAACTTGATATTTTATTGATACACAAAATATACAACAAATGGGACACTTGAAAAATACAAGAAGAGAGCAACTAGAAAGTGTTTGATGTGGGAGACTCACTTGACAACTTGTGTGTGTTGTGTTGTTGTTGTTGGCCTAAGTTACAACTCCTATTTATAGGAAAGGTAAGAATATCCTAGAAAAAGTAGTAGATCCTTCTAGAGAATATGCACACTAGATGTTTCTAGGCAAAGTGTGCATTAGATATTTATCTAAGTATTTTCTAGAATTCTAGACTATTCTCTAAGGAAATAATTTCTAGATTTTTCCCATGTACTAGTTGTAGAATATTCTAGAAGTCATTGACTTCTAACACTCCCCCTCAATGACTTCTTTCTTTTGACGACGAGCTCATTTGCATCCCAAGAGCATTTCTCGAATTCCTCGAGCTTGCGTCCGCTTAATCCTTTTGTGAATATATCTCGCTAATTGATCTTCGTCTTCACGTGAATCATCTCGTATCTCATCTTGAAGAACCTTCTCTCGAATAAAGTGGTAGTGCACTTCAATGTGCTTGGTCCTTGCATGAAATACTGGATTCTCTGCTAGTTGAAGTGATGATATATTGTCGCAAAGTAAATCCACTGCATAGTCGGTGGCCGGTGTAAATCCTTCAATAATCGCACAAGCCAAGTGACTTCTTGAGTCTGCTGGCCGCTGCCCGGCACTCGCCTCGGTAGTTGATAGAGATACTGAGAGGTTGTCTTTTGCTACACCAAGATATTACTCTGCAACCAAAAGTGAACATGTAACCGGTAGTTGATCGGAGAGTGTCATGATCCTCAAAGATAATCGGCCACAAGATCCAACAAGTCTACATGGCACTCCTTTCGGTAGAAAATACCGTAGTCATAAGTTCCTTTGACGTACCTCATAATTTTTCGAACTAACCGCCAATGTGGCTTTCTTGGACTTTGCATAACCGCTGCCATGACACCAACCGCAAAGGAAATGTCCGGTCTTGTTAACGTCAAGTATATCGGACTTCCTACTAGTCGTCGATAACTTGTAGGATCATCCAACTCTTTGCCTTCTTTTGAGCTTAACTTGGCATTGACTTCAATTGGTGTTGAGAAGGCTTGCAGTCTATCATTCCGCACTTCTTTAACAGATTCCTTAACATATACATTGGCGGAGGAACAACCCATCTTTAGTGTACTCGACTTCAAGTCCAAGAAAGTGCTTAAGCTCTCCAAGTTCTTTCATTTGAAACCGGACTGATAAGTTCCTCTTGACTTGTTGAACTTCTTTGTCATCATCTCCAGTGATGATGAGATCATCAACATATACCAACACGACTGTTAATTTTTTATTTTGATACTTGATGAACAAACTTGAGTCGGACGGAGCTATAGAGAATCCACTATGAGTTAAGAACTCTGCAATTTTTCCATACCAAGCCCTTGGCGCCTGTTTCAATCCATATAACGCCTTTCTTAACTTGCACACGTATTTAGGATGAGTCATACTCTCAAAGCCTTTTGGTTGCTCCATGTATATGTCTCGATCGATCTCGCCATGTAGGAAGGCGTTCTTCACATCCATCTGCCATAGCTTCCAAGACTTACTAGCTGCTAGGGCCAGTAAGACTCGTACTGTAGTTATCTTCGCCACCGGGCTAAACGTCTCATCATAGTCTAAGCCATATTGTTGTGAGAAACCTCGAGCAACTAATCGAGCTTTATGTCTTTCTATGGATCCTTCTTGTCGTGTTTTCACCTTGTAAACCCATTTGCAAGATATTGGTTTTACTCCTTCCGGAAGAGGAACAAGTTCCCAAGTCTGGTTTTGCTTAAGCGCTTGAATTTCCTCTTTCATCGCCTGGATCCATTCACCCTTTTTAGACGCCTCCTCATAGCTTGAAGGCTCCATAGTTGCAGTATCATCAACTGTCGCAATGTTAGCATACTTAGGATTTGGTTTTCTCTGTCGAGATGATCTCCTAAGTTGTTGTTCATGATGATCAACTTCCTCCATCTCCAGTGTTGGACTTTCGATACTGCTATATTCCATCTCTTGAGTTGCTGCCGATTTCTCTTGGCCATCATCATTTACTTTCAGAGTGCATAACTCTTCTCCAGTATTTTCTCTTATTTTCTCTTCTAGAATAGGTGAGTCAGGAAGCTCCTCATCTTGAGATGACCACCAAGAAGATGCTTCATCGAATACAACATTTCTTGACACCATACATCGATTCGTTCTTAGGTCACAACACTTCCATCCTTTTCTTTCCTCATCGTATCCCAAGAAGATGCATCTGATTGCTTTCTTGTCAAATTTGCTTCGTAGCTCATCTGGGACGAATACGTAATGCATACGACCAAATACTTTGAAATGACTTACAGTTGGTTTCTCTCTTTTGAGTATCTGATATGGTGAGATGAATCCAAGCTTTGCTTGTGGTAGCCGATTGATCACATGGGCTGCAGTCTTCATACATCTCGCCCAAAAGCGGGCTGGGACATTCTTTGCATGTATCATACTCCGACATGTCTCAGCTAAATGTCGATTCTTTCTTTCAGCTACCCCGTTTTGTTGCGGCGTTCTCGGACAAGTCAACTGCCGGCGAATATTATTTTGCTTTAGATATTCCGAGAACTCGGTGGATGTATACTCACCTCCATTATACGTGCGGAGACAACGGACTCTCTCCGAAATTTTGCTTCGACTTTACATTTGAATTCCTTGAATTTCTCCAAAGCTTGAGATTTCTCCTTCATGAAATCCACCCACGTATATCTTGAGAAATCGTCAATGAAGGTGATCATATACTTTGCACCTCCAATTGATTGTTTGCTTTCTTGGTCCAAAAACATCCGAATGAATCAACTCAAGTGGCGCCTTTGCTCGGTATCTCGACTCCTTATATGGGAGTTGATGCGCTTTTCCATATTGGCATCCGGCGCAAACCGTGTCGTCCCGACATTCCAACTTAGGAAGTCCTTTGAGCATAGACTCTTTCATCATGACCTTAAGTCTCTTATAAGCGACATGTGTCCCTGCACGTGCATGCCATAGATCATTTGTGTCATTTTTCCTGGTTTTCTCTACATATCTTTGCTTCAAAGATCGGTACATATCTTGACTCCTTCTTTTCACCTTCTAGGATTGGAGTCCCAACGACTCTAAGATCACGATAAACCTTCACATCTTGTGGATGAACAATACATAATTACGACTCGTGAGTTGATAATCTCGACAAGAGATTTTTCTTCATTCCATCAACATGCATCACATTTTGCAAAAGATCACCGGCCGAGAATTTGAGCTTGGCGTGATCATTTGTTTCTCCAATGTGTCTAATTGGAAGCTTAGTGTTATCCGCCGTTACGACAACACGACCTCCTTTGTATTCTCGTCATACTTTGAAGTCTTTCTTTATCACCGGTCATATGATTGCCGGCTCACGAGTCAACGATCCACAGATTGTGAAAGTTAACACGCCCAATATCACTTGTCATAGTTGCTGCACAAGTTACTTGGTCTTCTTCTTTCACCATAGTAGTGTCAATATGTTCTTGCTCGGACTTCAACCCTGAGAAAGATGCGTGGACATCCCACTCTGTTTCACTTTGATCATCTCGGTATCCGAAGTGGCGGCGTTTCCTTCAACTTGTCTCTTCTTGAATCTACAATCTCTTGCAAAATGTCCCTTTTGCCACAATTGAAAGCAAGCATTTTGTTGCTTGTGAAAGCGTTTGTCTCTCCTCGAGGTCTATCATTACTTTTCTTATTATCATGTCTCTTCTTTTGGCTCCCCTCTTTTGGTAACTCCGTCCTTCGTCCTTTTGTTGTTTTCCATCATATTGTCTTTTGAATCCTTTATTGTTATATCTGTTTGATTTTCCTCTTGTTTGACTTGCATATAGTGCCTCTTCTTCCGATTTTATCACTACGCCTGCCATTTGCTTAGCCAGCGACTCCTGGTCCGCTAATAAATTTTCCAGCTCATCAATGGTTGGTTGTGTGGCCCAACCTTGTATTGCCGTTGTGAAACTTCGATCTCGGGTTTTAAGCCGTGTATCAATATTCTTCTCATCCGAGACTCACCAATTTTGGACTCCGGATCTAATTCGGAAATCTCATAACACGTAGATTTTACCTTGGTGAAATAATCTCGATTGATAGATTTCCCGTGGTGAGCGACATCAACTCATTCTCCAAGTATTTTGCAGCGTGAAATGTTCTTCCTTGAAAACGACTAGCCAACGTGTCCCATGCTTCCTTCGGCGTGGTGGCTTTCGGATATGCTCAATCATCTCATCTTCGATTGATGTCTTTATAGCAAACATGGCTTTCGCAGACTTTCACCTTCCATTTACGCAAAGCCGTGGCATCTGTTGAAGCGGGCGGCGTTGCGTCACTTCCGGTGACATACTCCAACAAATCTTGGCTCTCTAGGTATGACACCATACATGATTGCCATGTGCTATAATTGTGATTATTTAATTTTTTAATATTACTCACCGAAAAATCCGCCATCGTGACTTAGTTTTGTTGCACTGTCAAACACTAAGTAAGCTAGGTCCCAAACCAATCAGCTTCACAGTCCCGGACTGCGCACGAACAAGAATCCTTGATTGATTCTTCTCAAACGGTGAATAATATCCTCCGACCTTTACTCCGGGCAGAGTGACGACGTCGTTGGTCCCCGACCAAATATCACCACCACAAAAACTACGCCCGATCGACAAGGCTCGATACCACTTGTTGTGTTGTAAGCGGTAGGTCCAAACACTTGGAATATAGAATTTGATATTTTATTGATACACAAAATATACAACAAATGGGACACTTGAAAAATACAAGAAGAGAAAGAACTGTAGAAAGTGTTTGATGTGGGAGACTCACTTGACAACTTGTGTGTGTTGTGTTGTTGTTGTTGGCCTAAGTTACAACTCCTATTTATAGGAAATGTAAGAATATCCTAGTAAAAAAGTAGTAGATCATTAGAGAATATACGTGGCTAGATGTTTTTTAGGCAAAGTGTGCATTAGATATTTATCTAAGTATTTTCTGTAATTCTGCAGTATTCTCTAAGAAATAATTTCAGATTTTTAAAGTATCTTAGTTGTAGAATATTCAGAAGTCATTGACTTCTAACACTATCCCCAAAGAGAAACCATCTGAATAGCTAAAGTTACACAACAAACGCTCAAGTCAGTGTTGAAAGCGGCTTTGGGCAGAAAAATACACATTACAATGCTAGCGATCGAGCTAAAGACATAATAGGATTCGAGTTTCAATCCCATCTCCTCCATCGTCTCTGCGTCAAAAATCCCGGAAAAAGCTACTTACACCTCCGGACCCTAATTATAGATTTGATTGAGCGATTTGGTTCCAATTTAAATAGATTAATAATGACTACCCAGGTTCGATCCATCATACTAATTTTATTTCAGGTCAATCTTTATCAATCATCTAAGTTTATCCACGTCATCTTATTTATCGATCACCTCAACTCTATCCCTATTGTTTATCCCAAAATTAAAAACCTAAAACGACACACGTTCTTAGCATGCGCACATACATACCGAAAAACGTCTGTTAAATATCATATAAGCGGATAGCATATACGTATACATCCCGCCATCTAAAACGTACACAATGTTTATTTCTAACTAATAATTATTCATACCACCACCCTTATTAGAGGCAAGGTTAGATTATACATAAAATTCACTATGTTCTTTTTTCATTGCTTCACAACATAAAAAACCAGCTTTTTCCATCACACCAAAGTCACAACTAAGAGCTTTCCTCCTCCTCCACTTCTTGGTTGTTGACACGTTCGCATTCATCAATCCATTCACTGTATCTGTAAGAGTATATATATACTTGGTGTCAAAAAGAACAGCCATCATAGTAAACAAACTAGAAGAGAAACCAAAAAAAAAAAAAGAACTTGTGCAAGTGTTCAACAACTGCTCACATGTCAATTGCCTCAGTTAAAGCTGCAGCAGAAAACAAAGAGCAATCAGTTAAATGGATATTTAACTTCGAGTAATCAACACAATAATATCACCAGAAAAGCTAAATCGGGATTTTTGAATCTTATAAATAAGATGCAAAGTAACTGCAATTAAATTCAGTGTCCTTCAACTTTCATTGCAAACTCTACATACCTACAGGATTTTAAAACCTTTCTCAGGTGTAGCAAAATAGTCGGCAGGCTAAAACTACTTCTTTATTACACTTCTATTCACACAGAAATTGAGATAAATTTATGTTGTGTAAAGAGTATTATAGTCTACTTCAAAGAATCAGAATCTTAATGTACAGCCCATTGGCTGTCGGAGGGATACGTAGAAAGCTTAACAAATTAGAAACAGGTCAGAGAAGAGACCCCCAGACTAACCATAAAGTAATGCTGTATATGTAGGAAATAAAATCCAGGAAATGCAAGCAGCACAAATTGACATTTCATCAGCGCTTTGTTTGTTCCTTACAAACTAATCATTGTTTAAATAGAATAAATAACAAAACCAAGTTGAGCACTTGTCTGATTTTCTCAAAGGGAACGTAAGACTACACTTGCAATAGAAACGAAAACAAAATTACCAGTTACAGTAGTGCTGAAGCTTTCCTGGCAAATCCCACACACTGCTTCACCAATCAAATTCTTCATATCACTGCAACCATTGAACAAGAAATGAATGTACTCAACGCGCAAAAACTGACCAAAAAGGGTCACCGATTGGTGAACCCATCAACATACTAGTCATTCCAGCAAGTAACCTTACATGATAAAAGAAGTAAGGCACCACAAACCAAAAGCTGATATTACGCATACAACATGTACGATAATCTCAAAATCCTTAAATAATAAAAGCCAACACACTGATGCCAGAAACCAATGATTAGAGTAGCAGGAACTATATCCTTATAGCAACCGAAAAAGGACATCCAAATTTTCAATTATGGTAACCTAAACAATGTTTTCTTGCGGAAGAAACTCAACAATAAACCAGCTTGACATGATACCATACATATGAACCTCAAGCGCACACCTAAATATCAGAAGATAAAGAACCACAATAAAAGTTCATATCAATGCTCAGAAACGTACATGCGGCATTCCACACTTGAGCCATGGTTGCAGAAGGGACAACTGAAAACAGTATCAAGCTTATCCATTCTCTTCTTTGTTGCGGGCTTTGCTCTTGATTTCCTCTTTCCCATTTCTTATATAGTTTACTCTACTAATGAACTGTGGGGGGAAAACAATAATACTTAGCTCACTTGTATAATTATGTACACAAGAATATATCAAGGAATTCAATCAAAAAAAGATTTATAAGCTATCTAGTTAAAATTTTCAAAAATCAGTAAAGACATCACTCCCTGAACCATGAACTCCTCCCAATTTTTACTTACATGACATATCTACGCTTGATTTCAAATCGCAATCCATTTGTCACACAATCTAGCAACAATAAAAACTTCTAATGCATGGGAATAGGGATTTCTGATCAACCTCTAACAGCACCATTCTACTTTTCAGAAAACAAAAATCAAGAGCTCTAGCTTTTCACAAATTTTCAGAACAACTAACATTTTTAAAAAAAAAAAAATTGAGAACAAATTAGGTGCAAAGAGTGGGCCCATGTTAGCGTTTATTAAAAAGGGAGCCCCCACTGCTCCGCCTCCAGAATTTCATATAGATGAAAATCAAGCTTCGTGGAGGAGTGAATTAAGGGGTTTTTTTTTTTTGGTTTTTTTATGTGTTGTTGAGAAAAGTCGTAGGGTTTCTATCCTTTTCCTCTGCTTTGGGGGACTGTTCACGGCTCACAAGAAAGCTAGATTCAGCAAAAGCCATTTCAATTCCTAATCAAGGATCTTTCGATAAGACTCTGGAAGGCAATCCGGAACCAAAGTTTTTCTTTTCTCAGAAATTTTCCTCAAAATTCTAACCTACCTCAATCGTCCATTCCTAATTAGGTATCGGTCGATCAGATTCTGTAAACAAAATCAAGAAAGCAGGGTTCTTCCCGCCCCTCCTACTACTTTTATTCCTCAAAATCCAACCCGCGACATGGAAAAAGCAATACAAACTCAATTCAGCAAGCAAGAGAGCACAAGAAATCCCGAATAGGGTTGAATAAACCAAATAATCGTCTAAAAATTGCTTACCTCAAAAAATATGCGAGAAGCAGCAGAGGATCCCGGAGGCTATGCGATACAGGACACGATAATAAACCAACGACGCTGACACGATTCACGATTACAGCTAGGGTTCTAGAGATAGACCGGAAGAAAAAACGGGATAGCGGCACTTATGGGAATATTTATAACACACAAGCGGGGAGTACTTCGGGCAATACGTGTTGTAATAAGAAAATGTTTCAATCCACAAGAAATTAGCCAACAAAATATTATGATGATACATTCATCATACATTTTATACACTAAACTATCCTAAAACACCGTCAAAATCATTTATTGTGTTGTGAACCATGACAATACACAGTCCCTTATTTTTATCCATAAATATAAAGCATTATAATACACTAGTATATCATTAATCATTATACGAATCAGGTTTTTACATCGTGATTAATGATATAAAAGCGTATTATGTATTTTGTTGTGATCAGTTAATTATAATATTATCACTTTGTGCCACACCCGTTCTATCGGTGCATCCTAATGTAGCGCCCCGTTCTCGGATATCGAGTCTTTATCAAAAAAAAAAAAAAAACGTTCGGCATGTATAACATTAGATACTCATAACAATATACGTAAGCCTCTACGTCGTCGTATCGAGTTAAGCAAAACGGAAGCTAAAGAGACTCGGGTAAAATCATAAGAAATACTAGAATTACGTTGTCATTCAAACGACTAAAGATAGAAATGTAACTTACAACAACGATATTCGAGTCTAACAATTACGATGTCTCACAAAAGATAGCAGACTTATCTTTCAACACATATTTCAAAGGAAAGTACAACAAGCCTTGAAAAGGAAATACATGGTATTAACTTATTAAGTTACAACATGATAATAAAGCATAAAAGGTTCTAGCAAAGCATGTCATAGCATAAGCTCAAACTTCATCCTCGATGTCATCATCATCTACATGGTCATCCTGAATGTCTTTTCAAGATGAACAACATACAAACATGCAAAAGAGGTAAGTACTAGCGTACTTAATAAAAGGTAGAAGCTATTGAACAGTTAAGTTTTATAACGAAAGGCAACACAACAATTATTAATTAAAGGTTGTCTTTATGAACATGACTCAAATTCTAGGATTCACTTCATGCTCATAACACGCCGTGAGACTTCTACTTTGTTTTTAGCTTAGCTTATCTTTGTTACATCAAGTATTCAAGAGCACTACGCACGATGCTGCTCATTGTGAAACATCTATTGCAACCTACTAGCGATACATACACTAGTAGCCACGGGCTAGTCCCGATAGTGTGTATGTTTGGCGAAGTCCCTCCACTCTTGGTGTCTTTCAAAGTCCAGCGAAGTTATTCACTTTATTTGACCACCACACATCGCAATATTGTCTTGTGTCTTACCAATAATAACATTGATGTTTATGCTTTTAACTATACAAGTATGTATTTCAAGGAAAAGGCTCACTTAACAACCTAATCCCCCACTTAGGCAACTAGACTTTAAACAAAATCCTATCATATATACAGACATTGATGGATTAGTCCATCAAAGCACAAGGTCGTTCATGCTCTTCCGATGGTCCCGAACTTCAACTCTTAAAAGAATCCATTCGGTGCCGGAACTAAACGCATCAGAAGCTTAATCGTGGCTTTGTCGAGCTTATTTAGGTTATCATAGCATGAAACACCAACCAAAACTCATTTTGGGGCCTTAAAAACACAAAACCACAAAACACGGTCTTTGGTGCACATTAGGCCTCTTTGGCGCGCGCTAAAACCCAAGCAGAACCTTAACAGCATTCTGCTTCAGCTTTGGCACGCACTAAAACTGCAGCAGCATTCTGCTTGGTTTCTGTTTCACTTTAGCGCGCGCTAAAGCCACTAGGTGTGCGCCAAACCCTCTAAACAATCTGCCTGCTCTGTGCTTCACCTTTGGTACGCGCCGATCCTTTTTGGCGGGCGTCAAAAGGGTCGAAAAAGCCCTAAACTGCATATTTGTGTACTTTTTGAATTCCAACAAGATTCCGACACTTTTGTCAACAAAAACTACACAAATACAGCAGCAAAACTTCACCCAAACACACCAAACATTATAAAACACTAAGGGCCTGTTTGGATTGAAAGAAAAGGGAGGAGAAGAAAAGAAAGTGTTTGGGCTGATTTAAATTGAGGTGTTTGGAATGTCAATATGAGAAGGAAAGGAAAGGCGAATGAGGGAGACCAAAGGAAATGATCTAATAGAAATTAGACTGCCTGCTTTCCGTCAATTTTCAGCAAGATTTGGAAGGAAATGATATATTTTTGTAAAGATTTTATATAATTACCTCTTCAATTTTTTTTATATAATTACTTAAATAACCTTAAAATTAATACTAATATCTTTTTAACATAATGTCTAAAATTGGAAAATCATTTATAATCTTGTGATTTCCTTTCTTTTCCATTGACATTCCAAACACACTTTTAAACCTTCATTTCATTTCCTTCTAGTTCTATCCAAACACTCAAAATAAACTTCACAATCTCTTCTTCCTCTCTCCTTTCTTTTCCATCACTATCTTTCATCCTTTCTATTTATTTACTTCAATCCAAACATGCCTTAAAAGTTTAGTATGAAGACCCTCTTACTTAGATTCCAAAGCAATTCAAAGCAAATCTTCAAGACAACTGCAAACTTCTCAAACTTCAAATGAGTCTAACTAACTTATTTCCCGCCATATTCCTTACTGGGCTGACCAAACCCAGCCCATTATGGTAATTTCTTGTCCAATTTAATTTTTTTTATTAATCCAACCCCAAAAACAACAAATAAACAAAAATAAAAACATTTAATGAAACGGTAGTATAACACCATTAACTCTCCTCGATCATTCCTTCAAATAACCCCCTTTCAACCACCCACTTCTTTAAGTTGACAAAATTTCTTCCACCCTCCTCCCTCCGTCAATGACCAAAAAATCTTAGCATTTCCGGCACCCTTCCGGCAGCAGCTTTACCCCTTTTACCACCTTCCTCTCCCTAATTTCTTGATTCTCTCACATTTTCTGTTACATCCAACGGGAATTCGAGCTTGATTTCACCAACCCTAGATCCAGCGCCGCATCTCCATTTCTCAGGTAAGTGCTGGTTGATTAGTTGATTTTAAGCTCATATCTGCTGAGGGTTTGATTTTAAGCTCATATCTTCGAGTTGGGGAACCATTAAAACTGATTCGATGTGTTTTTTTTTGCTCGCAAAAATCCATCCTTTTCTATCGGTTGTCATGCTTTAGAACAAAAAACTAGATCTGGATGAATTAATTCATGCTATTCATTCTTTGTTCCTCGTTTGTTCAAAGAGCATATGGTCTGCTTCTGTTACCAGCGATATGGAAGTGCTCCACCAGCCTCTAGCGTACTGCTTCACCACTCTCCGGCGAGCTGCTCCACTCTTTCATTATTTGAGATTGGTGGTGTTGTTTTTTTTTTTCTCTTCTTAATGTTGTGATTTTTTCCTTCATCTCACATAAAAGTTTTGATGAATGGTTTGATTGTATTTGTGTGTATGAATGAGTTTTATTGTTCTTGTTTCAATTTTTTAAGGAAAATCCTTTTCACATTGAAGTAAGTCCTTTTTTTTTTTGTTGCCTTTAATGAATATTTTTTCTGCTGAGGAAAGGACTGCACACAAAGAAATAAAAGTAACTTGTGCATTTCATGTCAAAAGTAATGCTTTTAGCATTTGAGGAAAGGACAACATATTTACAGCTTGAAGCTTGAAGATATATTTTCTGGACAGACATAGATGTTGACCCATTCATTATGCTTTTAAACCATTCTTCATGTATAGTATTCCATGACTTTTTAGGTGAAGTGACAATAGGAAATGTACTCTCACCCTGCCCTAAATGAAAATGCAAATCAAGGAAGTTTCTCAGTCGGACCCTCCTTTCATCATACATCAATGTTCTGAATGCCGTATTGAGGTTAGCTTTGTCAATTGGTTAATGTAAATTTCCCATATTTACTTGTGTTGTCTTTCACCAAGCAACGCATCAAGCCGACTCATTCCGTGGTTTCCTCAGTTGCGTCTAACAACCAACCTATTTTTTCTTCAACTTCTTCTTCAATTGACCCTACAAAGGTATGTAAGCAGGTTTCTCCGTGGTTTTTTGTCATTAAAATCAAATTCATTTCATTTTGTTCCATACTAGTTATAGTAAAATTCTTGAATTGCAGATGTCAAGCAGCACAACAGGTAAAGATTCACGCACGTGGACAACAGATAATACTAATGCCTTTTTAGATATACTTCTTGAGTTTTACAGTACGGGGAAGATTATTGGAAAGACGATGAAGGATACGGTATGACTGGAGGTGCTGGTGGAACTAAATAAGCGCACAGGTGTGCGATACACACTAAACCAGATTAAGGATAAGCATGAAAGGATGAAAAAAGAGTGGTCGGATTTCCATCAGTTTGTCAAGTCAACACACGGTAAATGGAATCCACGACAGTTCACCATTGACGTTACGCCAGAAGAGTTAGCGAAAGTGAAGGTAAGTCCCATTTATTTTGTTCATGCGTTGTAATTTTGTTGCTAAGTCATAATTCCATAATGCCATATATTCCTTTTTTATGTGGTATTTGCAAAACGTGATAAAAACCTTGTTGGGTGGTAAACCAATATGCAAACGTGTTTAAATTGTATTTGTTTATTTTACAATACGTTTGACAATATTTTCTTAAACGGTTGATTTCAACTACATTGTTGGTCTCTTGAAAAGGCTTTGGTTAAGTTTAGAGGGGGGGGGGGGGGGTGAATAAACTTAACACTTAAAACTTTTGGAGTTAACAAACTCAGCAACTTCAGCAGCCTGCTGATAGCTCAGTAGTCTGCTGACTATTGACTTTACTGAATTTGTTGCAGCGGAATATATTTAAACTAAGCCTTATTACTTGTTGTTGAAATATGATACCAAGTATTAGATACTCAGTAGTGTATGTGTGTGATTCAGTTGCTAGTTCAGTAAGTTGATGTGTTAAATATACTAAGTGCAGAAAGTAAATGCAGAAAGTAAGTAGGCAATTTTTATAGTGGTTCCAGGTGGTGTAATCCTGTCAGACCACTCTTCTCCTGTGATGTTGGAGGTAATTCACTAGAGATTCTTGAGGTAGCAGTTACAAAAATCCCTAAGTTGCTTGTCCTTCACCAATAACTATGGCTTCACAAACTGAACACTTGGAACAGGTAGGATTGCTGCTCCAAAGTGTTCCACTGGTCCTTGAAGGGTAGGATTGCCTCTTCACCAGCTCCACCTTAAACAACAGTCCTTGACACCCAAAGATGATTCACTGTCTTCAGCAGATTTCTTATAAAAAGAAGTTTGAATCAAGTAAGTGATTGACTTTCAAACAGACTTGATCAGGATGATATGATCAGCAGCTTGAGGTCTTCAAGTGTGTAAACTTGATGTAGCTTGATAGCAGATTACACTTGAAGAAGTTTACTGGATCAGTAGCTTTGTGTTCAGTAGGGTCAGCAGGGTGTTTAATCGATTGAAATCTGATAGCTCAAGATAGATCCTTAATTTTCATCATCTTTATCTGAATTAGGAGTCCTCTATTTATAGGTAGGAATCCTTGTGACTTATGTTTGAAATTCAAACTAGCCGTTTCAGACTTGTCCTTTTCTTGACTTGCATTCTGTCCATGTACATAGTAATCTTGATAATCGTCAGATGGCTTTTGACGCTTTTGATCATCCACCCTTTGACTTGTATCCATTGGATAAGCCTCTGTTTCTTCCCAACGTTTCTTTAATCTTAACCATTGATTTGTTTGATAAAATCAGAGGTTGTTACCTGTCCTTATCCTTGTATTCTTCCAATGTAACCTTTGATTAAAATCGAAATATGTACTCAGCAGGTTCCTGTGAATGTAAGTCTGCTGACATACATATCAGTCAGCTGTTCCAAAGTTGCTGTGTTTATAAAAACACTTCGGCTGACTTCTCTTATATCTAACTTTTTATTATAAAGTTAGATTACACCATTTTGAATATAACTAAGTTCCAATCACCACTTAACTTGTGCAACTTAGACCTTGTACACAAGGTATATGTAATCATTTTAGGCCATCACAGACTTCCCTAAATTCTAATTCCATATCCTTGACTTTAAATACTAAGTTTGATCCCTTAGCCTTCAATAACTGAGTTTGAGCCCTCAGTCTTCAGTCTTCAGCAGGTTCCTAAACTAGTCTCATCGACACTGTGTACCTCTATTGAATTAGACAGTCTCATTGATGAAAGTCGGTGACCTTTACTGAGGCTTGTTTGATCAAACCTATACAAGATCAACTCTAATAAGCCTATATATTTGATCTAGACATCTTTTTGCCTTTGCTCTATAACATCTAGTCTGTCACTCATCACTAAAACTTAAAAATAAGTCCAACAATTTCCCCCTTTTTGGTATGATGCCAATACCCTCCTTACAGCAAAGCAAAAAGAGTAACAACAAAAATAGAACAAATATAGTCATTTCTCATTATAATCAATTGTTCAAAAGGTATTACAAGCTAGATTCAGCAAAGAATAAAACAGATGTAATTATGCTGATCTAGTTTCTTCTTTCTCTTTCTTGCCTCTCCTTCTCTTGCTGTTCTTGATATTCTCTTATTTCTCTAACCATTTGTCTCATCCATTCATTTTCAATAAGAGAAAAATCAATGTGGGGATTCACTTCCTTCCACCATTTCCATGCTTCAGGTAGAGTAAGATTGATCTGATGTACTATGAAGCCTAAACGCATGTATAATTCCTTGAATTCACATAGTGAATCTTTAGCTGATGTAGTAGGCAGACTCCTTCCACCTCTACCACCTCTTCCACCTTTTCCACCTCTATGTGTAGATCTTAAAGCTTTAACCCTTGCTTCCCAAAACTTAAGTCCCATAAAAGAATTTAGTCCCTCATGAAAACCCTTGTCATGGTAAGGTTTTCTCTTGTTGTAGTAAAGCTTTTTATATTCTCTGAAAAGATCATCAGTAAGTGGAAGTCTGCCAGGTGCAGGTTCTCTATAAGCATTGGTGTCAGCTTCCCATTTCTTCTGTGTAAAAATCCTAGCAGCCTCTTTTGCTATTGCTGTTTGGCTCTCTTCCCCCCTTATTGACATCATCAACAAAACGGGACAGCAGGACATGAACACTCTCCTGTGTGATCACTAGATTATTCAGTCGACCTTCCATTATCTCTGTTCAAGTATCAACTGCTGTGATCCTTTCTTGCTTTGTTTGCTCCAGTAGATTGATCCTCTTAGTGAATTTAGGATCCAATCCAGCAGGGTGAAGTGTTCCAGCAGGCTCAGCCTCAGCAGGCTTGGGTGCATTAGCAAGTTTGTCCAGTTTCTAGTGAATGGATTCAAGTTGATCTTTCAGAAACTTCCCCTTCATTGTATTTCCTTGTCTGATCCCCTTTACATCTTGAGCAAGGTCAGCAAGAGCATACTGAGTGGAAGTAATATTGGAAGCAACAGTTTCAGTGGTTCTCCCTCTATTTTCCACTAGATTCAACAAATCTTCATACCTCTGCTCTTGCCTGTCAAGTTGAGTTCTTAATCTTGTAATGTCACTCCTGACAGCCCTCAACTCATCCGACACTTGTGCTGGTACTGTTAGGAACATTCTATTATGTTTTGATGATGGCCATACTAGCTGTTATAGCAAGCCTGAAATAAGTTAGAATTCTCTGTATAAGTCTTTTCTTTACTTAGAGTCTGACATGTTGTATAAGTTGAGTCGGACAAGTATTGTACTAGTTGGTAGGACGGCAAAGTAAAAACAGATATTCGGCAGAGTGAAGCCAGCCAAGCACCAGCAGAGAAGCAATGAAGACATTAATGGTCTGACTTATAACCAAGGAAGTCTGTGATGACCTTGGATAAGTCCAAGTTACACTTTAAGTGATGAAACTTAATATTCAAATATGGTGTACACTGATCTCACCCCAATCAAGGATCAGTGAAGTACAAAGATTCTCCTTAAACTGAAGCAAAGAAGAAAACAGTGAATCAGCAAAGTAAACTAACTTTCGGCTGAGTGAAGACAAAACGGTGAAGTAAGATCTAAATCAGCTAAGTCAGAAGGATCACTCGACCGTTCTGAAAATGGCGAAGTAACACTTACCAGATCAGATTTAATATAAATTAAAGATTCAGAAGATCATGCATTAAATGCATAATCAATAGAGGATCAATCAAGGACTGATTTTCTGCTATACGTTTGAAGAAAGAATCCGATCACTCAAATCAATGAGAATGAAATTAAGGGGGAATCAAGAATAAAATCAAGGATTATTCCCTCATTAATATAGACAACGGACGGAATTTCAAATCAAGGTTATTCAAGGCTATAAATAGAAGGCATTGACAGACAAAGAAGAAAAACGAAATGAAAAGGAAAATCAAGCAGAAACTCTGTCAATTTGAAAAGCCTTCTCTCTGAACTTACAAGGATACATCTA
Source organism: Gentiana macrophylla (assembly GCA_026214975.1). Taxonomy (NCBI): domain Eukaryota; kingdom Viridiplantae; phylum Streptophyta; class Magnoliopsida; order Gentianales; family Gentianaceae; genus Gentiana; species Gentiana macrophylla. The sequence goes on along the minus strand of CM047805.1, from coordinate 97,812,065 downwards.
GTGATCAACTCAGATATTAGAGCTACAAAGTCATATTCAGCACTGAGATTGATCAAGCAAGTGTGTGAATCACATTCACATCAAACTGAAGCAACTGAATCAGAGGCAATCTGAGAAGGAGTTGAATCTGTGATAGCTGTTGAAGGATTTTGATCTCAAGGAGGCGACAAAAGAGCGAATCATCATCAAGCTGCTATTGCGATCAAGGAGTGATAGTCTTGTAGATTGTGAAGCTTGGGAAGCCAAGGACAATCATACTATTGTATCTGTGAAAACAATAGTGAATTCCTCCGATCATCATAGGAGAAGAGTGGATTAAGGGATTACACCACCCTGAACCACTATAAGCCTTGTGTCAATTTACTTTCTGCAATTTACTTTACAGCATTTATTTAAATTGCCTAGATCATAACTTATATCTGTGATTGTCTAAAGCGATTTGAAAACAACATAGTAAGAAGGGACTTATCCATTTGCCCAAAAGCTTTTAATCAAAAGAAAAGTTTTGAAACTCCACTATAGTCATTCACCCTCTCGACTATAGTTTCACCTTCTCTGGGACCAACAATTGGTATCGAGCGGTGTTCCTAGTATCAGAACCTGTTTAGATCTAATTTCTGGTAACAAGGAGATCACACATTTTTAAAGTAGTTTTCAAATCTAAGTTTTCTCTACGTTTACATTTATATCTTCACTTGCACTTATGGATTCCTCAAAATTTTTGTCAAAAGTACCTGTTTTCAATGTTAATAGTTTTGATGAATATAAAATAAGAATGCTGTCTCATCTTGTAGCAACTCATGAAGAGATGCTGGATGTAATTAATGATGGACCAATCATAATCACTATTGTGGTAGGCACAGGAGCAGATCAAGGGAAGGAAATCGATAAACCTAAAAAGGATTGGGCCAAGGATGATAGGAGAAGAGAAAATCTGGATTTTGTTGCAAAAGACATGATTTTGAAGACCCTAGATAGCAACATGTTCATGAGAATCAAAGACTGAAAAACAGCAAAGGAGATGTGGGACAAGCTAGGATTGATAAATGAAGGATCTCAAGCGATTAAAGAAAACAAATTATCTCATTTGCAAAGCAGAAATTTGAGAACTTCAAAATGAAAAATTTGGTGAATCCATTGATCAAATGGACAACAGATTCTCAAGCATTATCAGTGAACTGCAACAGCTTGGACACACATATCCCCAGAAAGAGGTATGCTTGAAGATCTTGAGAGGATTACCTGGAAAATGGAATATCATAACATCAGTAATCAGAGGAACAACAAATCTTGCAAACACAGACACTCTGACCCTGATGTCCCAATTAAAAGCTCATGAATTCGAATTGAACGGTGAAGATGGTGCTCCGGCAGAGACACAAAAAATCATTGCACTGGTTGCACCCCAGCAAAGTAACTTTGCCGATTGTATCAGCAGAGAGACACAAGAACTCAAAGAACAGATAGCTTTATTAGTCAAACATTTTGCCGGGTTTAGCAAGAAGAAGACATTCAAGGGAAACTCATCATCAAACAAGAGGTCAAGCTCAAATAAAGAAACAAAGAAGAAAGATGATGAATACAGATGCTTCAACTGCAACAAGAAAGGTCACTTCAAGGCTGATTGTCCTGAAGAAAATGACAAAGATGATGAAAAGAAGAAATACAAAGCATTTGAAAAGAGGAAAACCAAGAAGGCACTGAAGGCTGAATCCAGTAGTGAAAAGAATGAAGAATCATCTGATAATGACTCAGATGACAGTGATGAAGAAGATAACTCAGAAAATGAAAAAGCATGCTTATGTCTCATGACCAAAGAATTAAATGAAGATGAAGGTGACAGCTCAGACACTGATTTATGTCTAATGACCAAAGAATCAAATGAAACAGAGGTATCATCTAGCTCTTACTCTTCATCTAATGATTCCACTTCTGACACTGCACAATCTTCTGTTCTCCCATTAGATACAGCAGACCTAGTCCAAAATCTCATGACTAAATTTGATGAAATTGAAATGAATCATGAAATTATGGAAAAGGAATGCAAGGATCTAAGAAAGGAGAACAAAAGATTAAAGAAAGAACTGGGTAAAGCAAAAGCTGAATTAACCAGTAAGGAGACCTACTTAAATGATCAACAAAAAGCAGATGATCGTACATCTGTTATTGACAGATCAGTTAAGAAAATCTCCCCACCGGTAAAGGTAACCACTACACCACTAAATACACCAGCTTACAAACCCTCAAAAAGGTTTGGATTCAGATATAGTCTTGGCTACAACAGTCAGGATGAGAGTAGGAATAATGGTCAACACAATTCTAAATCCAGGACCAACATTGGACCAAAATTTAGAAACGGACATACCATAGTTCCAACAAATCATCCTGCTCCGGTGAAGTCAAAACCTAGTGTATAAAACAGCAGACAAAATCCTCATTTCATTCAACCAAGAACAATAGCCTTCTGAAAGGTAAATGCATACTTTATCCTTCAGAGGATGATTGGAATGTTGCACCTCCAAAATACAAGAGGAAAGCATTCCATAAAATGCATCATGTGTTTAAGAAAAATCAATCTAGATATGTTCCTAGACACATGAAGCAAGAAAGGGTTCCTACTGCATATTGGAAAGTGAAGAAGGATGTAAATGCACCAAAAGGTGGAGAAAAGTATCAGAATACCTTCAGCAAAAATATTAGAAGCTATTCTGCCATGCCTTATACATATGAATTTGATGACTTTGATTATCCAAAAAGAAGAACCTTTGGATATACACTTGGTATGGGAGGCATGACTGCTAACAGGTATGGACCCAAACAGTGTTGGGTACCTAAACTAAATTAATTTGTTTTGTAGGATGTGCAAGGGTACATAGGCAAGTGGATGTTCGGACACATGATAGAAACAAGAAATGGCTCACTGACTTCAAAGCTTTTGATGGACCCAAAGTCACATTTGGAGGCAAAGAAAACCTGGCAAGATTAAGGGGAAGGCACAATACTCAAGAACAATGAAGATTCAAAATGTGGCATATGTCAAGGGACTTAATTTCAATCGATGAGCATCAGTCAATTTCTGTGACAAAGGCTACAATGTGCACTTCAACAAAGAAGGATGCAAAGTGATTCACAGACCAAACCAACACAATAGTTTTTGCAGGTAGAAGACAAGACAACATGTATGTGGTGGATGGAGAATGACCAAAGCGAGAAACATGTGCGCTTGTCAAAAATAAACAATCAACAAATTTGGATTTGGCATGAAGATTAAATCACGAATTTCAAGACCATCAACAAATTATCAAAGAACAAGTTAGTTGAAGGATTCGCCAGAGATCATATTCAAAAAGGAAAGCCTATGTGATGCATGTCGAAAGGGAAACAAATCAAAAGTTCATTCAAGTCAAAGCCTTATCAATCCACAACCGAGTTCTACATACATTACACATGGACTGTTTGGACCCAGTCCACACCGATAAGTGTAAGTGGCAAGAAATACACCCTAGTAGTGGTGGATGACTTCTCAAAGTACACCTGGACCATTTTCATGAACAAGAAAAAAGAAACACTCAAGAAGCTGCCAGACTTACGGAGAAGACTCCAAAATGAAAAGGAACTGAAAATCATAAAGATCAGATCAGATAGAGACACTGAATTTCTAAATGAAATTATCAGAACCTACTGTGAATAAAATGGAGTACTACATCAATTATCTGCAGCAGGAACTCCACAACAAAATGGTGTAGCAGAAAGAAGAAACATAACTCTCAAAGAAGCAGTTAGAACAATGATTGTTGAAGCATGCTTGCCAAAGAGATTTTGGGCTGAAGCAGCAAACACAGCATGCCATACACAAAATAGATCAATCATCAACAAATATCATGGAAAGACTCCATATGAAATATGGAATGGTAGAAAACCCAATATCTCATATTTTCATATATTTGGATCAAAATGTTTTGTCTTGAGCAGAACCATTTGCATACCTTTGATGAGAAGGTCGATGAAGCAATCTTTATGGGATACTCGACACCGACAAAGCATTGAGTACTCAACAAAAGAACATTGGTGATTGAAGAATCAATACATGTAGTTTTGATGAACCAAATACAAATGGTGAAGACCTTCAAGATCAAGAAGAGGAAGCGACTCAAAGGAAAATCTATACAAATACAACCATACCAAATTTTCTATCCTGAATCATCATTTTGAAAATCAAGAGGAGCCACATATCAATACAACAGAAGAAGCACCAGAATTTGAAGTTCATGCTCAGCATGAAGGTATGGAAGCACCAAGTGTAGAACAACTTCAACCTGATCTAAATTGGCTGAGAGACCATCCTGAAGAACAAGTTATTAGAGATATTCACACAGGAGTTAGAACCAGAAGACAACTGGAGCACATGCTAACATGTTTTCTATCACAAGTGGAACCCAAGACAATAGATGATGCAATTCAAGATGCATATTGGATCACAGCCATGCAAGAAGAACTAAATGAATTTGAAAGAAATGAAGTGCAGGAACTTGTTGTGAGACGGATATGGCCAACATCATTGGAGCAAAATGGGTATTTAGGAACAAGATGGATGAGCAAGGAGCAGTTTTGAGAAACAAAGCAAGACTAGTTGCAAAGGCTATTCTCAAGCGAAGGATAGATTATGATGAAACATTTACACCAGTAGCAAGATTGGAGGCAATCAGACTCTTTCTAGCATTTGCTGCATTCAAAGACTTCAAAATCTATCAAATTGATGTCAAGAGTGCATTCCTAAATGGACTTTTGGAAGAAGAAGTATATGTGGAACAACCTCCTGGATTTCAAATCAAAGGAAAAGAAGACAAAGTATACAAACTCAAGAAGGCCCTTTATGGACTCAAACAGGCACCAAGAGCACGGTATGAAACACTATCACAATTTACGATCAAGAATGGATTCAACAAAGGAACTATAGACAAGACTCTATTCAAACTAGAGGAAGGAACAAGTACATTGTTAGTACAAATCTATGTTGATGATATCATCTTTGGATCAGAGGATGAAAAGCTATGTGAGAAATTTGCAAACCTGATGAAGAGTAAATTTCAGATGAGCATGATGGGAGAATTAAATTATTTCCTTGGCCTTCAAGTAAAGCAAATGAAGGATGGTATTTTCATTAGTCAAGCCAAGTACACAAGGGATTTAATACACAAGTATGGGATGGATACAAGTGGCACAGCAGACACACCAATGTGTGCAAGAGTCATTCTTGGAAAAGTTGAAACAGGAAAGGATGTTGATCAGAAAATGTATAGAGGAATCATTGGATCCTTACTATACTTAACTGCAAGTAGACCTGATATAGCATTTGCAGTAGAAGTATGTGCAAGATTTCAAGCTCAACCAAAGGAATCACATCTTCTAGCTGCCAAAGGAATAATCAAATACCTGAAAAACACTATCAATGTAGGTATTTGGTATCCAAAAGATGGAGGATTCAAATTGATATCATATTCAGACTTTGACTATGCTGGATGCAAAATAGACAGAAAAAGCACCTCTGGAACATGTCAAATGCTAGGCACCAGACTAGTCTCTTCGTTCAGTAAAAAGCAAAACTCCATATCTACATCAACAGCTGAAGCAGAATTATAGCAGCAGGTAGTTGTTGTGCACAAGTACTTTGGATCAGACAACAGCTAAGGGATTATGGAGTGGAAGAGAAAACAATTCCAATCATGTGTGATAATACAAGTGCAATATCCATTACTGAAAATCCAGTGTTGCATTCAAGAACAAAGCACATTGATGTGAGACATCATTTTATCAAGAGATCATGTTGAAAAGGAGATGTCATCCTAAAATACATACCCATCGAAGATCAATTGGTGACATCTTCACTAAACCACTCGATTATGAAAGATTTAGCATGTTGAGAATCGAGTTAGGAATGATTGAAATTGACTAAGTACCAAAGAGCGGCTAAGCTGAGTGATCGGCTAAGTGACTTCATCATCTGGTTCAACCTTTGCCGTTACGGGGAGATGTAGCAGGTAAGGCAATCGGTATCCGTGAAGTTAACTTAAGCGATTGTTAGAACGGTTAAATGGAGCGGCTCGTAAAAGAATTCTCTACATCGGATAAGTGACCACCAAGGCACTTCACGAATTAAAGACATGGATAAATTAAAGTGTGAACAAAATCAATTTTTACTACACGTGGAGAATAAAGAAATTATGGAGGATTATTCTGTGGAAGATTACACACGTGGAGATCAACTTATGATCATGGAGGTAACCATATTCTTTTTAAATTATGAACACCTCGATTCCCGGGCTCTATCATTACTTACCTCAAACCACTCCCCCCATTACGCTCGAATATCGCGATTTACATACACAAAATCACGCCATTATGTCATAAAATCCTTCCACATTCAAACCACGTTCACACTACTCAAAATCACCCTATATAAACAATACCTAGAGATTTTCAGAAATCTTTACACCTTCTTGCAAATTACAAACCCTATTTTTGATTTTCACTGAAAACTTGAAGAACTCCTCTCTATACATCAGTTAAATATCAATGGCTTCATCTTCCACAATCTCTCCCACTGAAAAGTACTACGAAAAATCAATCATCACTGGTTCATTTTTCAAACCGTAACACTATCTCGCGCGTTTGTGATAATGATGCAAAAGCTCAACGCTTTGTTTGATCATTGTTCAAATTTGGGGTGATGACCTTCAAACCCCCAATCACTGGAATCTGCTATGAAAATCTAATAGCATTTTGGAAGAATGCCAAGTTTGTGTCCAGCACAAAGAAGACTGAAGTTGATTGCATAAAAAGCTCTATCTTTGGAAGGGAAATAGTCATCACACCTGTTACATTCAACAGATTCCTGCAACTCCCCATCATAGGTCCGGCTAATGTCAAGTTTGTGACGATTGACGTCCAGAAATTCTGGGCTGAAATAGCCAAGAACCCCAGAAGAATTAGCAAAACATACAATCTGCCAAGATCAATGCTCAAACTTCCGTTTGCTGAATTTGCACCAGTCATCACCAAGAATATCGAAGGCAGAAAAGGGTCTATGGAAAACCTGACTGAGGTTCGGATCATACTGATGGCCATCATCTACGAAGGTACCAAATTCGACTGGGCAACATTTGTTTTCAATCGACTAAAGGATCAAATTCAAAAAGAAATTGATTTATCAATAACGGCACCAAGCAAGGGTTTACAGAAAAATGGCGATTTCTGGGAGAGGAAATCATATGGGTTCCCTCTTCAACACAACGAATTGAAAGTACAACCCACAAATTTACAGTCTCCACACAAGTCAAAGACCATGTTTACTTACATCAAGGCTTCCATGAAGCCCAAACCCATTCTTTGGGAGCAAAGAAAACAACTCAAGGCGTAGATCAGAGTGGGACGAAGAACCGGATCCCAAAGACATGACAAAGCATCTCTCCGCTGGAACCAAAGAACTTGAATGAACTGTGACAATAAGTGGCGACACGAAAGAAGAAGAAGAAAAGCAGCAAGAGGAAATCACCTATCTGGAGGAAGGTGAGGAAGGATATAAAATCACTTCATCTGAAGAGGATGAGATAGCTGAGGAAGAAGATGAGTCAGAGGATGAACACTTAGAAGGTGGAAATCTTGAAGCAAATAAAAAAGATTTGGGGATTTCTGATGATGAACTGACTCTTCAAGAAGTGCTTTTCAAAAGCATTGGTAAAGTTGACAAACAACTCAGTGAGCCAGCTAATAAAGCTCACTCAGCCGAAATTGTCAACTCCCCCATAATTGCACAAGGGGGAAAGGTAGCAGATGAAGCAGTCCACACTCAATAGCAACCTCTAAATGACTCTATGTCTATTGAGGAAGAACACGAACAGATAGGAGAAGAAGAAGAAGATGCACAAGATGAAAAGGAAGAGGAGGAAAAGGAAGAAAGAGAAGTTGACCTGGAGAATGAAACAGAACAAGAGAGAAATGCTGAGAATGATGGAGATGAAGAGGATGTCCATGTGGCACTAGAGGAAATTGATCCAGAGAGAGTTTTCAATCTGGACATTCAACCCCTCATTGTGGAAATGGAAATGCAAAATTACAGCAGGCAAAACCTGAAGAATGCCTTAAGGAGTGAAGAAACCTCCTTCAACCACAAGATTGAGGCCCTTATAAATCATATCAAGATCCAAGATGAGGTCATGGAGAGGCAAGGAAACCTGCTCTGCAATCTACAATAACTCATCCCATACCATGTCCAAACTAATCTTGAATTCCATGCTGAGACAATTGACAATAATCTTAAGCCCTTGGTGGACACTCTCAATGGTCACACTCAACAAATTCAGCATCTGGATGAGATAATGGAGCAGTCTGGCAAGCAATTGGACCTTCTAATCAAAGTTGGTGAGGCCAACAACAAGATACTGGAAAGAAGGTATGGTCCTCTCCCTGATTCTGATACAGCACCAACAAATCTTGAAGCCTTTTTTAGTGCTGCCAAAAAGAGGGAAGGAAGTTCTAAGCCTGAAAGCTCCAGTGAAAAGAAGGCAAGCCCAACAGAAAAGGGCAAGGGCAGCAAAGGCAAAGGCATCAGGTTTGAAGATGTGAAGAAGTAGACCTTACACTCAATTTGAATTATTTCTAGATTACTTCTATTCGCCTTTGTCTTTAAACAAAAAGAAGCAATATCTTATTGCCTGTGATGGATGAATAAAATTGTTTTTTTTTTCTCTGTTGATTATTATGAAAAATTTGGATCACTTATGTTCAGGCTTATGAGGGTTTTGGCATCATCAAAAAGGGGGAAATTGTTAGGAACATTCTATTATGTTTTGATGATGGCCATACTAGCTGTTATAGCAAGCCTGAAATAAGTTAGAATTCTCTGTATAAGTCTTTTCTTTACTTAGAGTCTGACATGTTGTATAAGTTGAGTCGGACAAGTATTGTACTAGTTGGTAGAACGGCAAAGTAAAAATAGATATTCGGCAGAGTGAAGCCAGCCAAGCACCAGCAGAGAAGCAATGAAGACATTAATGGTCTGACTTATAACCAAGGAAGTCTGTGATGACATTGGATAAGTCCAAGTTACACTTTAAGTGATGAAACTTAATATTCAAATATGGTGTACACTGATCTCACCCCAATCAAGGATCAGTGAAGTACAAAGATTCTCCTTAAACTGAAGCAAAGAAGAAAACAGTGAATCGGCAAAGTAAACTAACTTTCGGCTGAGTGAAGACAAAACGGTGAAGGAAGATCTAAATCAGCTAAGTCAGAAGGATCACTCGACCGCTCAAAAGCGGCGAAGTAACACTTACCGATCGATTTAATATACATTGAAGATTCGAAGATCATGCATTAAATGCACAATCAATAGAGGATCAATCAGGACGGATTTTTACGCTATACGTTTGAAGAAAGAATCCGATCACTCAAATCAAGGAGAATGAAATTAAGGGGGAATTAAGAATAAAATCAAGGATTATTCCCTCATTAATATAGCCAACGGACGGAATTTCAAATCAAGGTTATTCAAGGCTATAAATAGAAGGCATGGACAGACAAAGAAGAAAAACGAACTGAAAAGGAAAATCAAGCAGAAACTCTGTCAATTTGAAAAGCTTTCTCTCTGAACTTACAAGGATACATCAAGTGATCAACTCAGATATCAGAGCTACAAAGTCATATTCAGCACTGAGATTGATCAAGCAAGTGTGTGAATCACATTCACATTAAACTGAAGCAACTGAATCAGAGGCAATCTGAGAAGGAGTTGAATCTGTGATAGCTGTTGAAGGATTTTGATCTGAAGGAGCAGCAAAAGAGACTGAATCACTGAAGCTGTTGCAGTCAAGGAGTGATAGTCTTGTAGATTGTGAAGCTTGGGAAGCCAAGGACAATCATACTATTGTATCTGTGAAAACAATAGTGAATTCCTCCGATCATCATAGGAGAAGAGTGGATTAAGGAATTACACCACCCTGAACCACTATAAGCCTTGTGTCAATTTACTTTCTGCAATTTACTTTACATCATTTATTTAAATTGCCTAGATCATAACTTATATCTGTGATTGTCTAAACTGATTTGAAAACAACATAGTAAGAAGGGACTTATCCGCTACCCAAAAGCTTTTAATCAAAAGAAAAGTTTTTGAAACTTCTCTATAGTCATTCACCCCCCCTCTGACTATAGTTTCACCCTTCTCTAGGACCAACAGGTACCCCACCAGCCATTCCTTCAGCCATAAATCCAGCAACTTCATCATCAGGTTCTTCTACTTTGTATTGTGCCCTCTGTCTGCTGACAACCATGGCTCTAGTCATGTCCCTTCCAGCAGGGGCAGGTCCTTCTTCAACCATAGCACCAAGAATGTCTTCCATAATAGGATCTTGTGCAGGTTCTTCTAAGATTGGTACAAATGCCTGTTGTGGTTAATCATCAGTAGGCTCTTCCTCAGGCATTTGAAATTCCTTATCACTGAAGTCATAGTCCAGCAGCTGTTCATCCTCATCAATAACAACAGTCTGCTGACTATCTTTGCCTTCAGTGGCCTTCCCTTCAGCAGGCTCTACTACAACAGCCTGTTCTCCATCAACAGTAGGGGTTTCCTCCAAACCCATTATTAGTTCCAACCTTTGTCCAAGTGCAGTTTGGTCCTCAGCAACTTGTACCACCAGTTCCGACCTTTGTTCAGGTGTTGTTTGAACCTCAGTAGCCTGAACCTCCTCAGAGTGTAATGGTGATTCTTCCACACCCACTACCATATCCAATCTCTATCTAATCACTGTCTGTTCCTCAGTGAGTAGGACCCTCTCTTCCTCAAAAATGAAAGGAAATATAGCTAACTTTTCCTCTAAAGATCCTCCAGCATTAGCAATCTTTTGTAAGATATCAGTAGATTTAGAGATAGTGCCCTGTGTATCAATCCATTTTTGATATTGAAATGAATCTTCATAACTAACATCAGGCTCACTATTTTCAGTAACTCTTTCTTCATTCAAATCTTTAGTCTGCTGATTCTCAGGATTCATATCAGCCTCCACAACCTTGAATGCATCAGAAGTGCCAACCATCCTGTTGTCCCCAAGGTTTATTCCATCATTGATCAAGGCCTCCAGATCATCTATGGTGAGATCTTCCAGATCCTCATCCATTTGTCTAGTCTGCTGGCCCTCAGCAGGCTTGCCAGCATCAGTGGACTGCTCTACTATTTGTTCATTTATCAATGCAGCACCACTGGTCTCTCCTTGATGTGGAGGATGACCATCATCAGAGTCAGATGATGATGAATCATCACTGTTTGATCCATCTCTAGGATCCCTGAATTTGATACCTTCCTCCTTCTTTTGTTCATCAATGAGTTCCATTAGTCTCATTTCCAGCAAGGAAGTATCAACAAAATCAAGCAAGTTTTCCACTCCTAACCTCTCAAAAGCCCACTCCTCAAAGTCTGTCATAGGCTTAGCAGCTGATTTTTGCTTCTTGTAATATCCAAACTTCCATTGAAAGTAGTTGGCAACCAGCAGGAGTTTAGGATCAACATACCCTTCCTTCCTATTCTTTTCTTTCCTTTCCTTTCAAAGGGCATGGTTGGCTTTCTGGGAGCTGTTTGTCCACTTTGCTGACCTCAAAAGGTCTCAACAAGTAGATTCAGAGTTTCTTCAACAGATGCTTCTAGGTCAGTAGGTTCTTCTTGTTGTACATTTGTACCTACCACCTCCATCTGCTCCACACTTGCTTCCCCCTGACTTACATGCTCATCAGCAGGGTTAGCAACAGATTGCTCTTCCCGTAACTATTTGCGAACTTGCGAGGGTCTTGTCTTTGTTATATCAACATCCACGGTGCAGTGCGAGACTGGTGAGTCTGCTTTGTGGTTCTTCAAGAGGCTCGATGAGGTTGCTCAACAACAACCTCTCTAGCAGGTTTCTCAACAACAACCTCTCCAGTTTTAGTAGGCATGAAAATTTTTAGGGGTTCAGCTTCAATAGCCTCTTGTTCCTCATCTTCCATTTGTTCTTCAAGGACCCTCAGTTCCTTGCCTTTTCCATGCTTCTTCTTTGTAATAATTTCTTTCATTCTCTTGGAAGGTTGTTCAGATTCAACCTCAGTAGCTTTTCTCTTTCTACTGTCTCCTTTCTGTTGCTCTCTCAAAATTTCAGCAGCAGACTTCTTTCTTACAACTACAGCAGGGTCAGTAACTTCAATTTCATCTGGACCCTCAGTAGACTCAGCTGTGTCTGCGGTTTGCTTTCTTGTTTTCTTAGGCTGTAACATCTCTGTGATTTTTCTGATGTCAGTAGCCTTCCTCTTCTTAGTAACTTTCTTGGGTGCAGTAGTCTTAACAACTTTCTTAATCTGCTCACCACCAGCACCATCATCATCACTTTCTGTGGCTTCAGCATCCATATCTTCATCATCATCCAAACCAGCGATGAGATAGACAATCTCTTTCTTGTATCTGGACTTGTTTATCTTCTCTGGTGCAACATCAGGAATCCCCAAATGATTCAGCAGGGCCAGAACCATCAATCCCAAAGGCAGAGCCTTGGATTTCCTTGTCCCTTCTCTTTCCTCTGTTATCACTTTCTTCATATAGTGGATAAAAAATCCAGCCCAATCAAACTTCATGCTTTTACATATGATGATCAACAGTTCAATCTTGGGTCTTGATAAAGTATCCAGGCTTCCACTGAGTCCTAAGATGTTCTTTGCTATAATCTTGCTCAGCAGATTGTATTCCATTCCAATGTGCTTCACATTGATTCCCAGAGAGGATTTAACCGCATCATTGGTCTTTATTCTGTCAACAAAATCTAATTTTGACAGCCCCATTTCTTCAGGATTAGTTGGAGCATCGATTACTGGTGCAAAACCAAAAGCTTCACTCATCAGGTTTAAGGAAACTTCAATCTCCTGGCCATTCACTATTGTAGTAAATGCCTCTCTATTGTCTCTTATCAGAATGTTTATCTAGAAGCTAACAACATTTGTGTAAGATATTCTTTCCAATATGATATTTAAGACATCTTCCAATCCTTCGTATCTTCTATTCTTCGACCAATATTGATAACTAACTCAGTTTTGTTAGCATCAACAACAAAGCCTCTCACACTTTGACTTGTTCCGATGTGAACATCATCCTTATATGCCATTATTCAAGAAAAAGATGAAGAAGATACCTCACAAATCAGTGTTCACACGTTATACTTGCAGAAAAAATCAATCAAGATTTATAAGGATCTTCGTGTGTATATATATCTCAGATATATATATATATATATATATATATATATATATATATATATATATATATATATATATATATATATATATATATATATATATATATATATATATAGTAAGTAAGGGTAGAAATCATCGAGATCGTGTAATTGTATCATTAACCACGATTACTTTTGAATAAATGAGATCTTGACACGTGGCCCATAACTTATCCATAAAGAGTTGTAACCGTTCGATCGTGTAACTGCGGTTATAAAGATAAGATAAATATCCCGGTCTTTTTGCTTTTTGACTTTATTAAAGTTTGACTGTAACGTATGCCTCAACAGACTTTGCCATCAGTAGGCTTGGTTCAGTAGTCTGCTGACGTAATGTTTCAGCAGCCTGCTGACAAAGTCACTATGCTGATCTTCAATTCTTCTTTTTTGTCCAACTGATAATACAAGATGAAGTTTAATACCAATGACTGATCTGTCAAGTGACATGACAAAGACCAATCCCCTTGGCAACTTCATTTGCTCAATTGCCCAAACATAAAGAAGTACATGGAATTGTTGATACCAATGACTAATCTGCTAAGTGAGCTCACCCAGCATAGCAAAGACTAATCCCCTTGGTGAATTCCAGTTCATTGTTGATCATAGGTGTATCAGTCAACTTTTATAATTCCAAGTTCTGTCCTTAACTTAGCAAATCTTTCACTGTCCAATGGTTTTGTGAAAATGTCAGCAAGTTGATCTTCAGCAGGGATGTAATGGACCACCACATCTTTCTTTTCAACATGATCTCTTATAAAGTGATGTCTCACATCAATGTGCTTGGTTCTTGAGTGCAAAACAGGATTTTCTGTGATTGCAATTGCACTTGTGTTATCACACATTATAGGAATCTCTCTTTCTTCAATCCCATAATCCATTAACTGTTGTCTTAACCAAAGTATTTGTGCACAGCAGCTTCCTGCAGCAATGTATTCAGCTTCAGCAGTGGAAGTTGATATTGAATTCTGTTTCTTGCTAAACCAGGAAACCAGTCTATTTCCCATTAACTGACATGTTCCTGTGGTGCTTTTTCTATCAATCTTGCATCCAGTATAGTCAGAATCTGAGTAGGAAATAACCTTGAAGGTTCCATCTTTTGAATACCAAATTCCTACATCCAAAGTTTCTTTTAGATACTTGAGAACTCTTTTGACTGCAGCTAAATGACTTTCCTTAGGTTTTGATTGAAATCTTGCACAAACACCTATAGCAAAGGATATATCAGGTCTGCTGGCAGTAAGGTACATCAGACTGCCTATCATCCTTCTGTATAAAGTCTGATCAACATCTTTGCCTTATTTGTCTTCATCCAATCTAATGTTTGTACTCATAGGAGTTGATACTTTGGTGCTGTTTTCCATACCAAACTTCTTCAGCAGCTCCTTGGTGTACTTGGTTTGATGAATGAAGATTCCATCTTTCATTTGTTTGACTTGCAAACCCAAAAAGTAGTTCATTTCTCCCATCATACTCATTTGGAATTTACTTTTCGTGAGATTAGAAAACTTCTCACATAATAATTCATTTTCAGAACCAAAAATTATGTCATCAACATAAATCTGCATCAAACAGGTGTTTGTTTCCTTCATTGATTCTGAAAAGAGTCTTGTCAATGGTACCTTTGGTAAAACCATTGTCCACCAAGAATTGAGATAGGGTCTCATACCATGCTCTTGGTGCTTGTTTCAAACCATAAAGTGCTTTATTGAGTTTGTACACTTTATCTTCTTGATCTTTAACTTCAAAACCAGGAGGTTGCTGAACATAGACCTCCTCTTCCAGAATGCCATTCAAAAATGCACTTTTGACATCCATCTGATATACTTTGAAGTTCTTATAATCAGCATATGCCAAGAATAATCTGATTGCTTCCAATCTTGCAACAGGGGCATATGTTTCATCAAAATCTATTCCTTCTGCTTGAGAATAGCCTTTTGCAACTAGTCTGGCCTTATTCCTTACAATGGTACCAGATTCATCCAATTTGTTTCTGTATACCCATTTTGTACCAATTGTATTTGCATGATTAGGCCTTTCCACTAGTGTCCAAACTTGGTTTCTTTCAAATTCATTCAATTCTTGCATAGAAATTATCCAATCTGGATCTGATATTGCTTCTTCAACAACTTTAGGTTCCATTTGAGATAGAAAACAAGTGAACATTTCTTCTAATTGTCTTCTAGTCCTTACACTTTGCTGTATGTTGCCAATAACTTGCTCAGTAGGGTGATCCCTTAACCATTGTGGATTTTGGTTAGATTGATTCTCAGGAACATCATCTTCAGTAGGGTCTGCTGTTGCTTCAGCAAGGGGTTCAACAGATCCTTGAACTGGTTCAGTTGTTGCATCAGTAGTGTTATCAGCAGGATGTTCAGCAGGGGTAGAGTCAGAAATCTTTATGCCATTAAACTTTCCAAAACATCAACACATTCTGGATCAGTGACTTGTTGATTCTCAGCAGGTTCTGATCCTTCATCTTCCATTCCAGTGAACTTAGGTTCATCAAATACAACATGTATTGTCTCTTCATGTTTCAGTGTCCTTTTGTTCAGTACCTTGAATGCTTTGCTGACCGAAGAATATCCCAAGAAGATTCCTTCATCTGATTTTTGTTGGAAGGTCTTCAATTGTTCCTTATGATTTAGAATGAAACATTTGCTTCCAAATGGATGAAAGTAAGATATATTAGGTTTTCTTCCATTCTAAATCTCATAAGGTGTCTTCAGCAGCTTCTTGTTCACTGAGGTTCTATTTTGTGTATATCATGATGTATTAACTGCTTCAGCCCAATATCTTTCAGGAAATAATGCTTCACAAATCATATTTCTTCCTGCTTCCTTTAAAGTTCTGTTTCTTCTTTCAGGAACCCCATTTTGCTGAGGTGTACCAGCAGCAGCAAGTTGATGTAATACACCATTTTGCTCACAATATTCTCTTATAACTTTGTTGAGAAATTCAGTACCCTTATCTGATCTGATCTTCACTACTGTCAAACTTTTCTCATTTTGCAATCTCTTCAAAAGTTCAGGCATGTTTTGAAGTGTTTCACTTTTCTTGTTCATGAATACTACCCAAGTGTATCTTGAATAATCATCCACAACTACTATAGTGTACTTCTTTCCTGTTACACTTGTTGGTGTTACTGGCCCAAAAAGATCCATGTGCATCAGCTCCAAAAATCTTTTTGTTGACTGCTTTGTTTTTTACTTGAAGCTTGATTTTGTTTGTTTACCTTGCTGACAAGCATCACATATAGCATCATTCTTGAATGTGATCTCAGGTAAACCAATCACCAGTTTCTTCTTCACCAACTGATTGATATCATCAAAATTCAGATGATTCAACTTCTTATGCCATAGCCAATTAAGTTCTGACTTGGTATGCACAATCAGGCATGTCTCTGGAACACCAGTAGACCAATCCACAACATACATGTTTTGTTGTCTTCTCCAGCCAACACAACTTGATCACCTCTTTCACTAATGACTATACAGGTGCCTATGTCAAAGGTAACCTTGTGACCTATATCACAAAACTGTCCAGTGCTCAGTAGGTTGTAGTCCAGTCCTTCCACATATGCAACATTCCTGATTGTTAATCCATTTCTCACAAGTGTGCCATATCCTCTTGTGTATCATGGTGTGTTCTTGTTGCCAAAATTCACTCTTGGACCATCCTTTGTCACATAGTTTGACAAACAGTGCTTATTCTTTGTCATATGTCTGGAACATCCACTGTCAAAGTACCAGACACCCTACAAAACAAAGTTAATGCATTTTAGGTACCCAAAACTGCTTGGGTCCATAATGGTCAATGGTAAGCATGACCCTTGGCAAATATCCATAAGGTCTTCTTTGAAAGGTATCATACTTTTGTTCATACATGTATTCCACACATCCATAAGGTTTAACATTTGGTTGTGTAGGATTCACATATGCTCTCTGGCCTTTTGGTATATAGTGCTGTTTGGGGTGATTTCTTTTGTTAGAAGCACTAGTATAACCATAGGTTTGCTGTCTGTTAGGAACAGCCCTGTAATATGGAGTCTGCTGAGGTCTCTGTTGATTCCATTGCTGAGGTTTTACCCTAGCAGTATGGTTATATATGTTGTTTCTAGCGTGTGAAGCGAGGAATATTCCAATCATCAATGTAGGAAGCAGTCTACCTTCCCCTGAGATAAGTATCCATTGAATGATTGACATTTTTAGGTTTAGGATTCTTATCCTTGGAATATCTCTGATTTTTACCCTTTTGTGGTCCAGCAGACTTGGTAGCAGGTCTGCTATCAGCAGGTCTAGAAGATACAGCAGTCCTATTTTTGGATTTATTCTTTTTGTTAGGTGTTGTTGACCTTTTTGACTTCTGATTTTGCTTTCTTGAAGTCTTCTCAGTAGGCTTTACTGCCTCAGCAACCTTTTTGGGAGTTGGATCTTGTCCAGGCACAAACTTAGGACCAATTCTGGTACTAGGTTCAGTGGCCTTACTGGATCCACTCTTATTAGATCGTTGAGTTCCAAATCCAAGGCCTGTTCTATCACCATAAGGCTTTCCAGATTTGAATGCAGTGGAGGAACAAGATTGTTCAGCAAATTCAACAGCTACTGAATGTTCAGCAGACTTATGTTGATTCTGTCCAACTTCTTTTTCCTTTCCTTTGAGAATTCTTAATTCATCTTTTAATCTTTCAAATTCTGTTTGAAGAGTTTCTTTTTCAGCATTCACAATCTCATAACCAGATTGTATTATCCTCAGTTGATTAAGGATGGCATCCAAAGTTTCTTCATTGTCAGAATTTTTTGGATTTGAACCACAAGTTGATTCACAATCACTTAAAGCAGGAGTGTTAATAGATACATAATTGTATACCTCCTCTGTTTCATCCATATTTGCCATTAAAGCATAATCATCCATATCAGCAACAAGTGCAGTATCATCAGATTCATTTCCCTTTTCTGATTCAACTTCATATCCTGATTCATCTTCAGCAACCATAGCTTTCTTGCCAGATCTTTTTTGTTGGCTTTTGCTCTTCAGTAGGTCTGGACAATCAGGTCTGAAATGTCCAGGCTTCTTGCAATTTAAGCAAAGATAATCAGGTTCCTTTTTCTGTTTTAGTTCAGGACAGTCTGGTTTGAAGTGTTCTGGTTTCTTGCATTGATAGCACAAGTAATCATTGTCTTTCTTGGATTCCTCCTTCTTCTTTTCACTAAATTTCTTTGTGAAATTCCTAGGACAACCCTTTCCAGTTTTCATCATTCTGATTTTCTTACTCACTAGGGCAATTTGCTCTTGCATCTCATCCAGTAGATCATCTTGAGCTCCTGATGTTTCTTCTTGATGTGCAGCAGCCAATGCAGTAGTTTTTGGTTCTTCTTTTTTTGTCTTAGGTACAAGTTTCTTACTGAATTCATATGCCTTGAGATTTGAAAACAATTTGAAGGTGTCCTCTTCATGTAGACTTCTCATTTCTTCTATGGCAGTCACCTTCATCTCCCAAACTTCTTTTGCAGGTAATGCTTCCAAGATTTTGGAATTGATTTCTTCTTGTGAGTACTTCACACTCAGTAGAGTGAGTTCATCCATGATTGCATTGAATCTTGACTCCATTTGTTCAATAGTTTCATTTGGTTTCATTTTGAACTCATGAATCTTTTTCTTTGCCACACTGATCTTGTTCTTCTTAATTGCATCAGTGCCTTCACAGATTAATTGCAACTTATCCCAAAGTTCTTTTGCAGTCTTGCAATATTTCACCTTCATGTACATATTGATATCCAAGGTTCTGTATATGATATCATTAGCAATATTTTTGAGGTTTGCCCTTTTTCTATCTTTAGCAGTCCATTCTCTTTTTGGCTTTGGAATGTACCGAGTTTCATTATCCACAGTTATGGCTTTTGTGATTTCTAGTGGTCCATCAGTCAGCACATCCATCATTTCATCATATGTTGCGGCTAGATAAGCCTTCATATGACGCTTATACTCATCAAAATGATCTAAGGAACACATCAACATTGTTCTAGCATACTGGTTGTTATCCATGATGCAAAGCTTTGAAAATCAGAAACTTGAAAAAGTTTTCAAAGTATTTTCACAAGCACAACAAGTAGGATTACTTCAGAACAGAAGTATTGCTCCGATACCAATTGTTGGTCCCTTGAAAAGGCTTTGGTTAAGTTTAGATGGGTGGGGGGGGGGGTGAATAAACTTAACACTTAAAACTTTTCAAGTTAACAAACTCAAAGAACTTCAATGACTCTGGCGATAGCTCGAGAATCTAGCGACTATTGACTTTACTGAATTTGTTGCAGCGGAATATATTTAAAATAAGCCTTATTACTTGTTGTTGAAATATGATACCAAGTATTAGATACTCAGTAGTGTATGTGTGTGATTCAGTTGCTAGTTCAGTAAGTTGATGTGTTAAATATACTAAGTGCAGAAAGTAAGTAGGCAATTTTTATAGTGGTTCCAGGTGGTGTAATCCTGTCAGTCCACTCTTCTCCTGTGATGTTGGAGGTAATTCACTAGAGATTCTTGAGGTAGCAGTTACAAAAATTCCTAAGTTGCTTGTCCTTCACCAATAACTATGGCTTCACAACCGAACACTTGGAGCAGGTAGGATTGTTGCCCAAAGTGTTCCCACTGGTCCTTGAAGGGTAGGATTGCCTCTTCACCGGCTCCACCACAAACAATGATCCTTGACACCCAAAGATGCTTCACTGTCTTTGCTTGTGATTTCTTTTAAAAGAAAGTTTGAATCAAGTAAGTGATTGACTTTTTCAAAGACTTTGATCGGATGATATGATCATCACTTGAGGTCTTCAAGTGTGTAAACTTGATGTAGCTTGATAGCGATTACACTTGAAGAAGTTTTATTGGATCAAGTAGCTTTATGTTCGGGTAGAGGTCACAGGTGTTTAATCGATTGAAATCTGATAGCTCAAGATAGATCCTTAATTTTCATCATCTTTATCTGAATTAGGAGTCCTCTATTTATAGGTTGAATCCTTGTGACTTATGTTTGAAATTCAAACATAGCCGTTTCAGACTTGTCCTTTTCTTGACTTGCATTCGTCCTCGCACATACATAATCGAACCTTTGTCGGATGGCTTTTTGATGCTTTTGATCATCCACCCTTTGACTTGTATACATTGGATAAGCCTCTGTTTCTTCCCAACGTTTCTTTAATCTTAACCTTTGATTTATTTGATAAAATCAGAGGTTGTTACATGTCATTATCCTTGTATTTTTCCAATGTAACCTTTGATTCAAATCGAAATATGTACTCAACAGGTTCCTGTGAATGTAAGTCTGTTGACATACATATCAGTCAGCTGTTCCAAAGTTGCTGTGTTTATAAAAACACTTCAGCTGACTTCTCTTATATCTAAATTTTTATTATGAAGTTAGATTACACCATTTTGAATATAACTAAGTTCCAATCACCACTTAACTTGTGGAACTTAGACCTTGTACACAAGGTATATGTAATCAGTTTAGGTCATCACAGACTTCCCTAAATTCTGATTCCATATCCTTGACTTTAAATACTAAGTTTGATCCCTTAGCCTTTAATAACTGAGTTTGATCCCTCAGCCTTCAGTGAATTAGACAGGTCTGCTTGTGAAAGTCAGCTGACCTTTTACAGTGCTTGTTTGGTCAAACCTATACAAGATCAAACTCTAATAAGCCTATACATTTGATCTAGACATCTTTTTTGCCTTTTTCTATAACAGCTAGTCTGGCACTCATCACTAAAACTTAAAAATAAGTCCAACAACATTACTATGACATAGGATAATGTGGCTTTCAATAGAGTTCAAAAGGGCATGAAACGGTATGATGAAATGACCGCGATGTGGGCTGAATGTACTGCCACTGGTGGTTTTGGCCGTAGTAGTAATGACCCTGAGCTATCTCTTAAAGAAGAAAGGGGAATGCAACGCACGCAGTATATACTTGCAACGGCTGGAGGGTCAGATGGGAACATCCCGTTCAATGGTAAAAGACGCTTCGACTCCCATTCACCGTACCCCATCTGTAGTACGTCAAGTTCATCTTCTAAGCGGAAAATAGAAGTCTTACGATTGTCTTTGTGTTAATGACTATCTTTGGAAGAACCAAGCATCATCACGGTGGTGTTATTCTTGAGAAGTGGACTCCCGAAGAATGTCTAGCGGATGTGCGGCTGGTGGATGGAGTAACTTTAATTGAAGTAGACGTTGTAACAAATTACAATGACATGATAACATGATAATAAAGTAAGTACATAGGATGAACAATTCATAAAAATCTTGCAGCCCACATTTCATTTGCCATATTATCACGAAGATTGTTCCATTCAACTAATTCGGCCGGGGACGCATCTATCGGTACAAAATTCCTAACGTTAGGCAGTGTGTTGCTTGGTTTGTTCTCCTAAACCTCAGCCTCATTAGGATCATCAGGAATGTTGTTGTTCATTTCTTCGTATGCTTCCGCTCCAATTTGGCCTATCAATTGATTGTGTATTATTGCACAA
Organism: Gentiana macrophylla; assembly: GCA_026214975.1. Taxonomy (NCBI): domain Eukaryota; kingdom Viridiplantae; phylum Streptophyta; class Magnoliopsida; order Gentianales; family Gentianaceae; genus Gentiana; species Gentiana macrophylla. The sequence goes on along the minus strand of CM047805.1, from coordinate 97,790,236 downwards.
CTTATAACCATGTTCACTTGATTAGTGAACTGGAAATTATTCATAGGACCCTTTAAAAATGCAAAAACCCTCTTCCACTTGCCAAAAGTACGTTCAACTACATTGTGAAGTCTCAAATAACCATGGTTGAATACTTCTTTCTTGTTACGTTCTTGGACAGCATCATCCCAATCATCGATATGATAATGTTGATGTTTGAATGTTGCCATGAATCCAGGCATATTCGTAAATGCCGAGTCCACAAGAAAAAATTCGCCTACATGTTTGTGTAAGTATAAGGCCAAATGATTAATAAGTGTGGCTACCACATTTACCGTTCTTATAATTATTAAGTAAAAATATAATACTATAAATTGATAAATTTAATAACTACTATTAATCATGTCTCCAATCTTAGTCGGAAAAATTAAATCCTGAATAGTAAATATTAAATACAGAACAAATATAACACATGCTTAAATCAATATCCAACTACATAAATACATATATGTAAGTATATATGCCTATAAATACACAGAGTTCATGTACATGCCATGTTACCTATTTCGGACGTGGAAACGATGCGGATTCACTTGTATACGGCGTGTCGAAATACCTTAGCATCATTCACACTACCTTCCCAACCACAAAGTGAACATGAACGAACCTCATATCATGGTCGCAAGTTGCTAGAACATTTTGGCAAATTGTTGATTTCCTTGTGCGGAATGCATCGTGCCGCCACTTTGGAACAAATGCTGGTATAAATGTTCCGTCCAAAGCTCCAATGCAACCGTATTTGTTTATTCATTTTTATTTTTGAAAGTGAACCATCCGGTCAATACAAAGCAAGATAAAGTAAATCACATGCATACGTATGTGTCGGGGAGTTGTGTTACCTTAAACCATGGATATAACCTCACGGTCGATCGTATTTTGGGGTGACAATGGTCGTGGTGACGATCATTAGACGAAGAAGCAAGATATGACCTCAGGCGCTAAGGCACAAAAGGCACGGCCTACCTTTTTCATAAGTATTTTTTTTTTGAGAAAACAATTACATTATTTGGAAACCGAAAAATACCTTCTTACAACACACATTACAGCATTAAAAAAAAAAATACAACACACATTACACAAATAAAATAAGCGTTCATCTACTCCTTAGACCTTCGTAGCAATCTGTCAGATGGATGAAATGGAGGTGGAACCGGAAAATAAATCGGCGGATTAAAATTTGTTTGTTCCGTTGAAGAGTTGCTTGTTGTACTTGCATGTAGGGAGTTGGTAGAGCTAATATACTCCATCCAAGCGCGTTCAGCGTCCACCATCGTTGTATATCCACGGAATACACAATTTGGATACCCTAGAACTTTCTTAGTAGTTGTAGGCCAGTCCGTAAATATACCGGTCTTACACCCAACAAAAACAATATAAGCCACTTTCTTTCCCATTGCACTATCAGACAAAAAAACAAAAATGGTGAAATCCCCCTCGGTATGTTAATAGACCAATAGGATGATATTTATACTACCAAACTATATTGTGAATTTTACTATTTTTATATTAGTCACATTATTTTGACTATTATAAATGTAATAATTACGGAGTAAATAAAAATGGTTGGATTGATATAAATTAGGGGTAAGATGGGGAAAATTGTTCATTAATGCTCTGTTCGTATTGTGAATTAGTCATATTATGGGACCAAAGTAAAAAAGCTAGGATGACTTATATTTTGAATCGGATGTAGTATTATTTTCTGATAAAGAAAGTGGCAAGTTGCTCCTGAGTTGTCATATCATTAAGCCAGCTTGCATGTTTTGCATTTTTTTTTTTGTTTTTTGTTTTTTAACAACTTAGTTCGCATTTTCACTGCCATATAAGAATCAACCAAATCTACGGCAAACACACAACATCGTATCATTTTTATTTGGCTGGTTGGTAGCATATGCAACCATAATAATTCTGTCTATTTTTTATTTTTTATTTTTTTACGTAATATTCACCGTCCTGCTATATTATTATTTTTTAAAGTTGATTTGTTACATATACAATTGTTAATGTATTTCTATCTATCATCTGTGTGTAGGTTACTGATGGCCAACCGCAAAAACAGAGATGTTATAACTATTCATTCTTCAACATCACTCGGTGGGTACAATGAACGCCAAAAAGTTAACAGGGCTACCCAAACCCCCATCAATGTTATTGATTTGGTGTCAGATTCGACCAACATACGAAATGAAAATGTAGTCAACGATCATTTTGACTACGAAAGCTGGCTTAATCCTTCCGGTGATGCCATAAGTCGTTTTGATATACGATTTTATCTTGTTTCCATTTTATTTATTATTTTTGATCTGGAAGTAACATTTTCCTTTCCTTGGGCAGTACCTCCCAACAAGATTGATAAAACCCCTAGCCTTCCAAGCTAACGATGCGGGTTCTATCCCGCTACCCGCTATCCGCTATCCGCTTTCTAGTTTTTTAGCCGAAACTCTTATATATCTTATATATTCTATACTCTATAGATCTTATATTAATAGAAGTGCATCATTCAATAGAATTGCAAAATTTCTCTCTTATATACAATCTGATTTTTTTGTCAAGGAAATTCAACACCCTATCAGAATTCTGGAAGTTGGAGCCCTAATTCTTGCTGTGCTAATCTGCAAAGTCTGAAAGGGTTAAGTGCTACAGCGTGTATGGTGGCATCGTTGGAATTCAAAGGGCCTTTCATTTGTGACATGTACACGGGTTGGTCGTATAAAGTTAGAAGATGTTGGGCTAAGCATATGCCGAGTGAAAGTATTAAGAAAGCTAATAAGAATGAGCGTGTGCCAGGTGAGGAACGAGAGGATCCTTGCGATGATGGCGGGGACGATGATGAAAAGGAAGAGAGCTTTGATGAAGATGAAGGGGACTTTGATGATTAAACGGACGATGACGACGACGCGATGATGATGATGATGATGATGATGATGGGGACGATGATGATGATTTCCCACTAAGTATTTGTTTCTTTTGAAATATTGTTCAAGTATTTTCCTAAGTTTTTACGGTGTTTTTTTTAAGGTCGGTACGATGTTTTTAAGATTTTACTTGTTCGAAATCTATTTGCAGCTTATTCACTTTGTTGGTAATTTGTAATTTTAGCATGAGCCTCTTTGCAGTTAACGAAAGGTCTAATCTATTAAAAAAACTAAAAATTTGTAGTGACGCGGATAAATTATATGTAGTTACTACCATATATATGTATGTTACTAAATGATAAATTACATGTAGTTACTACCATACATATGTATGATACTACATGTTCAACATTTTTAAAACCGACATTTTCAAAACCCTAATTTTCAAAACCGAACCAAACCGACATACCATCCAGATTGTTTTCAAACCTATGAAAACTGAACAAAACCGACTTGAATTGGTATGGTTTTGGTTCTATAATATAAGGTCTTTTGACGATTTCACACATGTTAAGAAAGCTCATAAATGAATTATTTTTTAATCTTTCAAAGCAAAATATTAAATTGTTTTATTAGATTGACTAATAATATTGTATTGTTTAGTATGAAAGTGAAAAAAATGCATTCAATATTGTATCGGAATGTGAGAATGCCTTATATTGTAGGCTAAAAGCTAAAATGACCTATATTATGGGACATGGAGTATAAATGTTCAATTAATAGGATGACGAGTTTAAGTCGGAATTTGAAGCAAAAATAAATAATTTTAGTGCTCAAGAATGATCATAAATTGTACTATTGCAAATGCAAGTTGACGTGTAAATGGTTGAGTAAAATTATATATGTTAAACTTATAGGGCAAGCGAGTTTATGTCGGAATTTGAAGCAAAAATAAATAATTTTGATGTTGAAGTATGATCATAAAATGTTGTACTATTGCAAATGCAAGTTGACGTGTAAATAGTTCAGAAAATTAATTGCAATTTATGAAAATAGATAAAGGCCAAGAAAACATGTTGACCAGTTCGTGACCTAATAATATTAAACCATTAAAAATGAAAACACACATCGTCATAATTTGTTAATGATACAATTAAAAAACTAAATAGAATTGTCCATTACCAGTTAATTATTATTATTGTGATCGATCAACACTCTCAATATAGTACTTAAAGACCCAAATCCGTCGTTCTTCTTCTTTAAAGTGCATGTAAGTGGTTCGTAACCCTGGGTCAGCAAATTGTGTAGGGCGTTCTCTATATGCATGGTTGTTGCTCCATCTATCTTACCAACATCGTCTACGCACCGCTCCACACTCCAAATACCAGAATCTGAGTGAATCATATTACACTGACCTTCATTTATCTTGACACTAAAACGTGATTTACACCGTCGTTCATTCGTCTTGATAGTATAAGGTGATTTGCACTGCCGAGAAGTTGCAGATGCACGTGCAAAATCCTTACACATTTGTTCCTTCTCTTCATTAGCGGACTTTTGAGCATTATTATTACTCCGTGCAAAACTACCAGTGGCGGTACCTTTAGTCCACATTTCATATATCCTCGTAGCGTTCCAATCCATTTTCTTTGAATGGCTTCAAGGAAAACATTTGTTAAAAACTCACGTGACATCAATCTAGTATTAAATCAACACTATAGGAAAAAATGTTTAGTAAAATGCTTATTTTATTGGCAACTAATCATTACTTTTGAATAATAAATCTCTATTGCAATGTAACAATGTAACGTAACAAATAAATGTATACTTTGAAAGTGTTCTACTATGAGTACACTAACACAAATATAAAACCATCCCATTAAAAAAATCCACAATTAAAAACATACAAGTTGACGTGCACTTTACTATGACTAATGCAATCCTTAACCGGCAGTGTACCGGGTCAAATTGTAGCGTAATATGGTGAGTCAGGTGTCGTATCCTCAGGGAAACGTGTGGTAATTCAGAGTGTGGTTAAACACCAAGAAGCTATTATTAACTCGATTTAAGTCGCAGTTTTTCTTTTTCCTTTTTAGTAACCGTAAAACAGTAAATAAATGGATAAAACTAAAACAGATATATATAGATACATAAATATATATAGGTACCAATAAAATATATAGGGTCTAAATACTAGTAATATTATTAGAAACTAGCCAAGAATATGTCACTGAATCAGTATCTCTTTTTAGTAGAAATAGATGTGCTTGATCTTTCCTTATTTTAAGGTTAATCAATTATATATAAACCGGTGTACTCCTAAGCTAGACAACTCCTCCTCACACGAGCGTATGAAATTGTCATATGTCAAAAATCCTCTGTCCAATGTCATCCTCAAGCTCGGGAACTCCGTTTTGTCATTGACGGCCGGTATTTTGAGTATTGCTCAATTAAACAGGTGATTTTAACATGATAATATCTTGAGTCCAATTTTCAATAAGATTTGTTTTTCTAGGACAAATCTGCCCCCGGGTAGGAAATAGGATTCCGTTTGTCAGGCGGCCATTTTTACCCTCCGGTCTTTCTATTCATGATCGCGTATCCTAACTTCTCTGGTCAGTTCATCATTAGGTTACGATTTTTGTTAAATCGAGTAGCTAATTCAATTTTAACTTTTCATTAAGCGCAAATAGAAAGAGATTCATTATAATCGATTTTAATTCAATTTTAACATAGTCATCATCTATTTCCCTAAAAAGATAAAACTAATTCAATTTCATATCTTGGTTAGATATAGAGTTAGCCTAATATCAGTATAACTAATATATAGATACTAATATAAACAAACAAACATAAATACATTAAAAAGTTACTAGATTACACTTGTAGCGTCAGAGCCGTACTCTCCGGAAATAACAACTTCTTTAGCAACAACGAGCCTTGATAATCCTTCTAAGTATTACACGAGACTTATACTACATTATTATTTCGGCAGAATGCCTTTTACGGTATTTACATAACTAGAAACTAGATTAATATATATATATATATATATATATATATATATATATATATATATATATATATATATATAGAAATGATATATATATAGAGTGGTAGTAGTAGCCAGCGCGTGCGCCGACCCTCACCGGGCGCGTGCGGCCCATTTGCGGTATAGAGCGCGTAGTAGCCCTCGCGGCGTGCGCGTGCGGTGCTACGAGACATATTCCCCTTGTTGTCGACCCACGTCTTTGTTTGTAGAGATTCGCGCGTGCCGTCACCTCCGGTGTGTGCGAACTTTGGAAAATATCGGCTTCGGTTGTCCATTTGCTTTGATCTCGATTCCTCGCTTTTCATCATCGACGTATTCAAAGCGATCAAAAACACGAGCCACAGTAAATCTGACCACAAAATCATAAGTTTTATTAAATTTATAACGATAATATCTATTTATATCGATTTATGTTTTTATAGGTTTTTAGTTATATTTTTATAGAATTTATATGATATTATCGTAAATATGATATAAAAAGTCATATAATATAGTTATATTTTTATCATACATCAACTACTCCCCACTTAGCTTTTGATCGTCCTCGAGCAAAATAAGCGATAATATATAAAATGTTATAATACAAATAATATAGTTCTTCTAGACTAAATTTCTAATTTAGTAACGTATGCTGTCAATATTATAATTATATTAATTTTATCTATCTAAGATTATTAAAAAGATAAAAAAGTGTGTATAACTTAATAATTTAGTTATAAAATATTATCCAAATGAAATTCTACATGAATTACTTAGTAAATATAAAATAAAATACTTAGAATAACTTTTTAATCGCCACTATATGAAATTTCGTAATCAAGGACTAAGTCAAGTAGTTGGCAAAATGGCTTATAACGTTCAGGCTCAGGGTGTTTGGTTAATCGAAAGGATAGAAGCAAGCCGTACGTACTTACACCTTCAACTTTTGATAAAAAATATCTTAATTAGTAACATCCTGATACTGTTTTCAAAATTTAATTATTATAACCATATTTTTCATTTTTTTTAAACAAACAATATTTGATAAAAGATTGCCTTCCGAATAATATTTATTCCAATCTCAGCATATACCACTATTGAATTTCGATGTCGTCACCGCTATCCGTAAGCACATACTAAACTTGCGTGATTTCAAGGAAATGTAGACCATTTTAAGTTAAGGGTCGGTTATATCTAGTTAATCATAATGGCCAATTTCGAGTGAGGTCTTGATCACTCTAAGGTTTGAGTGGAGACAAAATTGGAAATTACGTTCGGGTAGGCTTATTTGGCCATAGTTAGTCAAAGTAATGCCAAAAATCTCATCATTCCTAATCCGATTCCAAATTCATACTTGTCTTGAAAAGAAAATCATTCTAAAATTTTATTATAATTATAAGTAACTTTTGTCTAATTTCAAAAAAAATAATATTTCATACTATTTATCTAGGTATACATACTTAAAATCTTGATAAAAAATCTAATATAGATATAAATAATATAGAAATAATATATCGAGATTACTTTACTTAGTAAAAAAATTTATTCTATCCAAATATACTATCCATATTATAATAATTATATATTATTTCGTTTATTTCCTTAAGAATAATTAAACTAAGTGTTTAAGCATTTGATATATTAAATTTAATTTATTTACTAACCAATCTCTACTCCTCACTTATTTAATTGGCATCGTCGTCCGATGTCTAATGAGTAGTAAAAGGTGGATTAGAAAATAAAATGAATTTTATAATGGTTGAATTATTTTACGTGTCATATAGACGAGCGTTTATATAATATAGCATAAAAGAAAAACATAAATTCAAAACATGTAGTTATATCACAAGATTAAAACTAGAAGAAAAATACAAATTACTAAAACTATTACGAACTTAAACTAGAAAAACTTAAACTAAGTTACACTAATTTATTATTAAACTAATGTAGTCTAAACTTATAGTCTTTCTGATACTAATTTTTCTTACTACCTTCATTATTATTCCTTCCTTTCTCACTATCAACATATCATCTAATTTTCTCCACTTGACGATCCTCCCGGAATATCAACTGGTAAAAGCCCAACCTGAGGAAGGCGGTGGAAAGTATTCATCTGTTGCTCTTTCCGGTACTCAGCCAAAGGAACACATATTTCGAAATCGCCATGCAAACGGCATAGGTCGTCGGATCGGTCTTCTTCCAAATGCAAAACTAATATTTGCTTTACGAATCAATACTCCCTAATCTATAACGACTCCACTCGTGATAGCATATAATAGTAACATTTCATCATCACCGATTTCGAAAAATCATCAGTTGGATAAACTCGTGAATTGATGAAACGTTTCCATGTTCTTAAATGGGGAAGTAAAGCGGTCGTGGAGACATTTCTATCCCTATTATAATGTTGGAATAAAACTTGATAAGATTCGAACATTTGGTAATAACTCTTCAAGAGATCAAGTCTCCATTGAAACTCAAAATGACTGGATGGTGATGTTTGGACCGTGGTATAAAGAAAATTTGATTTATGATAGTGGAAGTAAAAGGAACAACAACTCCTCTAATCAGAATGTGAGTGTGTCAACTCCACGAGATTAGCTTCAAAGTCTGAGTAAAACTCTTACCAACGTAACATTAATTCTACCTCCGGGCATACGACAAAAATACTCCCACCCATCTGCTTCCATCCTTATGAATGCCCAATTATCCACTTTTCGAAAATTTAGACCTTTTTCAATCAGCACAGGTGACTGGTTGAAATTTCTTATGAAAGGGTAGTGAACCGAGGCATACATGGAATTGTATGGAACGGGTGGAAAAACGGATAACCTGGATTAGGAAGTGCACGGAATTTGGGGTATGTGGAGGAGAATAATCATAATCGATGAATGATCGGACATTTTATACGCTTGGTAAGAAAACAAGAAGCTAAAAGAAATTGGTGTGCATTTCAGAAGCGGATCTGTTTCCATTTATAGAAATAATGAGAACCAATGAGGAAACACCACGATGAAGGTCGGTAGCACACCGGATCGGGCGCGTGCGGGTATGTTCGCGCGCGTGCGGTGCATCTTATTCACTATCGAGATTTTTAAATCGAGAGTTCCAACATCTTTTTTCAGTGTAAAAATGGATATATTTTTCTAAAAACGTGGGAAAAAAATTCTAATAAAACAAAAGACTACGGAAAAGTCGTAAAATAACAAAGTGCACTAACCGCAGAGTGCATCAATAGTCTAAAAACAAAAATAAATGTAAAAAGTACAAAATCAAACCATAGAAATAGTCATACATCATAACACATGAAAAAGTTTATTTAAATCACTCATCTTCATCGTAATCCTCATCTACGTCAAAAGAAGAGTCGAAATGAGCTGAAAACGAACCAAACAGACTAGAAGTAAATTCAGCCCCTAGAGATTGAGTCGTACGTAAACCGTAGCTGAACTATTGTGGATCTGCTGACGTAGATGCTTGAAATGTCGTCTGAGCTTGCATCGTTGCCATTGATACTGAACCTTCCAATCCAAACGAGCTTAGACATGCTGTCACATCTGCCACTGAAGTCACTCCTCCCATGCCCATGGATGTATCAAATGAACCTGTAAACATACCACCCTGTCCTACAGATGACGGCATATAGTCCTGGAATAAAACTGGTGGTGGAATAGGTGGAATCCAATCTGGCATAGTATAGGGGTCAGGCTGACTTTGAGGATATCTAGCAGAAATCTCTGCATATCTGGGATCTATCTCACTTATGAAAGCTCTGTGGCCTCTTTGGCCAATCCTAAGATCCTCAGCCCACTGCCTATTCTGTTCACAAGCTAAAGCTATATTAGCATCCGTTCTAGCCTGAGCCTGAACCATATGCTGAAACATAGCCTCAATCTGGTTATTCTGGTTTTGAAGTGGCTGTGGCTGCTGTGATTGCCTAGGAGCTCGAGGTGCTCGTGTACGAATAGGAGATGGAGGTGGTGGTTGTTGTTGCTGCTGGCGATTTTGGTTGTTATAATTTATCCTGCCAGCAGGTGAGGCAGTTAATTTTTGACCGATAAGTGGAACATAAGGAGACTCAATCCTATCAGATGGTAAAACTGGGACCTCAAAATTAGTACACAAGGTTGAAATGAGATTAGGGAACGGCAGACGTCCCCCTCGAATTCGATTTTTAGCAAAATCACACGCCTTAGAAAAGATAAGTTTCCCCAGATTAATAGGAATGTCATTCACCATAGCCCAGGCAATAATAACGTCATCTCTACCATAAGCGCAAACATGAGTGGAAGGCGTTACATTATGGCCTAAGAATTGCTTAATTGCCCTTATGTCCCTAATACATCTTCCATATGCAAATCTATTATCTTTCCAAACGGCTGTGGGGTCAAAAGCTTGATGGGCCTCATATGCCTTAGCCTGAAGAGTAGCAGGATGGTCTAAGCCCCAGACAGTATGATAATCATCCTCATCAGGTATATCAGGCAATCCATAAAATGCATTTATCTTAACTGGATAGAAAGTAACATTAACACTCCTAAGAGGGATATAAGTCAATTCTTCAACAGTAGCTGGATCATAAGTTGATAGAACAGAGTAAAACTCAGCTACCATAATGGTATTAATGTTATCAGTTCTTTCCATGGCTATCTCCATCCATTCTCTATCAGCAAAAATATCCTTTACCTCCTTTCCTAATGAATCAAAGTCGATACCCCTTTCCAACCAGATTCTGCTACTGAAATACTCATTATATGCTTGCTTAGCCTCAGGACTAGCATTGTTCTCAAAAGAAACGGTTTTTTCTAAATCAGTCAACGGCCTTGGTTCTATAACCGGTACTACATCGGGGATATCTGGCTTTCTTTTCTTAGGGTTTCTCCTAGAGGATCAGGCCATCTACGATATTGGTATAACAAAATAACAACAAAAATCAACAACAAACAACAAAACCAATAAGTACTTAGACCAAAATATTCAAGAATAAAATTTATAAAACTAAAAAGCTTAATAAAAATTGAAATGATTTATATATATATATATATATTGTTACCGTATAAAGCTAGAAAAAGTAGATAGTTGCCAGAATGTATGGTGGTCGCCGGAATGTGTTGAAAAGAGGAGCTTTGCTTGCAAAATCTATCCTTTTATGCAATGGTGATGATTTTATGTAGTGTAATGGAAGAGAAGATGATTAATTAAGTAGTTTGGGATTGAAAAATTGGTGAAAAGTGATGAAATTTTTGAAGAGGGGAAAAGGGGTGGGGCGGCTTTTGCTCAAAAAAAATGAAGATGATGGAATTGTGATGTTTTTAGGTTATAAAGCTAACGAATCGAACCGAACTCTTATCGACTCGAATCGTTAGTAATTACTCGATTCTCTTTTTTTTTTTGTGTAATAATTTAAATTATATCATAGAAATATTTTTATAAAAATCATAAAATTATTTCATGATAAAATAAATTATTACAATTTTTTATAAAAGCTCAAAAAAAATATTTTTGGTATGATAATCCTTGATTATATATGATATAAAAATAAGTTTATCATAAAATTTTTATGAAATCTTTGAAAATATATATATATATATATATATATATATATATATATATATATATATATCATACATAGTAGTATTATACATATTAAATTTGCATACGGCTTTTTTATGACGTTTTTGGTAAATCCGCTTTTAGCGACGTTTTGGTGTCGCTATTCCTTTTTTCCTGGGAAAAGCAAAGCGACGCCGTTTTTATCAAATGTTTTCTTTCCTGTCCTCACACGCGCCTTTTCTCAGCACACTTTCTTTTCGTCGTCCCACTTTTTTTTTTTGGGGGGCGGCAAATTCAGAGTCGGACACGTATATCACCACCACCGATATTTCACCACTAATTTCCTTCCACATTTATTCACAACTTCAAAACCCCAATTTCTCTGCGCAAATCGAGTTTATACGGTGAAACACCACCTCTCTCATCTGCTAAGCTCTTTCACGCTTCAATTCGTCTCCCAAACTCGCGACCTTTCGCTTAACCACCTCCTACCTTCCGCACTCTTCTTCCCGTTCTCAAGTTTTGTTCACAATTATTTTTTGTACACCGTTAATAAACCGAGGTTAATACCAATTTTTGTTTTTGTTTTACCCTTGCGAATCGGATATAAATATTGGTGCGGTTGGCCAAATCTCGAGAACAAGGCATCGGATCTCGCCATTTCCATTCTAGATGCGGCCATATTGCGGATGCATGTCTTTGGTGTCCGCCGTTATAGAAGCCGATGTCCGCTATTGGGTGGATTGATGTTGCCACTTCATTTACGAATTCTGAGCTCTGCGGTTAGGTTTTTGAATGTTTGTGTTTATTTTTTTTATTTTAAAATATTTATGCTTAGAAATTTCTGATTTATCTTTCCAACGAACAATTCCATTTTATGTGAAGCCGTTCTTGTTTATTTATCCAGAATTTCTGAGCTCTATGGTTAGGTTTTTGTTTTTTTGTGTTCAACACTGTATCGGATTATGACGGAGAACTACTCGCAATGTCCGAAGGTGGCGAAGACGAGAAAAAAGCCAGGTGACTTCGGCGGGTAACCTCTGGTTTCTCTCTCTACTTATTAGGTTATTAGTCTCTAATAAGCTGCGCATACGATCTAATTTCGATGTAATGACTGATTCTCTATGGCTCAATCATGCTCCTTTATTTTCTCAACCTTTCATGCTCTACCATCACCGGTAATTCCTCTTTTGTTTTACTTCCTGCATGTATTATTAGCATTTTATTTATGTGTGTACGTTTATTTTTTCAATTGGCATCTCATTTGTTTACTTAGGTATATTTTGCTGCTTCCTTTGCATGCTGTGAAATTGGATTCATTGCATTTGATAGGCATGTATGAAAACTAATGATTTTCAAGTTTGTGGCTTCATAGGCTTGCTGGTAGGGTAGGGCGAGAAAATAAGAGCTCTGGTCTTCATATTGCTAATTTGTTGCTAATCTGTTGATATTGCTAATTTGTGAGTGGTTGATCTTTCGCTACATAATGTAGTTGATCAATAAGTAAATTTTAATCTGATTTTGACTGTTGCGGTGCATTGCTTCCACAAGCATGTATTTGAAGAAGAGAGAGAAGGAATTGAAGAAGGAGCCTGAAGCCTGCCCGTAATTGCCTTTGGTAAACACGACACCGTGACCGCCACCGATCTCAGACGTGGCTACAGGGGGTGGATGATCTGATTCCGCCGTGATGAAGGCGAAGTACGAAGCCGATGCAGCGATGGAGAGATTCCTATAGTTAAACCTCACCTCCAAATTCTCATCGATTGATCAGTGCAATTACTATGCAGAACCTTGCAAGGAGTTGGTGTTCATTCTCAAGCATGTTTACTCTGTTTCCCCAAAATGTTTGCAGCCATTGATCTTCAAAGAAGTTTTAGCTGCCTTTCGCCTTCTTCCTCTACTCCGTAATTGATCTTTCCTCTTTCTTTCATTTTTTGTTTTTATAATTGTTAATGCTTGCTGTTTGCTTGTGATTGATCTGTTTGTTGAAGCTCACGCCATGGCAGCTTGCTTTCGATGCTACGAAATTGCGATGACACGATCTTTATATTGTGTCAATCATTATTTTCAATTCTTTGCTGACATTTGTTATAAAGAACATTGAAAATGAACTTGACGTCTAAATTTGCTTAAATTTTCTGTGTAGTGTCCTATATTAAGGTTTTGTTCTTTAATCACAAAAGTTCACGAATTTGAGAGATTCTGAAATTGTGAAGCCATGTTAAACTCAAACATATAAATTAAGTTTATCTTCATGTAGATTGTAGTATGTTTATCTCTTCATGTAATCCTTATTTAAGGAACCGGTCGATGTACAAAATTCTCGCAAGAAAGTCATAAAAAATTCTCAGATTAATAACTCTTAATTCTATAAAAATTTGGATAGGGTAAAGGGATTCATTATGTAGCTTCTAATGCTTTTCTTTGTAGATATTTGTGCCTTGTTTAGTGTTCTTGCTATTCACGGTTGTCATTGATAGTTTTGTCTTCGTTGCCTCTGAAGGTTTATGCATACTGTTCTTGATTCTTCAAAGTGGAATTTGACTGCACACATTTTTTTATTATTTTTTTTAATTTTTTTCACATTGGTTTGTTATATGCTTTTTGCCCATGGATGAAATTTGCGGTCTTCTTTTATGTTATAGAATTTATTTGGGGATACAAGTATCTTTGAGAATATTGCATTCAATAATTTAAAGTACTTGTAGCTATTGGATTATTACGAAAATTGGACATGCTTGGTCTGGAATTGTGTCCAAAGCTAGAGACTTTGGAATTGGAATTGTGCATAATGACTTTGGAACTGGAATGGTGCGTTGAAACATGTGCAGACCCAGATGATTTGCAGTTGAAGCATGAATTGTTTCCAGAGGTTAGGCTAGATGATTTTGTGAGGGCGCCATTCTTTGGCATTTAGTTTCTTTAACTTATTTGCTTTCTTTAGCATGTAAACAAGATCTGTTATCTTATGTGGTTAAGTACTGTTATTTTTCAGGACGATTTGATTGAAATGGAAACACGTAAGCCGATTATCTTACAGATGCAGAACCTTACACAAATAATGCTTAGAAACTTCAAGGGAACGGGAAATGAGTTATACGTTGCAGAGCTTCTCAGTGGCATTCCAGGGAATTCCACCAAAACCACCGACAACTCGCAATAAGAGGAAGAAAACAGCACAAAGTCACAAACCCTGCATGGTGGGTGCAGACAGGATTTGCTCATCACAGACGCCTAGGGATCATTCAAAGCTACCATTTTTCGACAGCTGCTTTTGGCGAGCGAGGAGGTTAGCTCATTTATCTTCTATGGACTTTCTTCACCCTAGATTTGTCGTATTTAGCAAAATTAGTCATCAATTCAGCAATAGGCACATGTTCCAGCCAGATTATTCATATGAACATGCTTAGTTTAAAACCTTTGTTTTGTCTATATGCACAATTCTCTGTTCTCTAGCCTTTGTTTTAGAATAATCGGTTTGATCAATGTCTAATTGCTTGTGATTGCTTTGTTATTGATCAGTGTCTCATGTTGTTTGCAGGAGTGAGAAAGACGCAAACTGTCGCAAAGACTCAATTTAAAATTTGAGATCAAAAGCAAAGCAGATGTCTACCACTTTGAATATGCCAAACTTTGGTACTAGGGACAGCTTGCTTGGGCCAGAAATGAAGCCGACATATGGTCTGACGCTGATGACTGGCCTTGATAATCATGGGATTGTTGGTCTTGAATGGCAAACAATGTGTTGGTCCCCTTGGAAAGGCTTAAGACAAGTTTAGAGGGGGGTGAATAAACTTGTCAACTTTTAAAACTTCTTAGACAACTTTAAGACAGAGTTACACACAAACAGACACTGCTCAGTAAGCTGAGAAACTCTGATGTACTAATAAGTATGCTGAAGGTGTAATGCAGCAGAAAACTTAATTTAAAAGCCTTTGTAACATATGTTATGCTAATTCCAACAATATGTGAATGTCAATATGGTGCAGTAGGTTTATGTTGATATGATTAACAATGCATTTGAATACCTAAACATGCCCAATTAAATGTGTGAGGCGGTCTAACTACAAGAAATAAGGATGTAAGCGAGGGCCAAAAGCGTGCGGTAAAGACGTTTGTCGCCACTAGTATATATATATATATATATATATATATATATATATATATATATATATATATATATATATATATATATATATTTTGGTATAAACATAAAACTTAATCTAATTCTACTCCCATCATTCTTAAATCTTCAAGATTTCTATAATAACGGTCCATCAACTTAATTCCTAGAAATGATGCGTTTGAATTCTCTCTTTGTTGTCCATCGGGATTTTCGGATAACCGCTTAGTCGTTCCCTTCTTAATAACATTCAAACATTCATCCTGGGATTTGGTTGTACTTTCTCCACATTTTCCATTATGTTCACTTTTGCCACAGATTCTACATCTCATTAGAAATCTTGCCCTTCTCTTTATAGCACTTCTCGATTTTCCATTACAAAGATCTCTTTCTCTGATTTCGCTTATCAGCTCCTTGTTTAAATTAAAAACAGAGGCTTCTATTCTAAAGGCAACATCTTTATCTAAACCTAATTTTAAAAGTAAAATAAAAACTTCTATTCTATCTATAAAAGGCATTCCAGTTCTTTAACGTCTATCCGGTAAAAGACGAAACTAATTAAATTGCATATAAAAAAGTGAATTAAAAAGATAGTACCGAGAATCATTTGAGTTTAGAATTCTCGCTTCCTTAATCATTGGAGGTCGTTAAGCAATAATATTTCTTCTGTTTTCGATACCCCTTCAGTTTCCACAAAAAGCTTTACCATGTGACCATTGGCTATGAAAGTTGTTTTTCCATCAGTTAGTTCTACAGCTCCGGACTTATAGACTTTAGTTATGTCATATGGACCTGTCCATCTTGATTTAAGTTTACCTGGAAATAACTTTAAACGTGAATTGTATAAGAGTACTCGATCACCTACATGGAACTCGCGACGGTAGATTTTCTTGTCATGGAAAGCTTTCGTACGTTCCTTGTAGATTCGAGCATTTTCATAAGCATCGAGGCGAAATTCTTCTAGTTCATTTAACTGAAGTAATCTATGATCACCGACAGCTTTTGGGTCAAAGTTTAGAAATTTAATAGCCCAAAAAGCTCGGTGTTCTAATTCAACTGGGAGATGACAAGATTTACCAAAAAATAATTTATAAGGGGAACAACCAATTGGCGTTTTAAAGGCTGTTATGTATGCCCATAATGCATCATCTAGTCTCTCTGCCCAGTTTTTACGATTTGAGTCCACTGTTTTCTCCACGATTCTTTTAATTTCTCTATTAGACACATCTACCTGTCCACTAGTTTGCGGATGATAGGGTGTTCCGAGTTTATGAGTTACACCATACTTCTCAATTATCTTAGTAAATGGTCGGTTACAAAAGTGTGATCCTCTATCACTAATGATAGCCCTTGGAATGCCATATCTTGTAAATATATTCTTTTTAAGGAACCTTAGTACAACCTTGGTATCATTAGTGGGAAGAGCTTCAGCTTCTACCCATTTTGAAACATAATCAACCATTACTAAAATAAATCTTTTTCCAAAAGATACACGGAAAGGTCCCATGAAATCTATGCCCCATACATCAAATAACTCACATTCTAAGATCGGTTGCATAGGCATTTCATGTTTTTTAGATATGTTTCCCCATTTTTGACATGATTCACAAGATTTTGCATATTTGTATGCATCTTTATATAGTGTAGGCCAATAAAAACCACATTGTAAAACTTTGAAAGCAGTTTTCCATCCTCCATGATGACCTCCTGCCTCACGATCATGACAAAACGATAAAATACTTAAAATCTCATCATCAGGCACACATTTTCTGATTATCCCATCCGAACATTTACGGAAAAGGTTTGGTTCTTCCCAGTAATAAAATTTTAAGTCATAAAAGAACTTCTTTTTCTGCTGCCAAGTCCAGTGAGATGGAATGTAATTACATGTAAGGTAATTCACAATATTCCCAAACCATGGTGAATTTTTCTTGGATGGTTTTCTATTTTTTAATAATTGCATGGTTGAGGGAGTATCGATTCTAAAAAGTTGTTCATCTGGAAAGGAATCTCGTATTTCATTTCCTTTTCCTTCATCATTTTCCATTCTACTTAGATGATCTGCCACTACATATTCACTTCCTTTTTTATCCTTAATTTCAACATCAAATTCTTGAAGTAACAGAATCCATCTAAGAAGACGAGGCTTAGCATCTTTCTTAGTTAAAAGGTATTTGAGAATTTGAATGGTCTCGTATAAATTATAACCTTAGAACCAACAATATATGATCTAAACTTATCTAATGCAAAAATTACAGCCAACAGTTCTTTTTCCGTAGTAGCATAATTTAGTTGAGCTGCATTTAACATGTGAGATGCATAATAGATTGCTTTGAGTATCTTATTATATCTTTGACCTAAAACAGCTCCTACAGCTAAATCACTTGCATCACACATAATTTCAAACGGTAAATCCCAGTCTGGTGATACCAGAACTGGTGCGGTAGTCAACTTCGCTTTTAGGGTCTCAAATGCTTCCATACATTTATCATCAAAATTAAATGGTACTTCCTTTTCAAGCAAATGAGTTAGAGGCTTTGCTATCTTCGAAAAGTCTGCAATAAATCTTCTATAAAATCCAGCATGTCCAAGAAATCCTCTTAGAGTTCTTAGATTCACTGGTGGAGGTAAATTTTCAATTACTTCGACTTTAGCTTTGTCCACTTCAATACCTATTTCAGAGATTCTATGACCTAGAAAAATTCCTTCTGATACCATCAGATGACATTTTTCCCAGTTTAGCACTAAGTTGGTATCTTCACAGCGTTGTAACACTCGTTCTAAGTGCGATAAACATTCATCGAAGGAATCTCCGTATACACTAAAGTCATCCATAAAGATTTCTAAGAATTTCTCGACCATGTCAGAAAATATAGCCATCATACATCTCTGAAATGTAGCTGGTGCATTACATAAGCCAAACGGCATTCGTTTATAAGCAAAAGTTCCATAAGGACAAGTGAAAGTAGTCTTTTTCAGATCTCCTGCTTTGCAATGAATATTTGTAAATATCCTGAATAACCATCTAAGAAACAGTAATACTTATGTCCACTTAATCGTTCCAACATCTGTACTATGAATGGAAGTGGATGATGATCTTTCTTAGTATGATCATTCAGTTTCCGAAAATCAATACACATTCGATATCCTGTAATTTCCCTTGTCGGAATCCATTCATTTTTATCATTTTCCTTTACTGTGAAACCTCCTTTCTTTGGTACCACTTGGGTTGGACTCACCCATTCACTATCAGATATGGGAAAGATTATCCCCATTTCCAATAGCTTAATAACCTCTTTCTTAACAATAGTTTGCAAATTTGGGTTGAGGCGGCGTTGTGGCTGAATACAAGGTTTAGCTCCCTCATTTAGAATAATTTTATGAACACATATCTCAGGGCTAATTCCTTGAATATCTGCCACTGTCCATCCAAATGCTTTCTTATGATTTCTTAACATTCTTAGTAATTGATCTTCTTGTTCATTTGTTAAGGTTGATGAAATAATAATCGGAAGTAGATTATTATTTTCCAGAAAAACATATTTCAGATTAAAAGGAAGTGTTCTCAATTCCAGATTCCTTGGTGGATCTTCTACTGAAGGTTTTAGAACTGGTCCTTCTAGTTCTAATTCCAAATACTTATGCCATGGATGCTTAGAAAACAGTCCCTTATTAAGATAAAGAATTACTTCTCTCATTTCAATATTATTTTCATCTTCTTTATAGATAGATAATGCCAAACATTCTTCTAGTCTATCTTCATAATCTTGTAATTTGACATCACAGATAGTAGATAATTTATCTATAAAAGAACATGATTCTGGTGATTTGTATGGATGATTCATAGCCTTAGAGATATTGAAAGCAACTTCGTCTTCATTAACTCTTAGTATTAGTTCTCCTTTTTGAACATCGATTAACGTTCTTCCTGTAGCTAGAAATGGACGACCTAGAATAAGTGGCGCTGAATATCCTTCTTCCATTTCCATGACTACAAAATCTACTGGGAAGTAAAATTTGTCAATCTTAACCAATACGTCCTCGATGACTCCTTTAGGATGTTTAATCGATCTATCTGCCATTTGAAGAGTCATTTCAGTATTTGTAAGTTCTCATATACCCAGTTTCTTATAATCCTCATATGACATGAGATTAATACTTGCTCCAAGATCACATAGAACTCTTTTAAACAAAAATCCTCCAATTTCACATGGAATTGTAAAACTACCAGGATCTTTCAATTTAGGTGGTAATTTATGCTGTAAAATTGCAGAACATTCTTCATTGAGGCAAATATTCTCGTATTCTTCTAACTTTTTCTTGCTTGATAAAATATCTTTCAGAAACTTTCCATAGGTAGGCATATTGATTAATGATTCTATAACAGGAATATTGACATGAATATGACGAAAAGTATCAAGGAAACGAGCATACTTCTTATCAGTTTTTATTTTTTTAATTTGATCTTTAGGTGGGTAAGGTAAAGATTCCAAATCTATAACCTTTGGTTCTGAAGTTATTTTCTCTTTTCCTTTTTCCTTAAATCTTTGAGAATCAACTGGTCGCCATGTTTCATTATCATACGATCTTTTCTTTGAAACATCTTCTGTATCAATCCTTCCTTTTTCGGTTATTGGCAAATCTTCCTTCTTTTCTTCAGTATTATTTTCTCTAACATGTTCCTTAAATAAGGTTCTTAGGTCTTTATCCATTGGATCTTTTAGAATCCTAGGAGCTTTAACCCATTCCTCGTTCTTACTTTCAGGTTCAACATTACTACTCTGTCTTAAGAAATCTTCAATAATTTCTTCTTCCTCATCAGTAAATTCAAGTTCGTCTTTTTCCTTTACAAAGTTACCATTTAAATCATTTTCTACTTCATTATTTCCTGAATTTTCTGCTTTAGTATTCCCAAGAGTTTTCTACTTCTGGTAACAACAGCGTTCACCTCTCTCGGGTTTCTTTCAGTATTACTTGGTAATCCTCCTGGAGGTCTATTGTTTTTACGTTCTCCTTCTCTACTCAAGTGATCTTCCATATTTCGAATTGATGCTTCTATAGGTCTCATTCTGGTATCATGTCCACTCATGGATGTTTTCAACGTACTCATATCCTCAAAGTGATTGCACTCATAGAAGTTATCATTGTTTCCATATTTTGAGCTTGAGTAGATACTACACCCATCATATTTTCCATTAGTTTCTCTCATTTATCAATTCCTTCAGTGAGTTGAACTTTGGGTGGTGGTATACTCGAGTGGTGTGTTGAGGATAGGATCCAGGTAATGATTGTAAATTCGATTAGAAGTATCTCCACGATAAACTTGATTATTAGACGAAATTCTATATGGGCTGGATATGGCGGTTGTCCTTGGTTACTAGGGTTTTGGACCATCGAAAAGTTGGGTGGTCTCTTCTAATAGCATTAAACGAGTTTGAATATGCATTGTTCAAATTCCTATGCTGCTGAAGAAAACTTACCTCCTCTCTCGAATATCCTGTTGGTTCTTCAACTCCTAATGGCATATTATCCTGATTTAAGTATTCAGTGGGTGTACTATTTTCTGAACTTAGATTTTTGTTAGATTGTAGGCCATCAAATTTCCTACTCAAATTCTCCAAGTGTGCTAGAACTTCTGTATTAGATGTACATTCTCCTGCAAAAGCTACTTTTCTGGTGCTAGAACCGGTTTCCCACATTCTGTTATTTTTGGAAATCTTTTCAATAGCATCAGTGGCTCGCTTGGGCTTCACCCATCATTAAAGAACCACCACATGCATGATCTACATCTGCACGTGAGTCTTTCCTTAGTTTACGACAGAAAAGTTGGATTTGCATATCTAAGGAATAACCATGATCGGGGCAAGCTCTTAATAGCTTCTTAAATCTTTCCCAAGCATTCCCGAGCGTTTCTTCAGATCCTTGTCTAAAGTTAGCAATCTCGACTTTTAATTCCAAATTTCTACCAGGAGTAAAATACTGCTTTAAGAACTCGGTTTGAATCTCCTCCCAACTAGTCAACGAATGATGTGGGAGTGACATAAACCAATCTCGTGCTTTTCCTTTTAAAGAAAAAGGAAACATAGACATCCTCGTTAACTCACGATGAGCACCTTGACTTTTGGCTGTATTACACAATTCTTCGAAAAGATAGAGATGATGATGCGGATCTTCATCATCTTCTCCTAGAAATTGGGCTCTTGTGTCAATTAGGCCAAAAAGATGAGATTTTATTTCGAAATTATTTGCTCCTTCATTAGGTAAAAGAATAGGATTATTAGTCTGATTTCTCCTTACGGTTTGATCACAGATAGGTCTCGGGTTTGGTATGTTAGGATTATTATGATTATTTTGGTTCCGATTCTGATTATTTCTATTATTAGGATTCTGGTTATTTGGTATTGGTAGATTCTGATTAAGGTTTTGTCCATGTCCTTGGGCATGAACAATCCCTTGTTTAGGTGTTTCATCACTAGTTTCGGCGCCATTATCGTATTTCGATTTGAAGATGATTCGTCAGGATTTCCCTGACTAGTATGACCTCGTTTACTCTCTACTCTTAGCTGCCTTTCGTAGGTATTTATGTCAGGCTTATAAGGAGTGAGTGGGGCCTTACCGCTTCTGGTCATCAACTATCGAAAAGAGAAAATAACTTGAAATGGATAGAAATAAAAATTGGTAACTTACCTATAAGGTAAGTACCAACGAAAAATAAAAATAAATGTGATAAGAAGAGTGTTGACTTATCCTCGAGAATTTTGAGCTAATACAAGTAGTAACCATAGACACAAAGAAAAAGCGTCGTGATCCCCGGCAACGGCGCCAGAAAGCTGACGTGCACTTTACTATGACTAATGCAAACCTTAACCGGCAGTGTACCGGGTCAAATTGTAGCGTAATATGGTGAGTCAGGTGTCGTATCCTCAGGGAAACGTGTGGTAATTTAGAGTGTGGTTAAACACCAAGAAGCTATTATTAACTCGATCTAAGTCACAGTTTTTCTTTTTCCTTTTTAGTAACCGTAAAACAGTAAATAAATGCATAAAACTAAAACAGATATATATAGATACATAAATATATATAGGTACCAATACAATATATAGGGTCTAAATACTAGTAATATTATTAGAAACTAGCCAAGAATATGTCACTGAATCAGTATCTCTTTTTAGTAGAAATAGATGTGCTTGATCTTTCCTTATTTTAAGGTTAATCAATTATATATAAACCGGTGTACTCCTAAGCTAGACAACTCCTCCTCACATGAGCGTATGAAATTGTCATATGTCAAAAATCCTCTGTCCAATGTCATCCTCAAGCTCAGAACTCCGTTTTGTCATTGATGGCGGTATTTTGAGTATTGCTCAATTAAGCAGGTGATTTTAACGTGATAATATCTTGAGTCCAATTTTCAATAAGATTTGTTTTTCTAGGACAAATCGCGCTTTCGGTAGGAAATATGATTCCGTTTGTCAGGCGGCCATTTTTACCCTCCGGTCTTTCTATTCATGATCGCGTATCCTAACTTCTCTGGTCAGTTCATCATTAGGTTACGATTTTTGTTAAATCGAGTAGCTAATTCAATTTTAACTTTTCATTAAGCGCAAATAGAAAGAGATTCATTATAATCGATTTTAATTCAATTTTAACATAGTCATCATCTATTTCCCTAAAAAGATAAAACTAATTCAATTTCATATCTTGGCTAGATATAGAGTTAGCCTAATATCATTATAACTAATATATAGATACTAATATAAACAAACAAACATAAATACATTAAAAGTTGCAGATTACACTTGTAGCGTCGAGCCGTATTCTCCGGAAATAACAACTCCTTTAGCAACAACGAGCCTTGATAATCCTTCTAAGTATTACACGAGACTTATACTACATTATTATTTAATGAGAATGCCTTTTACGGTATTTACATAACTAGAAACTAGATTAAGATATATATATATATATATATATATATATATATATATATATATATATATATATATATATATATATAAGTGATATATATATATATCGGTACAAAATTCCTAACGTTAGGCGTGTGTTGCTTGGTTTGTTCTCCTAAACCTCAGCCTCATTAGGATCATCAGGAATGTTGTTGTTCATTTCTTCGTATGCTTCCGCTCCAATTTGGCCTATCAATTGATTGTGTATTATTGCACAACTTATAACCATGTTCACTTGATTAGTGAACTGGAAATTATTCATAGGACCCTTTAAAAATGCAAAAACCCTCTTCCACTTGCCAAAAGTACATTCAACTACATTGTGAAGTCTCGAATAACCATGGTTGAATACTTATTTCTTGTTACGTTCTTGGACAGCATCATCCCAATCATCGATATGATAATGTTGATGTTTGAATGTTGCCATGAATCCAGGCATATTCGTAAATGCCGAGTCCACAAGAAAAAATTCGCCTACATGTTTGTGTAAGTATAAGGCCAAATGATTAATAAGTGTGGCTACCACATTTACCGTTCTTATAATTATTAAGTAAAAATATAATAACTATAAATTGATAAATTTAATAACTACTATTAATCATGTCTCCAATCTTAGTCGGAAAAATTAAATCCTGAATAGTAAATATTAAATACAGAACAAATATAACACATGCTTAAATCAATATCCAACTACATAAATACATATATGTAAGTATATATGCCTATAAATACACAGAGTTCATGTACATGCCATGTTACCTATTTCTGGACGTGGAAACGATGCGGATTCACTTGTATACGCGTGTCGAAATACCTTAGCATCATTCGCACTACCTTCCCAACCACAGTGAACATGAACGAACCTCATATCATGGTCGCAAGTTGCTAGAACATTTTGGCAAATTGTTGATTTCCTTGTGCGGAATGCATCGTGCCGCCACTTTGGAACAAATGCTGGTATAAATGTTCCGTCCAAAGCTCCAATGCAACCGTATTTGTTTATTCATTTTTATTTTTGAAAGTGAACCATCTGGTCAATACAAAGCAGTATAAAGTAAATCACATGCATACGTATGTGTCAGGAGTTGTGTTACCTTAAACCATGGATATAACCTACGGTCGTATCGTATTTTGGGGTGACAATGGTCAGGGTGACGATCATTAGACAGTAAGCATCATATGACCTCAGGCGCTAAGGCACAAAAGGCACGGCCTACCTTTTTCATAAGTTTTTTTTTTTTGAGAAAACAATTACATTATTTGGAAACCGAAAAATACCTTCTTACAACACACATTACAGCATTAAAAAAAAATACAACACACATTACACAAATAAAATAAGCGTTCATCTACTCCTTAGACCTTCGTAGCAATCTGTCAGATGGATGAAATGGAGGTGGAACCGGAAAATAAATCGGCGGATTAAAATTTGTTTGTTCCGTTGAAGAGTTGCTTGTTGTACTTGCATGTAGGGAGTTGGTAGAGCTAATATACTCCATCCAAGCGCGTTCAGCGTCCACCATCGTTGTATATCCACGGAATACACAATTTGGATACCCTAGAACTTTCTTAGTAGTTGTAGGCCAGTCCGTAAATATACCGGTCTTACACCCAACAAAAACAATATAAGCCACTTTCTTTCCCATTGCACTATCAGACAAAAAAAACAAAAATGGTGAGATCCCCCTCGTTATGTTAATAGACCAATAGGATGATATTTATACTACCAAACTATATTGTGAATTTTACTATTTTTATATTAGTCACATTATTTTGACTATTATAAATGTAATAATTACAGAGTAGATAAAAATGGTTGGATTGATATAAATTAGGGGTAAGATGGGGAAAATTGTTCATTAATGCTCTGTTCGTATTGTGAATTAGTCATATTATGGGACCAAAGTAAAAAAGCTAGGATGACTTATATTTTGAATCGGATGTAGTATTATTTTCTGATAAAGAAAGTGGCAAGTTGCTCCTGAGTTGTCATATCATTAAGCCAGCTTGCATGTTTTGCATTTTTTTTTTTTTGTTTTTTAACAACTTAGTTCGCATTTTCACTGCCATATAAGAATCAACCAAATCTACGGCAAACACACAACATCGTATCATTTTTATTTGGCTGGTTGGTAGCATCTGCAACCATAATAATTCTGTCTATTTTTTATTTTTTTATTTTTTTACGTAATATTCACCGTCCTGCTATATTATTATTTTTTAAAGTTGATTTGTTACATATACAATTGTTAATGTATTTCTATCTATCATCTATGTGTAGGTTACTGATGGCCAACCGCAAAAACAGAGATGTTATAACTATTCATTCTTCAACATCACTCGGTGGGCACAATGAACGCCAAAAAGTTAACAGGGCTACCCAAACCCCCATCAATGTTATTGATTTGGTGTCAGATTCGACCAACATACGAAATGAAAATGTAGTCAACGATCATTTTGACTACGAAAGCTGGCTTAATCCTTCCGGTGATGCCATAAGTCGTTTTGATATACGATTTTATCTTGTTTCCATTTTATTTATTATTTTTTATCTGGAAGTAACATTTTCCTTTCCTTGGGCGTACCTCCCAACAAGATTGATAAAACCCCTAGCCTTCCAAGCTAACGATGCGGGTTCTATCCCGCTACCCGCTATCCGCTATCCGCTTTCTAGTTTTTAGCCCAAACTCTTATATATCTTATATATTCTATACTCTATAGATCTTATATTAATAGAAGTGCATCATTCAATAGAATTGCAAAATTTCTCTCTTATATACAATCTGATTTTTTTGTCAAGGAAATTCAACACCCTATATCGAATCTCGGAAGTTGGAGCCCTAATTCTTGCAGTGCTAATCTGCAAAGTCCGAAAGGGTTAAGTGCTACTGGCGCGTGTATGGTGGCATCGTTAGAATTCAAAGGGCCTTTCATTTGTGACATGTACGGGTTGGTCGTATAAAGTTAGAAGATGTTGGGCTAAGCATATGCCGAGTGAAAGTATTAAGAAAGCTAATAAGAATGAGCGTGTGCCAGGTGAGAGCGAGAGGATCCTTGCGATGATGGCGCGGGACGATGATGAAAAGGAAGAGAGCTTTGATGAAGATGAAGGGACTTTGATGATTAAACGGACGATGACGGCGGCGGCGATGATGATGATGATGATGATGGGGGACGATGATGATGATTTCCCACTAAGTATTTGTTTCTTTTGAAATATTGTTCAAGTATTTTCCTAAGTTTTTACGGTGTTTTTTTTAAGGTCAGTACGATGTTTTTAAGCTTTTACTTGTTCGAAATCTGTTTGCAGCTTATTCACTTTGTTGGTAATTTGTAATTTTAGCATGAGCCTCTTTGCAGTTAACGAAAGGTCTAATCTATTTAAAAAACTAAAAATTTGTAGTGACGCGGATAAATTATATGTAGTTACTACCATATATATGTATGTTACTAAATGATAAATTACATGTAGTTACTACCATACATATGTATGATACTACATGTTCAACATTTTTAAAACCGACATTTTCAAAACCCTAATTTTCAAAACCGAACCAAACCGACATACCATCCAGATTGTTTTCAAACCTATGAAAACTGAACAAAACCGACTTGAATTGGTATGGTTTTGGTTCTATAATATAAGGTCTTTTGACGATTTCACACATGTTAAGAAAGCTCATAAATGAATTATTTTTTAATCTTTCAAAGCAAAATATTAAATTGTTTTATTAGATTGACTAATAATATTGTATTGTTTAGTATGAAAGTGAAAAAAATGCATTCAATATTGTATCGGAATGTGAGAATGCCTTATATTGTAGGCTAAAAAGCTAAAATGACCTATATTGCGGGACATGGAGTATAAATGTTCAATTAATAGGCTGACGAGTTTAAGTCGGAATTTGATGCAAAAATAAATAATTTTAGTGCTCAAGAATGATCATAAATTGTACTATTGCAAATGCAAGTTGACGTGTAAATGGTTCAGAAAATTATATATGTTAAACTTATAGGCCGGCGAGTTTATGTCGGAATTTGAAGCAAAAATAAATAATTTTGATGTTGAAGTATGATCATAAAATGTTGTACTATTGCAAATGCAAGTTGACGTGTAAATAGTTCAGAAAATTAATTGCAATTTATGAAAATAGATAAAGGCCAAGAAAACATGTTGACCAGTTCGTGACCTAATAATATTAAACCATTAAAAATGAAAACACACATCGTCATAATTTGTTAATGATACAATTAAAAAACTAAATAGAATTGTCCATAACCAGTTAATTATTATTATTGTGATCGATCAACACTCTCAATACAGTACTTAAAGACCCAAATCCGTCGTTCTTCTTCTTTAAAGTGCATGTAAGTGGTTCGTAACCCTGGGTCACCAAATTGTGTAGGGCGTTCTCTATATGCATGGTTGTTGCTCCATCTATCTTACCAACATCGTCTACGCACCGCTCCACACTCCAAATACCAGAATCTGAGTGAATCATATTACACTGACCTTCATTTATCTTGACACTAAAACGTGATTTACACCGTCGTTCATTCGTCTTGATAGTATAAGGTGATTTGCACTG
The DNA here is from genome assembly GCA_026214975.1 of Gentiana macrophylla. Taxonomy (NCBI): domain Eukaryota; kingdom Viridiplantae; phylum Streptophyta; class Magnoliopsida; order Gentianales; family Gentianaceae; genus Gentiana; species Gentiana macrophylla. The sequence continues at coordinate 97,762,076 of CM047805.1, read as the reverse complement.
CCGAGAAGTTGCATATGCACGTGCAAAATCCTTACACATTTGTTCCTTCTCTTCATTAGCGGACTTTTGAGCATTATTATTACTCCGTGCAAAACTGCCAGTGGCGGTACCTTTAGTCTACATTTCATATATCCTCGTAGCGTTCCAATCCATTTTCTTGGAATGGCTTCAAAAAAAACATTTGTTAAAAACTCACGTGACATCAATCTAGTATTAAATCAACACTATAGGAAAAAATGTTTAGTAAAATGCTTATTTTATTGGCAACTAATCATTACTCTTGAATAATAAATCTCTATTGCAATGTAACAATGTAACGTAACAAATAAATGTATACTTTAAAAGTGTTCCACTATGAGTACACTAACACAAATATAAAACCATCCCATTAAAAAAATCCACAATTCAAAACATACAAGTTGACGTGCACTTTACTATGACTAATGCAATCCTTAACCGGCAGTGTACCGGGTCAAATTGTAGCGTAATATGGCGAGTCAGGTGTCGTATCCTCAGGGAAACGTGTGGTAATTCAGAGTGTGGTTAAACACCAGGAAGCTATTATTAACTCGATCTAAGTCGCAGTTTTTCCTTTTCCTTTTTAGTAACCGTAAAACAGTAAATAAATGCATAAAACTAAAACAGATATATATAGATACAAAAATATATATATAGGTACCAATACAATATATAGGGTCTAAATACTAGTAATATTATTAGAAACTAGCCAAGAATTTGTCACTGAATCAATATCTCTTTTTAGTAGAAATAGATGTGCTTGATCTTTCCTTATTTTAAGGTTAATCAATTATATATAAACCGGTGTACTCCTAAGCTAGACAACTCCTCCTCACACGAGCGTATGAAATTGTCATATGTCAAAAATCCTCTCGTCCAATGTCATCCTCAAGCTCGGGAACTCGTTTTGTCATTGACGGGCGGTATTTTGAGTATTGCTCAATTAAGCAGGTGATTTTAACGTGATAATATCTTGAGTCCAATTTTCAATAAGATTTGTTTTTCTAGGACAAATCGCCTCGGTAGGAAATAGGATTCCGTTTGTCAGTGGCCATTTTTACCCTCCGGTCTTTTTATTCATGATCGCGTATCCTAACTTCTGCAGTCGGGTTCATCATTAGGTTACGATTTTTGTTAAATCGAGTAGCGAATTCAATTTTAACTTTTCATTAAGCGCAAATAGAAAGAGATTCATTATAATCGATTTTAATTCAATTTTAACATAGTCATCATCTATTTCCCTAAAAAGATAAAACTAATTCAATTTCATATCTTGGTTAGATATAGAGTTAGCCTAATATCAGTATAACTAATATATAGATACTAATATAAACAAACAAACATAAATACATTAAAAAGTTACTAGATTACACTTGTAGTGTCAGAGCCGTACTCTCCGGAAATAACAACTTCTTTAGCAACAACGAGCCTTGATAATCCTTCTAAGTATTACACGAGACTTATACTACATTATTATTTAATTGAATGCCTTTTACGGTATTTACATAACTAGAAACTAGATTAAGATAATATATATATATATATATATATATATATATATATATATATATATATATATATATATATATATATATATATATATATATATATATATGGTATATATTTTAAACTTTAAACAAATTTTGCAAATGAGCCATATTTATAGAGTGCATGTAGTAGCCCGGCGCGTGCCGATCCCTCACCGGCGCGTGCCGGTGCTACAGTACATATTCCCTTGTTGTCAGACCCACGTGCTGTTTGCAAAGAGATTCGCGCGTGCCGGTCACCTCCGGTGCGTGCCGGTCACCTCCGGTGCGTGCCGGTCACCTCCGGTGCGTGCCGGTCACCTCCGTGCGTGCGAACTTTGAAAAATATCGGCGGTTGTTGTCCAACGCTTCGATCTCGATTCCTCGATTTTTCATCGACGTACCTCAAAATCAAAAACACGAGCCACACGAGAAATCTGACCACAAAATCATAAGTTTTATTAAATTTATAATGATAATATCTATTTATATCGATTTATGTTTTTATAGGTTTTTAGTTATATTTTTATAGAATTTATATGATATTATCGTAAATATGATATAAAAAGTCATATAATATAGTTATATTTTTATCATACATCACAAGTCAACAAATTACAATTCATACATACCTTGAAGTCATCAAGCTTTGATGGGGGCAGGTCAACTGACGCCGTTGAGAATTCCAACCGCCTCCGGTCTCCATGATAAGACTACGGAACATAGACCATTTTTTTCAGCCTTTTATATTCATCCATAAGCTGAGTTGTAGAGTAACTAACACCCGTGCGTGTATTCATTTCTGACAGAACTTCTTGGCAAACCGATTCTGTCAGCGACTTTCCGTAGACTTTTCTTGACGGTAAAATTCAAGAAATATATCTAAAAGTTCATCAGTGTGCTCCGTCGGCCACTGACAAACATCTTTACCACGGCCAAACTTCGACATTTGCACTAGAAAAAATATATTAACGTAAGTTCAGTGTAAAAATGATAAACCCCATATCCAAAAACCTAATGAGTGAATCACTGCATTATAAAAACATGTTGTCTAAATGCATTACCCCTACATTTGCACATAATTTGTTTCCCCCATTACTAAAACCAGGAAGGTTAAGAGAATGTACAATAGAAATTGCTCTTTACAATGGCGGTTTACATTGAAAGAAGCAAAACTTCCCACATGGCATCTACATGTCACCACATTTGTAATAATTCCGATTTTCGGGAAAGGGCAGATGTGTCATTTTGCGAAAACGAAATATTATTATTCTGACTTCTTTTATTGGAGTTCAAATTTTATAAGGTATTTATATATATATTTCAAGATATATGTATGAATTAAGGAAAAGAAAATCTGATTAGTAAGGGTAATTAAGGAAAAACAAGGATTTAGGTTAATTGATGGGATTTTTCCTATTTAAGGAAAAATAAACTCAATCAGTTTCCTAACCTTTTAATGAGATTTTTCTTCCCCAAATTTTGTTCCTGCGTGTAAGGCTTGAGAGATAAGGGCTGAGAGACTTTTTCAAAATTCTGATTCGATTCTTAATCGTTTTCAGTTTCGAGAGAAGCATCGGAATCGTCGTGAGAAGGGTGTCGTTTCAGTATCAGAAAGTTGGAGCTTTTATCAAGGTAATTAATTCAACCTATCTGAGTTCTTGGTTGACTTTTGCGGATCAAAACTCATACCTTTCATAGTTTATTGTTTGGAATCGTGTGATCAATTTTAATGCGAATTCGAATTGATCATATAGGTTTGCTGTAGAAAATAGATCGCTTTTGCTGCTGTTTTTCTGAGTTTTTGGAGTTGGAATAGTTTGATTAAGGTAAGAAGCTCTTCCTACAATCTAATTTTGGTTTGGAGTAGTTTGATCTTGTTTTTGAAGCGTTTTCATACCAAGGTTTTATCTAGATGTTGTTTATAGATTAAGGGATGTTAGGATCTGAGAAAGTTGTGGTTTTAAGTTGTTTTTCTGATGTAATTCATGTACAATAAGTTTGGATTCGAGTATAGATCGTAAAGAGATAGAAATCAGGTTATTAAGGTTTTTCTGTGTTGAATGCGCACGCATTCACTGGAATGCACACGCATTCCTGTTACAGGATTGCCTAGGATAGTTTCAGCAGGTTCAATGCGTATGCATTCAAGGGAATGCGACGCATTGTTGGTTCAGAGTTGATTAGGATGCTCCCAGCACGAACAATGCGCACGCATTGGTCGGGCAGTGTCTTTCAGCTTAGGTTCTGGTCAGGGAATGCGTACGCATTGCAAGCAATGCGCACGCATTGGTTGAATAGAGAGTTTTCAGCTTGTTTTAATCAGGGAATGCGCACGCATTTCATAAGGATGCGCACGCATTGCCCCCATATTTTATTAAAAGTTGTTTAAGCCTCTTAATCAGGTGTTAAATGTTATAATATGACCCCTCAAAAAAATGTTATACTATAATCTAATAACATTAATTAAACATGAACAAGCCTCGATTGAGTTTCTGATGCATTTGGTTCCGGCACCGGACGTACTCTTAAAGGGAGTTGAAGTTCGGGACCGTCGGAAGGGCATGAAAGGGCTTGTGCTTTGATGAACTAGAGTTCATCAATGTCTGTGTAATTGATAGGATTTGAAGTCTAGTTGTCTAAGTGAGGAGTAGAGTTGATAAGGTGTGTTTTATTCTGAAAACACTTAGGTGGCTAGTTAATATATAATATTAATTACATAAGTGTAGTAAAAGCTAAAACGTCACTTATTATCAGTCAGGCACTGATTCATATCGGTGATGTGATACATTCATAAAAGGTGGACAACGCTACTGGCTCAAAAGGCTGAAGGGTAGTGGAGTAAATCCATCAAACGCTATATGCATACCGGGGAGATCCGGGGACTATCGGTGCTAATCACCATAGTTGGCAAGTATATCTCGTGGTGAAATTTTCATCATGCATTGTGTCCTTGAGTAATGATGTAACCAAGATAAGCTAAGTTAGAAACGTACAGTCATGACGTGTCGATGGGCATGAATGAACCCTACATTGAGTCAGTCTCGTAAAGATAATCTTTTTATTAAGACTTAATAATAAACCTTAATTATATTGTAGCTTCTACTTCTTACTTTATACAATGTACATACCTCAAATGCATGTTTATTTATGTGTTTGGGGGAGAGAAGACGAACATGTAAACTTGGAGTTTGAGGAGGACTTTGATGACGACGTTTAAGGACGCCGGAGTTGAAGAGCTTAATTATTTATATTTATTTATATACTAGACTTGGAATTTGGTTGAAGTTTTGTATTTTACTTTTAGATTACGTTTGGAGGTTTTTCGTACGTTTGGCTTTCGTTTGGTTTCTTTTTCCGATGTAATAAATGTTATATTTCTATCTTTAGATATTGAGTTTCTATTCTTGGTTGTTGAAAAAAAATTACCCGAGTCTTTTGCTTCCGTTTGCTTTATTTTGATACGACGTAGTAGTGGCTTACATATAAAGTGAATTTACTTTATTTTATACGTGCCAAACGTTCCCTTTTCCGGATAAGGACTCGGTGTCCGGGAACGGGGCGTTACAGTTGGTATTAGAGCGAAGCATCTTTTAGGCTTCCTTTCTTTTAAGATAAGTTTTCTTTAGATTTCTCTGTAACGTTCTGGTTTTCTTTGATCATTAGGATGGTGCTCACTAGAACCGGAGCGGGTGCAGAAGTGTCAGGAGTACGTCGTGAGAGTCCGACCCCGGTAGTTGGAGGCGGCTTTGTGAGACAGAATCCTTCACCTCACTCGAGCTATAGTCCACCCCCTCATACTGCAACCCCTACACCACGATCTCAGCAGAGTCATTCACCACGGCCACGGCATAACCCTAGACCACGACCTAGACCAATGTACAACTTTATTTATGGAGAACCCGGGGAGGCTCCCATCCGTGTCACCGTAGTAGGAGACATTCCACCAGTTTATGTACCTCCAACAACCAGCATATACCCTCCACCAGTCAGTGTTTATCCTCCACCGGTAAGTCACCCTTCTCCACCAGTTTTCCACCATCAGCAACATCAGACCTTTCACCCACCCCAGTAGGTCACACTCTTCGACCTACTATACCCCTTTCACCCCATTTTGACCATCAACAAGGCATTGGATACCTACCCTACGGTTTTTATCAGCCACGACCATACCAGCAACAACCTCACCAACAAGAAATACCTTTTGGACATCAACCAGATCCATCATTGAGACGAGTTTTTGAGCAAGCACCACCAGTGGATTGGTACACGAGGCTAAGAAGTAACAAAGTTCAAGACTTCTTTGGGAATGTGGAACATTCAAAGGCTGAAGAATGGTTAAGGAGTTTCGAGAAAGCTTGCAGGAATATGCATGTTCCTGAATCTGAGATGGCCCAGTTGGCGGTTAGTTTCCTTTTGGGTACGGCTAAATCATGGATTGATGCTATAAAGAGTAGCAATGGGAAGGTGACAGATTGGGAAAGCTTTAAGGCTATGTTTTTCAATGAGTACTTCTCGGCGATAGTGCAAGCAGACAAGGGTAGTCAGTTCTTAAAACTTAAGCAGGGTACACAGCTGACGGTATCTCAGTATACCAACAAGTTTAATGAGTTGGGAAGGTTTTATCCTGTGCTTATGAAGGCTGAAGAGAGAAAGATGGCTCTATACAAGGAAGGGTTATCGTATGAGATACAGTCGGGTATGCTAGGCTTCACGGCAAGGAACATGGCTGAGCTTCTGAACAAAGCCTTGGAGGTTGAGAACTTCAAGAAAAAGGCTACCATGGTTATCGGGAATAAGAGAATTTTTGGGCAAGTCAAGGCTATAACCGAGGAGCACCACAGTAGAATGCTAAGAGGACAACATCCCCTACAACAGGTAAACCTCCAACTGGAGCACCGCTTTGCCCTAAATGCAATAGGAATCACCCAGGTGAGTGTAAGGCTAGTACATGCGGCTGCTACTACTATGGAGATCTATGACATTTTGCCAAGATGTGTCCGACAAAGGAGAGCTCGAGTAATCAGAAGCAAGGAAGTGGAAAAGGTGGCCCGAGTCGCCCAGTTCGAGTGTTTGCAGTGGATGCTGAGATGGATGAACCAGATGATAATGTTATTTTAGGTACCTTTCTTGTTTATTTTGATTTATTAGAGTACTTTATAGCATGATTTAAATCATGTTGTAGTAGTATTTAAATAAATGAATTTACATCATAGGTACAATAATATTAGACAACCTATCAGTTACGGCATTGTTTGATACGGGAGCGTCTACCACCTTTGTGTTGTCTAAGATAGCTAAGAAGCTTAATTTACCAATGGAGACCTTAAGAAACACCTTGGAAATAAAAACACCTTTAGAAAAAGAGACTAAGGTAGCCAAGTTGATGCCTCAAGTGGATGTACGAGTAGGAACGTATCGTTGCAAGAGTGACTTCTGATTTTAGACTTTTTAGATTTTGATGTGATTCTTGGAATAGATTGGCTATCCGAGAATTATGTTCACTTGGATTGTAGAGAAAAAGAGTGACCTTTAAAGTATCCGGAAATCAGATAAAACCTATCAAGGTAATGTTTACAAACCAAGTAAGGAGCGTCACCCTATAATTTCAGTGATTAAGGCTATCGAGCTTGTCGAGAAAATTTGTGAAGGCTATTGTTATGTACGCAGTGGATGTGGAATAAGTGAAGCCTAAGTTAGAGGAAACCCATGTGGTAAGAGAGTACCTCGATGTGTTTCCAGAAGAGTTGCCGAGAAACATGCCAGACAAAGAAATAGAGTTTGAGATCAAGTTGGTACCCGGAGCGGCTTTTTGTTGCTAAGGCACCCTATAGGATGGTGCCGGCTGAATTGAAGGAGTTGAAAGCTCAACTTAAGGATATGCTTGAAAGGAATATAATTCAGCCTAGTACCTCACCTTAGGGAGCGCCAGTGTTGTTTGTTAAGAAGAAAGATGGTAGCATGAGGATGTGCATAGACTACAGAGCCCTGAACAATCTCACCATCAAGAATAAGTACCCTTTGCCAAGGATTGATGATTTTTTTAATCAGTTGCAAGGCAAGAGAGTGTTTTCTAAGATTGACCTTAGGTCTGGTTATCATCAGCTGAAGATCAAAGTAGCAGATATACCGAAGACAACTTTCAGTACGAGGTAAGGACATTATGAGTTCTTGGTCATGCCTTTTGGACTCACTAATGCCCCATCTGCATTTATGGACTTAATGCAGCGTGTTTTCATGCCATACTTGGACAATTTTGTGATAGTATTCATAGATGACATCCTATTATACTCAAAGGATGAGAAGGAACATGAAGAACACTTAAGGATAGTATTGGATACCTTGAAGAGGAATCAGTTGTACGCAAAGTTCTCAAAGTGCGACTTTTGGTTGGATCAAGTTAGTTTCTTGGGTCATGTTATTTCTGGAGATGGCATTAAGGTCGACCCAGCAATGATTGAAGCAGTTGAGAAGTGGACAAGACCGACTACAATTTTAGAGGATAGAAGTTTTCTCGGTTTGGCTGGCTATTATAGGAAGTTTGTGCAAGACTTCTCAAAGATAGCTACACCACTTACCCATCTCACACAAAAGAATGTAAATTTGAGTGGACAAGTGAGTGTGAAGAGGCTTTCCAGACGTTGAAGAAGAAGTTGACTACAACCCCAGTTTTGGTAGTACCGGAGATCTTTGATAATTATGAAAGTCATTGCCTACACATCTAGACAGTTGAAAGTACATGAGAAGAATTACCCAACTCATGACTTAGAGTTGGCAGCAGTAGTGTTTGCCCTAAAGATTTGGAGGCACTACTTGTATGGAGTTAAGGCTAGGATCTTCACCGACCATAAGAGTTTGAAATATTTCTTTACCCAAGAGAATCTAAATATGAGGCAAATGAGATGGTTAGAGTTCGTAAAGGATTACGACTTGGACATCCAGTACCATCCTGGTAAAGCGAATGTAGTGGCTGATGCTTTGAGCAGAAAACCGGTGTTTACAGTTTCAAGTGTTGAGGAAATAGTAGAGATGTTAGATAGGCTGAGAATCTGAAGATTTGATCAGATTGAAGACCGGCAGTTTGTGGCACCGTTGTTAGCAAGATCGTAGTTGATGGATGATATTCGAGAAAAGCAAGATGAAGATCTAGCTTTGGTTGATTTGAAGCGAGTAGCAAGAGAAAAGCCTCTGATGAGGTTATGTGTTAGATAAGAATGGGAACCTTTGGTACCAGGATCGGATGATCTAAGGCAGAGAGTTATGGAAGAGGCAAATAGGATTTCTTTTGCAGTTCATCCAGGAGCTACTAAAATGTATCGAGACTTGAAGGAAAAGTTTTGGTGGCCCTCGATGAAAGTGGAAATAGCTAAGTTTGTAGCAGGGTGTGATATCTGTCAGAAAGTTAAAGCAGAACACAGAAGGCCAGGAGGGATGCTTAAGCCATTGGATATCCCCGAATGGAAATGGGATAAGATCACGATGGATTTCATCACCGGTCTAACTAAGACAAGTGGCGGACATGATGCGATTTGGGTAATTGTGGATTGATTGACCAAATCCGCTCATTTCTTACCATTTAAGGTTGATATGCCCCTGAAGAAGATGACCACACTATACTTGGATAATATAGTGAAGTTACATGGAGTACCTATCTCTATAGTCTCGGATCGAGATAGTCGGTTCATTAGTCGGTTTTGGAAAGGTTTGCAGCAAGATTTTGGTACGAGGTTGGATTTGAGTACGGCCTTTCGTCCTCAGACAGACGGACAGTCAGAGAGGACCATCCAAACACTTGAAGACATGTTGAGAGCTTGTGTTTTGGAAGTAGGCGGATCATAGGATGATTACCTACCTGTAGCGGAGTTTGCCTACAACAACAGTTATCACGCAAGCATAGGCATGCCACCATTTGAAGCTTTGTATGGAAGAAGATGTCGAATGCCGTTGTTTTGGGATGAAGTCGGGGAAAGACAAGTCACCGGGCCAGAGTTGGTTGAACAAGCTAAGGAAAGGGTTGATTGGTTAAGAAGAATCCAGAGTGCGAGATCAAGATAGACGAGAGAAGAGTTGGGTAGATGTTAGAAGAAGGCCTTTAGAGTTTGAAGTTGTTGAGAGAGTTTACCTCACGAGCTTCACCGATGAAGGGAGTGAAACGCTTTGGACAAAAAGGAAACCTAAGCCCTAGATATGTTGGACCTTTTGAGATTCTAGAAAGAGTTGGACCTTTGGCTTATAAGCTTAACCTACCGGAATCAATGTCAAGAGTCCATAACGTGTTCCATGTTTTGGATGTTGAAGAAGTGTTTGACCAAGACGGACGTTGAAACCACAGGTTATCCGGAAGTTCTTCAAGATAATCTAGCTTATGATGAGAAACCGATCACAATTCTTGATCGGAAAGAAAAGATGATTAAGAGACGGTTGACTCCCTTGGTTTTGGTGCAATGGAGCAATCATTCACAGGAGGAAGCTACTTGGGAAGTCGAGGATGATATGATCAGCTACTTTCCAGATTTCATGGACTTTCCAGGTATGTTCTAGTTTCGAGGACGAAACACCCTTTAAGGGGAAGGAATGTAATATTCGATTTTCGTGAAAAGCGAGGCGTGTCATTTTACTAAAACGAAATATTATTATTTTGACTTCTTTTATTGGAGTTAAAATTTTATAAGGTATTTATATATATATATATATATATCGAGATATATGTATGAATTAAGGAAAATAAAATCTGATTAGTAAGGGTAATTAAGGAAAAACAAGGTTTTAGGTTAATTGATGGAATTTTTCCTATTTGAGGAAAAATAAACCCAATCGATTCCTAAACTTTTAATCAGATTTTTCTTCCCCAAATTTTGTTCCTGCGTGTAAGGCTTGAGAGATAAGGGCTGAGAGACTTTTTCAAAATTATGAGTCGATTCTTAATCGTTTTCAGTGTCGAGAGAAGCATCAAAATCGTCGTGAGAAGGCGTCGTTTGAAGATCGAGAAAGTTGGAACTTTTCTCAAGGTAATTAATTCGACCTATTCGAGTTCTTGGTTGAGTTTTGAGGATCAAAACTCATACCTTTCGTAGTTTATTGTTTGGAATCGTGTGATCGATTTTAATGTGAATTCGAATTGATCATATAGGTTTCCGCTTGAAAGAGATCGTTTTCTTGCTTTTTATGAGTTTTGGAGTTGGAATAGCTTGCTTAAGGTAAGAAGCTCTTCCTACAATCTAATTGTGGTTTGGAGTAGTTAGATCTTGTTTTTGAAGCATTTTCATACCAAGGTTTTATCTAGATGTTGTTTATAGATTAATGGATGTTAGGATCTGAGAAAGTTGTGTTTTTATGTTGTTTTTCTGATGTAATTAATGTACAATAAGTTTGGATTCGAGTAGAGATCGTAAAGAGATGGAAATCAGGTTATTAGGGTTTTTTCTCTTGAATACGTGCACGCATTCACTGGATGCGCGCGCACGCATTCTATTCTGAGATTGCCTAGAGATAGTTTCAAAGAGTTCATGCGCGTGACGCATTCAAGGGAATGCGCACGCATTGTTGGTTCAGAGTTGATCAGGATGCTCCCAACATGAACAATGCGCACGCATTGGTTGGGCTGTGTCTTTCAGCTTAGGTTCTGGTTAGGGATGCGTACGCATTGCAAGCAATGCGCGTGCATTGGTTGAACAGAGAGTTTTCAGCTTGTTTTAAGCAAGGAATGTGCACGCATTCCATAAGGATGCGCACGCATTGCCCCAAGATTTTATTAAAAGTTTTTTAAGCCTCTTAATCAGGTGTTAAATGTTATAATATGACCCCTCAAAAAAAAGTTATAATATGATCTAATAACATTAATTAAACATGAACAAGCCTCGATTGAGTTTCGGGACCGTCGGAAGGGAATGAAAGGGCTTGTGCTTTGATGAACTAGAGTTCATCAATGTACATGTAATTGATAGGATGTGAAGTTTAGTTGTCTAAGTGAGGAAGTAGAGTTGATAAGGTGAGTTTTATTCTGAAAACACTTAGGTGGCTAGTTAATACATAATAATAATTACATAAGTGTAGTAAAAGCTAAAACGTCACTTATTCTCGGTTAGGCACTGATTCATATCGGCGATGTGATACGTTCATAAAAGGTGGACAACGCTACTGGCTCAAAAGGCTGAAGGGTAGTGGAGGAAATACATCGAACGTATATGCATACCGGGGAGATCCGGGGACTATCGGTGCTAATCACCATAGTTGGCAAGTATATCTCGTGGTGGAATTTTCATCATGCATTGTGTCCTTGAGTAATGATGTATCCAAGATAAGCTAAGTTAGAAACGTATAGTCATGACGTGTCGATGGGCATGAAATGAACCCTACATTGAGTCAGTCTCGTAAAGATAATATTTTTACTAAGACTTAATAATAAACCTTAATTATATTGTAGCTTCTACTTCTTACTTTGTATAATGTACTTACATCAAATGCATGTTTATTTATGTGTTTGGGGGAGAGAAGACGAACAGGTAAACTTGGAGTTCGAGGAGGACTTTGATGACGACGTTTAAGGACGTCGGAGTTGAAGAGCTTAATTATTTATATTTATTTATATTCTACACTTGGAATTTGGTTGAAGTTTTGTAGTTTTCTTTTAGATTACGTTTGGAGGTTTTTCGTACGTTTGGCTTTCGTTTGGTTTCTTTTTCCGATGTAATAAATGTTAAATTTCTATCTTTAGATATTGAGTTTCTATTCTTGGTTGTTGAAAAAATTACCCGAGTCTTTTGCTTCCGTTTGCTTTATTTTGATACGACGTAGTAGAGGCTTACGTATAAAGTGAATTTATTTTATTTTATACGTGCCGAACGTTCCTTTTCCGGATAAGGACTCGGTGTCCGGAAACGGGGCGTTACAACATTTCAATTCCATTTCTAATGCATCTTGCAGTAGCCTTTAATAATTCATCAGTCAAAACAACAATTCTTTCTTTGTTGTTTAATTTTGTAATTATTCTTTTATTTTCTTTTTGTTGGACTTATTTCTATGTTTTGATGACGAGTGCCAGACTAGCTGTTATAGTGCAAAGGCAAAAAGATGTCTAGATCAAATGTATAGGTTTATTAGGGTTTGATTTGTGAATAGGTTTGATCAAACAAGCATCAGTAATGGTCGGTGATTTATATCGTGAGATCGTCCACATCGATAGGGTAGATAGGTCGATAGACTAGTCGGGAACTCTTCAAGAGGACCGAAAAATTTGAGGCTCAAACTCGATTCTGAAGGCTAAGGTATCAAACTTAGTAATTTAAGTCAAGGATATGGAATCGGAATTTAGGCAAGTCTGTGATGACCTAAACTGATTACATATACCTTGTGTACAAGGTCTAAGTTCTATAAGTTGGATGATGTTTGGAACTTGGTTATATTCAAATCGGTGTAATCTAACTTCACAAATAAAAGTTAGATAAAAGAAATTAAATGTGCATTGTATTTTATACACAAAGAAATTGATGTTCAAAGAGATCGATTGGCATCTCGCAGATCGATGAACTGCGATGATATACCTCGGTTAAATCAAGATTATGTTGGAAGATTGCATGGATAAGGCTGAATAACTACCTACCGACTTATCAAACAAATCAAAGGTGAGATCAAAAGACGTTGGGATGATTGATTTTTAACCATTGGATATAAGTCAAAGAGTGGACAGATCAGACCGACGAAAAGGAATTTCAGCGATTGTCGACCCCATGAGTAGTAGTGATGAAAGCAAATCGGATGGGACAAAAACAAGAACGGTTACATTTGAATTTCAAATACAGTCACATGCATTCCTACCTATAAATAGAGGACCTTCAACTCAGAAAAAGAGAAGATGATTGATGAGATTTTGATAAACAAAAAGGAGGCAATCGAAATGAAAAACACCTCTTGAACTCTTTGAACTTCAAGCTACTGATCCAGAGAAATTCCTCAAGTGTATTCTGTATTCAAGCTACATCAAGTTTATACACTTGAAGACTGCAAGCTGCTGATTATATCATCCTAATCAAGCTGCTGCACCTGAATCATTTATTTGATTCAATCTTTATTTTATAAAGAATCTGCTGAGGACAGTGAAGCACAGTTGTGTGAAAGACTGTTGTTTGTGGTGGAGCTGGTGAAGAGGCAATCCTACCCTTCAAGGACCAGTGGAAGACTCGGGGAGCGACAATCCTACACTGTTCCCGCCGATTTTGTGAAGCCATAGTTATTGGTGAAGGACAAGAAACCTTAGGAATCTTTGTAATCGCAACATCAAAGATCTCTAGTGAATTTCCTCCAAGAGCATCACAGGAGAAGAGTGGACTGAAAGGATTACACCACCTGGAACCACTATAAAATCTGCCTACTTACTTTCAGCATTTACATTCTGCACTTAGTTTATTACATTCATCAGTCAACTGAATCTAGCAACTGAAATCACACACAGACACTACTGAGTATCTAATACTTAGTATCATATTTAACAACAAGTATTAAGGCTTAATTTTGATATAATTCCGCTACACAAATTCAGCAAACTTAACTATCAGTAGACTACTATTTATCATCAGAGCTATCGAGGTATCAAACAGACTCATGAAGTATCGCAGTGTGAAGTGCGTAATTTGTTAACTCCAAAGTTTTAAGTGTTAATTTTATTCACCCCCCCTCTAATCTTAACCAAAGCCTTTTCAAGGGACCAACAATTGGTATCGGAGCAGTGCTTCTGTTCTGAAGAAATCCTACTTGTTGTGCTTGTGAAAATTCTTTGTAACTTTCTTTCAAGTTACTGATTTTCAAAGACTTGCATCATGGATAACACCCAGTATGCTAGAACTATGCTGATGTGTTCTCTAGATAGATTTGATGAGTATAAACGTCGAATGCAGGCTTACCTTGCTGCAACTCATGATGAGATGATGGATGTACTAACTGATGGACCACTGGAGATTACCAAGGCAATAACAGTGGGTGATACAACTGAGTACATTCCTAAACCAAAAAGAGAATGGAATGCAGAAGACAGGAAGAGAGCAAACCTCAACAACATTGCTATTGATATCATTTACAGAACCTTGGATAGCAATATGTACATGAAGGTCAAAGATTGCAAAACTGCAAAGGAACTTTGGGACAAGATCTGATTGATCTGTGAAGGCACTGATGCAATAAAGAAGAATATGATTAGTGTGGTCAAAAAGAGGTTTCATAAGTTCAAGATGCTACCAAATGAAACCATTGAGCAGATGGAATCAAGATTTAATGCAATCTGGATGAACTTACCTCTTGAGTGTAAGTTATACAAAAGAGGAAATAAACACAAAAATCTTGGAAGCATTACTGCAAAAGATGTTTGGAAAATGTGACTCGCAATAGAAGATATGAGAGAAAGTTGCATAAAGAAGACACCTTCAAATTATTTTTCAGATCTTAAGGCTTATGAATTTAGCAAAAAGTGGTACTGAGACTAAAAAGAAGAGCCAAAGACCACTGCATTGGCTGCTTCACATCAGGACTAAACATCTGGAGGACAAGATGATCTGTTGGATGAAATGCAAGAGCAGATTGCCCTACTGAGCAAGAAAATCAGGATGATGAAGACTGGAAAGGCCCCTTCAAGAAACTTCACAAAGAGGCCTACTGAAAGAAAGAAAGAAGAGTCAAAGAAAGACAATGACTATCTGTGCTTTCATTGCAAGAAACCAGGACACTTCAAGCCTGACTGTCCTGAGTTAAAACAAGGCAAGGAACCTGATTATCTTTGCTTCAACTGCAAGAAGCCTGGACACTTTAGACCTGATTGTCTAGACCTACTGAAGACCAAGAGTCAACAAAGAAGACATGGCAAGAAGGCTATGGTTGCTAAAGATGAATCAGGGTATGAAGTGGAATCTGAAAAGGGAAATGAATCAGATGACACAAAGATCAAGTTCTTCGATATGGAAGATTATGCTTTGATGGCCAACATGGATGAAACAGAGAGGAGGTATACAATCATCGTATCTATCAATACTCCTGCTGGAAGTGATTGTGAATCAACTTGTGGTTCAAATCCTTGAAATTCTGACAATAATGAGACTTTGGATGCCATCCTTAATCAACTGAGGATAATACAATCTGGTTATGAGATTGTGAAGGCTGAAAAAGAAGTTTTTGAATTAGAAGTTGGAAGATTGAAAGCTGAATTAAGAGTTCTCAAAGGTAAGGAAAAGATGTTGGGATGAGAATCTGTAAGCTCAGCTTGATCATCCAAAGACCCTCGAATCTATTTGAACCATCTTGCTCTCTCTCTCGCATACAAATCTGGAAAGCCTTATGGTGTTAGAAGCAGGGGCTTGGATTTGCAACTCAACAATCCAAAAAGAGTGGATCCAGTAAGGTCACTGAACCTAGTACCAGAATTGGTCCTAAGTTTGTACCTGCACAAAATCCAACTCCAAGTAAGGTTGCTGAGGCAGTAAAACCTACTGAGAATGCCTCAAGGAAGCAAAATCAGAAGTCTAAGAAGTCACGATTCCTAACAAAAAGAACAAATCTAAAAAAATAGGAACCGGCCGAGACCTTCTAGATACATCGATAGCAGACACTGCTACCAAGTCTCTTTGGACCACAAAAAGGTAAAGGTCAGAATTATTCCAAGGATAAGAATCCTAAATCTAAAAATGTTAATCATTCAAGGAATACTTATCTCAGGGGGAAAGGTAGACTATTCCCTACTGATGATGATTGGAATATTCCTGCACCTGCTGGTAGAAACAACCAGTATGACCATGCTGCTTGGGTAAAACCTAAGCAATGGAATCAGCAAAGGACTCAACAGAGGACTTATAAAAGGCCTCAGCAGGGACCTCAGCAGACTCCATACTACAGGGTTGTTCCTAACAGACAGCAAACAAATGGTTATACTAATGCTTCTAACACCAAAAGTCACTTCAAACAGCATTATAAATCAAAGGCCAGAAAACATATGTGAATCCTACACAACCTACTGTTAGAACTTATGGTTGTGTGGAATACATGTATGAACCAAAGTATGACACTTTCAGGAGAAGACCTTATTGAAACTTACCAAGGGTCATGCTTACTACTGACCACTATGGACCCAAACAGGTTTGGGTACCTAAAATGTATTAACTTTGTTTTGTAGGGTGTGTGCAGTACTTTGTGGTGGATGTTCTAGACATATGACAAAGAACAAGCCTTTGTTTGTCAAACTTTGTGGCAAAAAGATGGTCCAAGGGTGAATTTTGGCAACAAGAATACACTGGATTTACAAGAGGATATGGTACACTTGTGAGAAATGGACTTACAATCAAGAATGTTGCATATATGGAAGATTGGACTACAACTTCTTGAGCCTTTGGACAATTCGTGACATGGGATACAAGTTCACTTTTGACAAGAACAAGCTGTATTGTCATTAGTGAAAGAGGTGATCAAGTCGCATCTTGGTGGTAGAAGACAACAAAACATGTATGTTGTGGATTGGTCTCTGCGATTCGAAACTCTGCTCGATTGTGCATACCAAGTCGAACTCAATTGGTTATGGCACAAGAAGTTGAATCATCTAAATTTTGATGATATCAATCGGTTGGTGAAGAAGAGTTGGTGATTGGTTTACCTGAGATCACATTCAAGAAGGATGCTATATGTGATGCATGTCAGCAGGGTAAACAAATAAAGTCAAGTTTCAAGTCAAAGACTAAACAATCAACTAATAGAGTGTTGGAGCTGATGCATATGGATCTTTTTGGACCAATAACTCCAACAAGTGTAACAGGAAAGAAATACACCTTAGTGGTTGTGGATGATTATTCAAGGTACACTTGGGTGATATTTATGAACAAGAAAAGTGAAACACTCAAAAGCATGCCTAATCTTTTGAAGAGATTACAAAATGAGAAAAGTTTGTGATAATAAAATAAGATCGGATCGAGTATTGAATTTCTCAACAAAGTTATAAGAGAATATTGTGAACAGAAGAATGGTGTACTACATCAACTTGTCTTTCTTTGGTACACCTCAAAGCAAAATAGGGTTCTTTGAAAGAAAAAACAGGACCTAAAAGAAGCGGGAAGGACAATGATTTGTGAAGCATTGCTACCTGAAAGATATTGGGTTGAAGCAGTCAATACAACATGCTATACACAAAACAGAACATCAGTGAACAAGAAGCTGCTGAAGACACCTTATGAGATTTGGAATGGAAGGAAACCTAATATATCCTATTTCCATCCATTTGGAAGCAAATGTTTTATTCTAAATCACAAGGTTCATTTGAAAACATTCCAACCAAAGTCAGATGAAAGGGTTTTCTTGGGATATTCTTCAGTAAGCAAGGCATTCAGGGTACTGAACAAGAGGTCACTGAAGCATGAAGAAACAATCCATGTTGTGTTTGATGAACCTAAGTTCACTGGTATGGAAGATGAAGATTGTGAACTTGCTGAGAATCAACAAGTCACTAATCCAGATTGTGTTGAAGTTTTGGAAAGATTCAATGACTTAAAAGTTTCTGACACTGCCCCTGCTGAACACCTTGCTGGTAACTTTACTGATGCAACAACTGAAGCTATTCAAGGATCTGCTGAACCCCCTGTTGTTGAAGAAGCTACGATGAGACCTCATCAAGATGAGGTTCACGATAATCAAACTAACCAGAATCCACAATGGTTAAGGAATCACCCTGCTGAACAAGTTATTGGCAATGTACAGCAAGGTGTAAGGACCAGAAGACAACTGGAAGCTATGTTTACTTGTTTTCTATCTCAAATGGAACCTAAAGTTGTTGAAGAAGCAATTTCAGATCCAGAATGGATAATTGCTATGCAAGAAGAGTTAAATGAATTTGAAAGAAATCAAGTGTGGACACTAGTTGAAAGGCCAAGTCATGCAAACATCATTGGTACTAAATGGGTGTACAGAAACAAACTTGATGAATTTGGTACCATTGTAAGGAATAAGGCCAGACTAGTTGCAAAAGGCTATTCTCAAGCAGAAGGAATAGATTTTGATGAAACTTATGCACCTGTTGCAAGATTAGAAGCTATCAGATTATTCTTGGCACATGCTGCATATAAGAACTTCAAGGTCTATCAAATGGATGTCAAAAGTGCAATCTTGAATGGCATTCTAGAGGAGGAAGTGTATGTACAGCAACCTCCTGGATTTGAAGTTAAAGATCAAGAAGATAAAGTGTATAGACTCAACAAAGCACTTTATGGATTGAAACAAGCACCAAGAGCTTGGTATGAGACTTTATCTCAATTTTTGGTGGACAATGGTTTTACAAAAGGCACCATTGACAAGACTCTTTTCAGAATCAATGAAAAGGATGACAAAGACTTTGATGCTGATTTATGTTGATGACATAATCTTTGGTTCAGAAAATGAATTGCTATGTGAAAAGTTTGCAAATCTAATGAAGAGCAAATTCCAAATGAGTATGACTGATGAACCTGCTGATGATATACCTCGGTTAAATCAAGATTATGTTGGAAGATTACATGGATAAGGACAGCCAACTACCTCTGACTTATCAAACAAATCAAAGGCTGAGATCAAAAAGACGTTGGGATGATTTAGATTTTTAACCATTGGATATAAGTCAAAGGGTGGACAGATCGCGACCGACAAAAAGGAATTACGACGATTGTCAGTACTATGAATAGTGATGTAAAGCAAATCGGATGGGACAAAACAAAGGCGGTTACATTTGAATTTCAAATACAGTCACATGCATTCCTACCTATAAATAGAGGACCTTCAACTCAGAAAAAGAGAAGATGATTGATGAGATTTTGATAAACAAAAAGGAGGCAATTCTGAGCTGAAAAACACCCTGCTGAACTCACTGAACTTCATGCTACTGATCCAGAGAAATTCCTCAAGTGTATTCTGTATTCAAGCTACATCAAGTTTATACACTTGAAGACTGCAAGCTCCTGATTATATCATTCTAATCAAGCTGCTGCACCTGAATCATTTATTTGATTCAATCTTTATTTTATAAAGAATCTGCTGAGGACAGTGAAGCACAGTTGTGTGAAAGACTGTTTTTTGTGGTGGAGCTGGTGAAGAGGCAATCCTACCCTTCAAGGACCAGTGGAAGACTCGGGAGCAAACAATCCTACTGTTCTAGTTTTCGAGTTTGTGAAGCCATAGTTATTGGTGAAGGACAAGCAACCTTAGGAATCTTTGTAATCGCAACATCAAAGATCTCTAGTGAATTTCCTCCAGCATCACAGGAGAAGAGTGGACTGACAGGATTACACCACCTGGAACCACTATAAAATCTGCCTACTTACTTTCAGCATTTACATTCTGCTCTTAGTTTATTACATTCATCAGTCAACTGAATCTAGCAATCTGAAATCACACATGAGACACTCTGAGTATCTAATACTTAGTATCATATTTAACAACAAGTATTAAGGCTTAATTTTGATATAATTCCATTTGCACAAATTCAGCAAACTTAACTATCAGTGAGACTCATTTATCAAATAGCTACTAAGGTATCAACAGACTCATCAAGTATCGAAATTTCTTTGAAGTTCGTAATTTGTTAACTCCAAAGTTTTAAGTGTTAATTTTATTCACCCCCCCTCCCCTCTAAATCGAACCAAAGCCTTTTCAAGGGACCAACACTTTTATATTATGGCAAACATCAGTTCTGAAAAGAAAAAAAAACATCAACTACAAATGAACGAAGTGTGTATTTTTTCAGCCGAAAAAATATATTTCATTAAAGGCAAAAAAATAGAAAAGAAACAAGGACTTGCTTCAATGTAAAAAGGATTTTCCTTAGAAAAAAATTGAAACAAGAACAATGAAACTCATTCATCCGCACAAATACAATCAAACCATTCATCAAAACTTTTATATGTGAAGGAAAAAATCAGAACATTAAGAAGAGAAAAAAAAACAACACCACCAATCTCAAATAATGAAAGAGTGGAGCAACTCGCCGGAGAGTGGTAAAGCAGTACGCTGGAGATTGGTGGAGCACTTCCACATCGCCGGTAACAGAAGCAGACCATTTGCTCTTTGAACAGACGAGGAACAAAGAAGGAATAGCATGAATTAATTCATCCAGATCTAGTTTTTTGTTCTAAAGCATGACAACCGATAGAAAAGGGTGGATTTTTGCGAGGAAAAAAAAACACATCGAATCAGGTTTAATGGTTCCCCAACTCGAAGATATGAGCTTAAAATCAAACCCTCAACAGATATGAGCTTAAAATCAACTAATCAACCAGCACTTACCTGAGAAATGGAGATGCGGCGCCGGATCTAGGGTTGGTGAGATCAAGCTCAATTCCCGTCGGATGTAATGAGAAAATGTGAGAGAATCAAGAAATTTGGGAGAGGAAGGTGGTAAAAGAGGTAAAGCCATTTGCCGAAATAGTGCCGGAAAGGGTGCCGGAAATGCTAAGATTTTTGGTCATTGACGGAGGGAGGAGGGAGGAGGAGGAGGATGGAAGAAATTTTGTCAACTTAAAAAGTGGGTGGTTGAAAGGGGTTATTTGAAGGAATGATCGAGGAGATTTAATGGTGTTAAACTACTGTTTCAATAAATGTTTTTATTTTCGTTTATTTGTTTTTATTTGGGGAATTGGACTAGAAATTACCATAATGGGTCGGGTTTGGTCACCCCAATAAGGAATATGGCGGGAAATAGGTTAGTTAGACTCATTTGAGTCTAGTCCAGTCCGGAACCAAACAATACCTATTGATCAACAATTAAACCTAAATTAAATGTGATCAAAGATTTCTAAAGAATCTAAACTACAAATTAGGCAACTTAAACATCGTAAAAGGTCCAGAATCGAAATTTTCCAAACTAGGGCAAAACTATTACCTTATCCAATCTTGATGATATTGATATCAACAAGAAGCTTCGCACCGTGATCCGTTGCCCCACTCGTATCTGAAATCCATGCAACAATTGTCAATATCCTTTGAAGATCCCTTTTTGCTTCTTTCTGTTTTCTTTCAAGTTCAGAGTTCATGAAAAGAAATTCGACAACTTCCTTTTGCAAAGGAAGTTTTATTTTCTTTGTAAATAACTTCCAAGTTATTTATTTTCCTTTTAAACTTAATCCACAAAATAATAAATATAATATTCAGATTTTATGTGAAAAGGCACGTCTGCTCTTTCTCAAAAATCGGAATATTACACCCAACTACCAGTACACCGAAACCTATTCACAAAATAGATGTTGTGAAACTCGCTTTTATATCCAGAAATTGATTTTCTCAATGTCGATTCTTACACATTGCACTCACGAGAAATCGGTTTTCGACTCGAGCCAAATTTTCACAATGCACCTACAAGAAGTCGGTTTTCGACTCCCAAACCGATTTCCACAAGATCGATTCTAGTGTGGTGTACTTTTATACAAGTAGTGTGGCGTATCCTTAGAATCATTGTGATGTAAAATACGACCCCTGGTCAAAACAAGAGTTTTATGGTGGTTTTTTTTTTTTTTTTTTTTGAAACGGTTTTATGGTGATTAAGCATTATCAACTTTTTTTAAGTAATCATAAATGTTCAATGCCGAAAAAAAAAAAACAATGATGCTTTCCACATATAGTGGCTCTTCAATTTATTTTCTGCTATAAATTAATATTACGTGTATATATATTACGTAATGTGTAGATGTTCATTAAATAATATACACCTCGAGTCTTAGATGTAGTCGACGGTTGTTGTCGAGGCCGGCCCTGGGCAGGCGGCGGGATGGGGGAGACGACCGGGCCCATGATACAAGTGGGCCCATTGGTATATATTTTATAATTTATTGGTTTGTATAAGATAAAGAAAATTAATGGTTTTATCATATTTGCGTGTTGGTGTAGTGGAAGAAGAGTGTGTATTCTATCTTACTAATTCAGGTTTGAACCCTTTATACTACCTTTTTTTCTTTCTTTTTTTTCCCTTCTTTTGTTGTTTTATAAATTATTATATATAATATTTTTCTCTTTCCTTTTTTGTTTTATACATTATTATATATAATATAAAATTATAAATGTTGTAGTAAACCATAAATCCTATCATCACTCAAGCTTCTTCACGTCTCATTCCTGTTCCACTTCCACACACTTGCACCAATCTTTTTCTTTCAAAAAAAAAAAATTTAAGATCTTCATAAATTTTTCTTGCAATTTTACAAAACAAAATATCCACAATTTTATTCATCCCTCATTCGTCTAGGTTCATGGCCTCTGTGTTAGATACGATTTTCTTTGTTAATTAGTATTTAATAAACTAATGATTTCCGGTGAATGATTTTATTGATTTAATACATCATTCTAGTTTTTCATTTATAAATTATATTGTTTGCTCAATTGTGTTTGAGTTTGAGTTTAATCGGGAAGTTCACGAAGTTTTTGAGGGGTAGCCAATGTTTTCTTGGATACTAGTACTCTATATCTGAGATGTTTTCGTTAATTTCCTTGTACAATTGTGTTATTGTTGAGTATTGATTTTTATGATGGTAAAAGAAAGCGAGATGAACGATTCGAGAGTCTCGAGAGAGGAGCTCTTATAAATTTGTTAATGTAGTAGGTCCTTCTCGTGAGAATATTGAGGAATTGGGTAATAAAAAGAGGCCCTTGTTATAATCTTGCCCCGGGCCTAGTAAATGTCAGGAACGGCCCTGGTTGTTGTTACACCATAAATGCACGTGTAATAAGTCGTGTATTTATTAAACGGTACCACGTTAGATAATTATCGGAAATTATCGGTCGACTAACTAACGAGTAATTCTTGCAGAATTGTGTGACACGGGTCAGGGATCGAGATCGACACACCGTATTACAAATTTTTAATACATTACATAATAAAATATATATGTATAATTATGGGTCAAGGGCAAATATTTGAAAATTTTAGCAGGTCGGTAAGTAGATATTAGTACATAAAAATTTTAAATTTTATATAATATACATAGAATTTTTTTTTTTTTTTTTTTTTGAGGGTCAGGTGACCCTTTTTCTATAACGTGGAGCCGCCCCCGTCGACTAACTTAGTCGATGATATCATTTGGGTTACAGAGTGAATATCACATGAGATGATTAGGATTTAGGAGATTAGCAGACTCCCATCACTTTCGTGTATATATATTAGTACTAGTGAAATCGCGACTCCGTGCAGCGCCACGGGAGTGTCCATCTTATAAGTTTTAACTTATTTGACGATATTAAATACGAAGAAATGTAGCATGTAACGAACCGTTCGTAGCGCAATTTTAAGCGCAACAATGAAAAATAAAACATTTTACGTCGATCTACTTTCGGATACCACAACCTACCACACAACTCTACCACACACTCTTTCTTATCTACTACACACATTATCAATCACCCAACCGCACCCTATCCCAACATTTTTCAACACTCACCTATCCAATCCTACCTCACAATGCCCTACACCACATTATCTTACCACATATTATCTTACCACATACACTATATTACGTACTTTATTCAACATACCAAACTATACTTAACTTACGCCACATCATCCAACCATACCATCCTACCCTACCATACATCACCGCATTACATCTCATACCTCACCTCACCTACATTAGCACACCCTACCGCACCCTACCTCTCTACATACCTACAAACCTTAACCTACCTCCCAACCTACATATTAATTCACTATCCTAGCTAAGCCTATTACACCCTACTTTATACCATCCCACCCTACCTTACACCTACCCACCACCCCATCCTACTCTACCCTACAACTCCTACCACACATAATAAGATTAAATTAAGGCTAATATGCAGATTTAAAAAAAATTGAAGGAAAAAAAAAGGATGAACAGTATTTAAAAAAAAAAATTGGGCCACATAGTAGAGACAGAGAAAAAGGGGCTCCGTGCAACGCACGGAGCGCCCATGCTAGCCGTATGTATTTATGAGGTGCTATTAAACACAAAGCAAAATAATATGTAATTAAATTGAAATCGAATACATCTTGAGCACAACACACATAATAAGATTAAATTAAGGCTAATATGCAGATTTTAAAAAAAAAAAAAAAAAAAAAAACGATGAACAGTAGGTAAAAAAAATGGGCCGGTGAACAGTATCTTTAAAAAAAAATTAGGCCTTTGGGCCCATGAACAGTAAAAAAAACAGGGAACCAATCAAAAAAAAAACAAGTGTCACTCTTCTACACTTTTTCCCTTCTTATATATAGTAGAGGGACATTGAGTAAAAGTTGCGTAACAGGGTTCAACCGCTTTTTTTTTTTTTTTTTTTTGGAAAGTGGTTTTACTTTTGAATACCTGAGTAATATATCACCTCTACTTTCTTTTGATTATCGATCGAAAGTACTGCTTTATCTTACATAAATAAATATTATAAGATAGATATAATATAACACGTTATCAACACGTTTTCCAATCGGTAAAAGAAATAAAGGATTATAGCGTGACACTTGGCATTAATGTAGAAGTGACAACACAGAGAGTTAGTTAGGATAAGATCAATAACTAGATCTTTATCCAAGTAATTGTAGTAGTATATGTATGTGGAATGCCGGTAAAGTACAATCAATGAAAACAGAATGCACAATTAATATTTTCTATAATCTTTCTTGGTATCGGAGCCCACTCGCCGAAGATATGGCGGATGATCCTCCACCACCGCCAGCTTCCACCATGAATACTGCAAACACTTCTCCACCAGCTTCCACCATGAATGCTGCAACCACTTCTCCACCGTCAACAACAATGGCTTTGAGCTCCCAGATTGTTACTGGCATTCCTCTCACTCATTTTCCTCCTTTCACAGCTCAAAACTTACCTCTTTCGTCAACTCTGCCATTTTTGAACTCACTAAGTTCTCTGCCGGAATCCTCCATGTTTCTCACACCTCCTGCTATACCCACTCTTCCTACTAGATCTGGTGTTCTTTCAGCTCGATCACCTGGATCTATGGTGCCATTCAACACCTTGTCACCATCTCCTTTTCACGATCATCTCAATCAATCCACTACTGATTAAACTTACGAGACAATTACCGCTATGGCGTTATACCATTCTACCGATTGTGAAGGATACAAACTTGATGGACATCTTCCAGGCACCACTCCAAGACCGATTGAGTTTGGAACATTGAATAGAAGCTGCTTTGTGGATGAATGGGATCATTAGGTGTAGTGCCGAAAAACAATTATGTAATTATTTTAGGGACAAATTAATAATTCATCTTATTATATGCATGTATGCTTATAATTAAGACACTCTTGAAAACCCTAAGTACCTCGTTTATGTAATCACATAACTTCGGTGTATGGCTATACACAAGAGGATTGAGTTAGTGAGATGTACTTAAAATTAACTTAGTCCGTAGCGTTTATTAATTTGAGTACGGGTCTCATGATTAATTTGCTAATAATGCGCCCAGAACATTTTAGGTGTGATGACCTTATCCGGTTTATCGGTAATAGGGTACTAGTGGGGCATTTATATATGATGATAATCATATAGAAATTTGGACCGATTTGATTTGAGTTCTTGATATAATTACGTAATCGAGAAGTCTTATCGAATCACAAGATGATCATATATGGATTAATCTCAATCTGAGGTGATCACTGCATTTTCGCTTAGACTAGGATAAGGTTTGATGTGTTAGTAAGGATCACTTCAGTAGTATGTGGTCCAACACTTCTCGTTGGCTATATTCTAGGATGAGTGAGTAGTACGTGCTATCACAGAATATGGAATCCATTCCTTCCTCGGAAGGAAGCAGCGATAGATTCACTTATTTGTTAACCCTGAAAGCGATCGATGGGCCGGTTCATATCATATTGGTTATGAACTAATTGATCACTATGGGGTTAATGGTAAATAAGGATAAGATGTTTCGAGAAAGGTCTACGGAGATATCCCGAATCGAAATGAACAGCATATGGAGGATTTATCCGTATGTAATGATTATATCGGTGGGCGCTTATCAACTCATAGTTGAGTATAAGTTATCTATATTCGGCGAGAGTTGATTTTCGGGTTTATGGTGGTGTAATCCCGGAATTAATAGATTGAATATTATTGTTCGGTCGACGAATAATTTTATTTAATTTATTGTAGCTACAGAATATGGGTCCATGGTCCCCGACGTGGCTCTTAATATATCATATACGATTTCTCGTCGTTTCACCTCAATTATAATTAAATAGTTGGATTAGACTATTTAATTGATATGTGGATTAATTGTTTAGTTCGACTATATAATTAAATACATGGAAAAGAAATTTTTTCGTGGACTCCGCCCAATGTGTCAAAAATGCATGGATCTTTATTTACTAAGGGAGGGGGAGCATTTTATTAATTAAATATCAAGGAATTAGTTTTCTTGGATAATTATTTAATGTGTGATTTATCTTTTATTTGTTAAATGATAATTCATGGAATATTAGATAATAATATGATTTATCCTAATTTGTTTGGGATAATTATGTTATTTATCTTTTATTTGGAATGAGGATTAATCTAATAATTATCTCTTAATTATTAAATCATTGGAGGACAATGATTACTCTCCTATATAAAGAGAGTTCTCCCAAGCCTTATGACACACAACACAATTCGAAATATTGCATGGAAAATAGCTTAGAATTTTGGCTATTTTCTTTGAGTTGAGTTTTAGAAAAACTTGGTTTTTCTAAGGTAGCATATCGAGGAGGTCCGACGGCTTGAAACACCATCCACCTGGTGGTGCTTGGAGATTCACGTTGGAATACTTTGGCTTCTCAACTAGGCTCTCATATAGCTCGGATTGAAGATTGTTCTTGACGTTTATACACCATAAACTGGTAAACAATCTAAACCCTCGTGTAGGTTTAGATCTATTTATTTTATGTATTTTGGTTGACTAGATCTAGATCTATACTATTCCGCTGCGTAATCGGGTGGATCTTGATCCATCCGGCGATATTACATCTAACAAGTGGTATCGGAGTCTTTGATTTATCAATCAAAGTATTTAAATTTTAGATCTAAGGAGTGGAATAAGCATGTTAGATTGTTTTTATTTTCGTTTTATGATGAATTCGAAAATATCATGTTGATGCCTTTGTGATTATTGTGGTTGAAGAGATGGATTGGGTTGGTATTGTTTACCCGTAGATCTATTTTGTAGCTCTTTTGTTTAGTAACAATTGAGCATAGGATTTGTATTTTAATTTATTGTCAATCGAAAATTATGTAAAAGTAGCATCTTTTATTGTAATTTTATTTGATTCGGGTTTGAGACGACGAAGATCATGGTGTTGAAGATTATCAAGAAAGGTAAAACAGAGAGGAGGCCGATTGTTGTTTTTTTTATTTTATTGGTCACGGCCATTTTTTTTAAAACTATGCGGCAATGACAAAAATCTTTATAACCCTAGAAAATTTTATAGTCCACGTCAAAAAGTTTTTTTTGTTTTGCGGCAATTTTTTTTCATTCTTGCATGGCCGAAAGGCATGCATTAAACCAAAAAAAAAATTTTTAAAAAATTTAGGTTTTTAGTGCCGTTTGAAAAAGAAGAAAAAAAATATTTTTTTTTTTTTTTTTTTTGGCCGAGGGCTGTTATTATTAATAATAGAAAAATAATAATGAAGTTTTTTTCTTAAAAAACAATTATTAATGTAGATATATTTTTTTAAAATATATTGTTATATTACGGCCTCCTCTCCTCGTCGTTCGTGGTTCATGTCAAGATCGAAGGTTCGAGATCCGAAAGTTTCAAGATCAAGATCGAAGATCGAGATTTGAAGACTTAGAATTAGTTTTACTTTTCCTTAGAAAATAGGATAGTCGGGGGTACCAACGATCCATCTCGGTGTTTATTTTTCCGTTATTTTTTCGTGTATGATCGAAATTTGTATGATATAACCGGAAATTACCATGACATGCATCATATCATGATTCCACTCCAATGCATACATGTAGCTAGTTTATTTCAAATAAATTAGGCATGTATAACTCGTATAATTAGTTTAAAGGCTTATTTAAATAATATGTGGTAGTTAATAAATAAGTAACTAATTATAAAAATCGAGGAACCGGGTTTTGTCAATAAATAGCGATTTTAGTGATGGATTCTCGATGAATCCCACTTAGATAAATCGTTGAGTTTTGGTGAACCAACCTTAAAGCGAAAGCGAGATTGCGCTTTGGTTGACAATTTAGAAATCGGAAAATCTTAGTACATGGGTTCGAAATGGTCTAACCATGGTTGGCGAGTTCAACCGAGCTTCGGCTCAATCGACTCCTCCACGTGTGATATGCGTTCTGATGAGTTCGACAAGACTTAGCATAGCCGATAAGCCGCCGGGCTAAGCGGGGCTTCTCTTGCGGATTGGCCTGAATCATCACATATGTTCCAACGAATAAGATGGCGTAGAAGCTTGCTACATAACCCGACCCTATTCAGTACTTTGATTTATTGTTTCTTATTGTCAAGATCGAAACCGTAATTAGTAAACCGACCACTTTTTCAAATTATTGAGTGGGAGCGGGGAAGGCGACAGCCGACCCCACGGCCTCTACTATAGGTGCAAGCACGTGAGAGAATGGTGACGCCTCGAGCCACTTTAATTTCGGTTCCCTACGGATGGTGTTCACTCCTATCAAAATTCAAGGCTTGGTCTCCGAAAAGATAGGATTTTGGGTACTCGTTGAGTCATCGACCGACCTACTGGACAGATAAGGCGTACTTTGAGATATCGAATCGAAATGAATAGTATATGGAGGATTTATCCGTATGTAATGATTATATCAGTGGACGCTTATCAACTCATAATTGAGTATAAGTTATCTATATTCGCGAGTTCGATTTCGGGTTTATGGTGGTGTAATCCGGAATTAATAGATTGAATATTATTGTTCGGTCCGTCGAATAATTTTATTTAATTTATTGTATTTAATGCGAATATGGTGTCCAGTCCCCGACGTATATTTCTCTAATATAGCATATACGATTTCTTGTCGTTTCACCTCAATTATAATTAAATAGTTGGATTGGACTATTTAATTGATATGTGGATTAATTGTTTAGATGGACTAGATAATTAAATACATGAAAAAGAAATACATGGACCTTTATTTACTAAGGGAGGGGGCGCATTTTATTAATTAAATATCAAGGAATTAGTTTTCTTGAATAATTATTTAATGTGTGATTTATCTTTTATTTGTTAAATGATAATTAATGGAATATTAGATAATAATATGATTTATCCTAATTTGTTTGGGATAATTATTTTATTTATCTTTTATTTGAATAGGATTAATCTAATAATTATCTCTTAATTATTAAATCCTTGGAGGGACAAGGATTACTCTCTCATATATAAAGAGAGTTCTAAAGCCTTATGACACACAACACAATTCGAAATATTGCATGGAAAATAGCTTAGAATTTTCGGCTATTTTCTTTGAGTTCGAGTTTTAGAAAAACTTCAGGTTTTTCTAAGGTAGCATATCGAGGAGATCCGACGGCTTGAAACACCATCCACCTGGTGGTTTTTGGAGATTCACGTTGGAAGACTTTGGCTTCTCAACTAGGCTCTCATATAGCTCGGATTGAAGATTGTTCTTGACGTTTGTACACCATAAATTGGTAACAATCTAAACCCTCTTGTAGGTTTAGATCTATTTATTTTATGTATTTTGGCTGACTAGATCTAGATCTATACTATTCCGCTGCGTAATCGGGTGGATCTTGATCCATCCGGTGATATTAATTACATCTAACAAGTGGTATCGGAGCCTTTGATCTATCAATCAAATTATGTAAATTTTAGATCTAAGGAGTGGAATAAGCATGTTAGATTGTTTTTATTTTCGTTTTATGATGAATTCGAAAATATCATGTTGATGCCTTTGTGATTGTTGTGGTTGAAGAGATGGATTGGGTTGGTATTGTTTACCCGTAGATCTATTTTGTAGCTCTTTTGTTTAGTAATAATTGAGCATATGATTTGTATTTTAATTTATTGTCAATCGAAAATTATGTAAAAATAGCATCTTTTATTGTAATTTTATTTGATCCGGGTTCGAGACGACGAAAATCATGGTGTTGAAGATCATCAAGAAGGTAAAACAGAGGAGGCCGATTGTTGTTTTTTTTATTTTATTGGTCACGGCAATTTTTTTTAAAACTATGCGGCAATGACAAAAATCTTTATAACCCTAGAAAATTTTATAGTCCACGTCAAAAAGTTTTTTTTTGTTTTGCGGTAATTTTTTTTTCATTCTTGCATGGCCGAAAGGCATGCATTAAACCAAAAAACAAAAAAAAAAAAATTTAAAAAATTTAGGTTTTTGGTGCCGTGTGAAAAAGAAGAAGAAAAAAAATATTCAGTTTTATTTTTTTTTTTTGGCCGAGGGCTGTTATTATTAATAATAAAAAAATAATAATGAAGTTTTTTTTAAAAAAAAACAATTATTAATGTAGATATAATTTTTTTTAAATATATTGTTATATTACAGCCTCCTCTCCTCGTCGTTCGTGGTTCGTGTCAAGATCGAAGGTTCGAGATCCGAAAGTTTCAAGATCAAGATCGAAGATCGAGATTTGAAGACTTAGAATTAGTTTTACTTTTCCTTAGAAAATAGGATAGTCGGGGGTACCAACGATCCATCTCAGTGTTTATTTTTCCGTTATTTTTTCGTGTATGATCGAAAATTGTATGATATAACCGGAAATTACCATGACATGCATCATATCATGATTCCACTCCAATGCATACATGTAGCTAGTTTATTTCAAATAAATTAGGCATGTATAACACGTATAATTAGTTTAAAGGCTTATTTAATTAATATGTGGTAGTTAATAAATAAGTAACTAATTATAAAAACCGAGGAACCGGGTTTTTGTCAATCGTTCCGATTTTAGTGATGGATTCTCGGTGAATCCCACTTAGATAAATCGTTGAGTTTTGGTGAACCCACCTTAAAAGCGAAGCGAGATTTGCGCTTTGGTTGACAATTTAGAAATCGGAAAATCTTAGTACATGGGTTGGAAATGGTCTAACCATGGTTGGCGGCGAGTTCAACCGAGCTTGGCTCAATCGACTCCCCTCCACGTGTGATATGCGTTCTGATGAGTTCGACAAGACTTAGCATAGCCGATAAGCCGGGCTAAGCGGGGCTTCTCTTGCGGATTGGCTGGCATCACATATGTTCCAACGAATAAGATGGCGTAGGCTTGCCTACATAACCGACCCTATTCAGAGTACTTTGATTTATTGTTTCTTATTATCAAGATCGAAACCGTAATTAGTAAACCCACCACTTTTTCAAATTATTGAGTGGGAGCGGGGAAGGCGACAACCGACCCCACGGCCTCTACTATAGGTGCAAGCACGTGAGAGAATGGTGATGCCTCGAGCCGCTTTGATTTCGGCTCCCTACGGATGGTGTTCACCCCTATCAAAATTCAAGGCTTGGTCTCCGAAAACATAGGATTTTGGGTACTCGTTGAGTCACTGACCGACCCTACGGCAGCATACTCAGGGCGTACTTTGAGCTCTGATATAGTAGTCACACTCTTTATGGATATTTTCGAAATATCTAGGCTAGAAAAGGAAGGTAATCAATGATTAAGGTGCAGGATGTCGATTCCCGTGAGATGTTCTATTCTCGAAGCTTAATCATTGAGAGAGATTGTCTCAGTTTAACCGTCACCTCTTTGACCTACCTACGGCGGCCTTTGGTGCGATGTTAAATCCTTGGAATGGTAGGATAAACTTTTTTATAGTTTATTATTCCTAAAATAAATCTAGTAGTGAAAAATTTATTTTTGAATTTAACTTCTGTCTTTTTTTACAACTAAATCTACAGGCTACTAAAGCTACATTAGTAATAGGACTTCATTAAAAATGTGGAAAGTAACAAGTCGTTGTAAATTATCAAACAATGCATTTACTTTTTCGGAAGAGATTTATTCTCTTGAGCCTTTAAATTTGAAGTGACATAGTATAGGTATGTCACGGGTGTCACTAAATCTTTGAGCGAGAGAGCGACCATACTTAGTTTACAAAAGATGATATAGGACTATCAGACAAATTCATTTAGTGAATTTTAAAAGTGTAATTACACATCAAAATTCTAATTGAAAAATCGGAAAATCATACCTAAGGCGTTGCTAGTTAGACGGTATTTGGAACCGATAAACTAGTGGGAGCCTTAGTCTTATGATTTGTTGTTTTTCTGAATCATTAGAAATGTGTAATGGACTGCACAAGAGTTTTTCCATTGGAAAAACAAGAATAAAGTGTTACTAGTTAGACAGTATTTGGAACTGATAAACTAGTAGGAGCTTAGTTCTGGAGATTTTATAATCTTTGAAACATCATGAACAAAGCAGTGCTAGTTAGACAGTATTTGGACTGGTAAACTAGTGGGAGCTTAGTTCTAGGTGATGTTCTAATCTTTGAAAAATCATAAATACAAAGTGTTGCTAGTTAGACGGTATTTGGAACCGATAAACTAGTGGGAGCTTTGGTCTTATGATTTGACGATTAGAAAAATCGATAGTCCAAGCAAGTAACCTTTGAACATCCCACAATTCAAGAGTAGTGTCTACTCAAGCAACTGCTAGTTCAAGACTGTTTCTATCTAAGGAAAGTCGAGAATGGAAAAGAATGTTTATACGTGTTAGTCATCTAAACTAAGTAGTTTTAAGGCTAAACCGGAAAATTAATAAATTGGAAATTAGAGGATAAGGAAAGTGATTTTGGATCACTGACCAATGCATCCTTAGCAATTTTCTCAAAAGCTAAGTTCTTTGGAAGAACTAGGTAGCTTTGCATTAAACGATAAATAAAATAGACAACGGGCAGTTATTTCAGATAGACTATTAGGAGTGATACAAGGAAATGAATCTCGGATTCAATTCTTGAGTATCATAGAAAATTCATTTTCTGTTTTCGGATTCTTTGGAACGAACGTATTCATTTTCAATAGGATAATTTGTTTGTCTTATTGACGATAAATATAACATTCGTAGCACGAACACAAGACTCGGACTTTTGTTTGATAAAGTCAGAACCACTAAGAAATGCTGAATAGGTATATGTAACACGTCTTAAACAATATACACGCAAATGGTTTCCGTATCTAGATAAACAATTCTTCATATACTATTAATTAGTGCATATTCCCTAACGACAAGATCTGCAGACTGGCTTAGGGTGACTCCTATCTCCCAGTCAAAGGAACCATGTCTCAAAGAAACAATGCCTAAGTTTCCTTTCAATCGGGAAAGGGTAATAGATTTAAAGAAGTTACATAGCTTGTTCATATCGACCTTCAGGGTCATATGAAAGATACAAGCTAGTGGGAGCTTCTGAGTAGTGACATATTGTCTGATAACTACTCGAAACTCCGGTAAGTTTATCCAAAATATTTGGAGGAATCTCTGATTTCACCAGAGATAGAGTATTCCATACTCAGAAATAGGTTATTGCGTAGTCTTCGGGACTGATGCTCGGCCTGCCTCCCAGTGAAATGTTTTCACTAAGGGATACACCATAAATTTGCCTAATATAGTTATTGATGTGCTTCTATTCTGTTCTTGAACTCATTTAAGATATTGGTTGCAAAATAGCGGTTGTAATGAAAAACCAAGAAGTCTACCTAAAAGATGCCTAAGCATTTGTGGATAAGGAGTGAATCAGTTCACCCCCCACTTCCGTAAATAGAGGCATTTAGCTTTTGAGTGCTTGAAGGTAGAATTTGGAAATTTTGCGTACGTTAGAGGTCGTGAAATATCTTAATGCATTGAATAAAGGTTGGTTATAAAACTCGTAAAATCATATAATGGCGGTTATCTTTGTCAATCTCGATTACGATAGAGTCTATAAATAACAACCTTGGATCTTAAAGTATTTGTACTCAAGATGTTACTAACTGGTTTGTTCAGTCCACATCCAACACCAGCAATTGGTGATAACACTAATAAAAACTACTAAACTAGATCAGTATATCGATCCACCCCGAACGTAGTGGAAGTATGGTTTGTCCATTACCCATTGCAGGACCTTACGGTCTATAGGGTAGATTGATGACCTATAGTCCTTTGTGGGCTGTGAAGGATCCTGATCATAGAGGTTGGTTTAAAAGCCATAACCCTGTGAATGGAGTTTGATACTCGATTCATTGAAACTCTTCTTGTAGAACCACACGAGTATCTCGGGCCCAGTGGGAGTAATTGGAACTACATGGAGAAGAGTCGAATGAATAGGAAAGTTGAACTTTCATCGCAAAGCTGAGTAATTTAGGGGTGATTCCCTAAAAGTTAGAGAGTTAACTAGACCGTGATCTCTCTTACTACTCAGTCTTGCTTGATTTCATCAGAAAGCGGGAAATAGGGGTGATTCCCTAAGACTTCCTTGCCGAACAACAGAATTTGAATTCATTCAGAACAGAAGGGTTTTAGCTAAGAACAAATAACGGATTCATTACAAAGCAGAAAATAGGGGTGATTCCCTAAGACCCTTTTTTGCGAGACTAACGGTATCTTAATTTATTCAAAGAACCTTTGGCAGGATGCCTGCCATAGCTTATATCCTTTGGGGATTAAAGCAAACCTCTAGGTGATTTCAAAGTCATATATTTTAATATGTGGACTTGACCAGAATATTGATAAGTCTTTCGTAGAAGTGAGCCGATATTAGTAAAGTAGTATGTAGATTAGTGTTTGTGAATAGTAACTTTGAAACAATTAGAAACAACATGGGTGTGTTATCTGAAGTCAGAGTCTGACATGCCATCGGGATTCATTCTAAAGGATTTGATTCGCTCAAATTCACGAGAATCGATCATTGGCAATCCCATCCATTCACCTGGTTAAGATCTTCTTGTATTTATGCAGCATTCAACGATGTAGTCTACCCTACCTCTCATGAATGATTATCTAAACCTGCGGATGAATACAAAATGGGATGTTTAGTGAATCTACAAGTCTCTTTGGGAGAATGAGGAATAATATGCTAGTATATTCAAGAATATAAGTGATAACTTGATTACGGATTTAGGTCGGATTAAGGATGATCGTTAAGTCGATTTTTTTGTCCTCGATGTTGACTCAAAGGCATATTAAAAGTGTCCCACGGATTAGATGGAAAGCGACGTTCGATCCCAAAGATTTACTCAAGCCGACAACCTACGATCGGTGTGCCGAGTCACATGGTATTCGGATTCTAAGTGCTGCGCCGGGTCACCGACCTACCTGGCGGCACACTCGGTCGTGCTTGGAAGGATGAATTACTAAGATGCGCTTGGAGAGTGCAGATTTGAGGATACGTCTCACTTGTTTTGAGCAAGTGGGAGAATGTTGTAGATATAGATATAAAGGTGTGCTCTAAAACAATTAATCCACTTGCCTTTCGTGCAAGTGGGAGATTGTTAGGTGTAGTGCCGAAAGACAATTATGTAATTGTTTTAGGACATAATTAATAATTCATCTTATTATATGCATGTATACTTATAATTAAGACACTATTGAAAACCCTAAGTACTTCGTTTATGTAATCACATAACTCAGTGTATGGCTATACACAAGAGGATTGAGTTAGTGAGATGTACTTAAAATTAACTTAGTCCGTAGCGTTTATTAATCTGAGTCACGAGTCTCATGATTAATTTGCTAATAATGCTTGAGAACACTTTAGGTGTGTGATCTTATCGATTTATCGGTAATAGAAGTACTAGTAGGGCATTTATATATGATGATAATCATATAGAAATTTGGACCGATTTGATTGGAGTTCTTGATATAATTCCGTAATCGAGAAGTCTTATCGAATCACAAGATGATCATATATGGATTAATCTCAATCTTGAGGTGATCAAAGGCGACTTCTTAGACTAGGGTAGGGTTTGATGTGTTAGTAATGATCACTTAGTAGTATGTGGTCCAACACTTCTCGTTGGCTCTATTCTAGGATGAGTGAGTAGTCACGTGCTATCACGGATATGGAATCCATTCCTTCCTCGGGAAGTAGGCAGGCAGATTCCACTTATTTGTTAACCCTAGAAAGCGATCGATGGGCGATTCATATCATATTGGTTATGAACTAATTGATCACTAGGGGTTAATGGTAAATAAGGATAAGATGTTTCGAGAAAGGTCTACGGAGATATCCCAAATCGAAATGAACAGTATATGAAGGATTTATCCGTATGTAATGATTATATCAGTGGATGCTTATCAACTCATAGTTGAGTATAAGTTATCTATATTCGGCAGAGTTCAGTTTCGGGTTTATGGTGGTGTAATCCCGGAATTAATAGATTGAATATTATTGTTCGGTCCGACGAATAATTTTATTTAATTTATTGTAACTCACGAATATGGGTCCATGGTCCCGAAGTGGCTCACTAATATAGCATATACGATTTCTCGTCGTTTCACCTCAATTATAATTAAATAGTTGGATTGGACTATTTAATTGATATGTGGATTAATTGTTTAGTTGGACTAGATAATTAAATACATGGAAAAGAAATTTTTTCGTGGACTCGGCCCAATGTGTCAAAAATGCATGGACCTTTATTTACTAAGGGAGGGGGCGCATTTTATTAATTAAATATCAAGGAATTAGTTTTCTTGGATAATTATTTAATGTGTGATTTATCTTTTATTTGTTAAATGATAATTCATAGAATATTAGATAATAATATGATTTATCCTAATTTGTTTGGG
The DNA here is from genome assembly GCA_026214975.1 of Gentiana macrophylla. Classification (NCBI taxonomy): domain Eukaryota; kingdom Viridiplantae; phylum Streptophyta; class Magnoliopsida; order Gentianales; family Gentianaceae; genus Gentiana; species Gentiana macrophylla. Next base: position 97,724,801 of record CM047805.1, on the reverse strand, counting down.
ATAATTATTTTATTTATCTTTTATTTGGAATAAGGATTAATCTAATAATTATCTCTTAATTATTAAATCTTTGGAGGACAAGGATTACTCTCCTATATAAAGAGAGTTCTCCCAAGCCTTATGACACACAACACAATTCGAAATATTGCATGGAAAATAGCTTAGAATTTTCGGCTATTTTCTTTGAGTTCGAGTTTTAGAAAAACTTCGGGTTTTTCTAAGGTAGCATATCGAGGAGGTCCGGCGGTTTGAAACACCATCCACCTGGTGGTGCTTGGAGATACACGTTGGAATACTTTGGCTTCTCAACTAGGCTCTCATGTAGCTCGGATTGAAGATTGTTCTTGACGTTTATACACCATAAACTGGTAAACAATCTAAACCCCCTTGTAGGTTTAGATCTATTTATTTTATGTATTTTGGTTGACTAGATCTAGATCTATACTATTCCGCTGCGTAATCGGGTGGATCTTGATCCATCTGGCGATATTACATCTAACAGGGACTCAATTGACTCCTTGCTAATGGGATGGTTACTTGGGTCCATGACTGAACAAGCAGTCACTGAGGTAATTGGTTGTTCTACATCTCATAAGGTTTGGTCTACATTGGAATTATTGTTTAATAATCAATCAGAGGCCTGTATGTTAGAATATAAGAGTGCGTTAACTAAGGCTGAAAAGGGTAGTAAGACTATGGCAGATTATCTTGCAATGATGAAATCTTATAGTGACAATCTAACTTCAGCTGGGTACCCCATTTCTAAGTCTGAACTCATTTTAGCTACACTTGGTGGTCTAGACAAGGATTATGTGGCTGTAATTGTGAATATTACAGCCATAATTGGTTCATTAAACTGGCAGGAGGTTCAATCTCAATTAATTACTCATGAACGGCTTTTAGCCAGGTTCAACCCCACTGCTCATATGCAATTGTCACAGCAAAATGTCACAGCTAATGTTGCATCATATTCTGGAAGTCCCAGGTCAGGCAATAGATCACCCTTACCTAGTCAGAACTCTTTTCGAGGTAGAGATGGTGGTAGAAATGGCAGAGGCAGGGGAAGAGGAGGTGGAAGATCCAATAGCCCTGCAAACAATCAAGGTGCTCCTAGAGTGGTGTGTCAATTATGTGGAAAGGGAGGACACACAGTTGGGATATGTTGGCACATATTTGAAACTGATTTCCAGCCTGTTGATATGCAACAACAGACCAGGCCTAGGCAAAATTCAGCTTTCATTTCCACACCAAGTTCAGTTTCTTATCATGCATGGTATTTAGACAGTGGAGCTACTAATCATGTTACATCAGACTTGGCCAATTTTAGTATGAATTCCCCTTATAATGGTAATGATACATTGACTGTAGGAAATGGTGAAAATCTAGTGATTGCACACACTGGCAATAATACCTTGCACACTCCCACTGCATCTTTATATCTTATTGACATCCTTCATGTCCCTCAGATTACTAGAAATCTCATTAGTCTCTCTAAATTAGTCTTTGATAATGATATTGTTGTTGAATTTAACTCTACTGTTTGTTTGGTTAAGGACAAGTCAACAGGGACAGTTCTTATCAAGGGTCAGCTCAAGGATGGGCTCTATTAGATAGCCAATCTGGATGCTAAGACAAATCAGATCTCCCTTCAATCCAATCACAAAGCTGTGCATCTTAGTCAAGTTCAACCACAGTCTCTTAAGTCTGTCAGTCTAGATAGTAATCCTAATGTGTGGCATAGGAGACTTGGCCACCCTTCTAGTGTTATTTGAGTCAAGTTCTGAAAGATTGTAATCCTCAGTTGAATATTAACGAACTTGTTTTTTGTGATGCTTGCCAATTTGGCAAATCTCATGCCTTGCCTCATTTTGCTTCTCATTCCCATGCTACTGCACCCTTTAATCTTGTTCATAATGATCTCTGGGGACCAGCTCCCATAAAATCCACAGAAGGACATCTTTACTACATACACTTTATAAATGATCATACCAGTTTTACCTGGATTTATGCCTTAAAATCTAAATCTGAAGCCCTATCTGCTTTTACCTTGTTATGTAGTATGATAGAAACTCAGTTTTCCTCCACCATTAAGTGTCTTCAATCTGATTGGGGAAGTGAATATAGGTCTTTTCAACCCTACATTGACCAGAAAGGCATCCAGTTTAGACATTCCTGTCCCCATGATCATGCTCAACAAGGAAGAGCAGAAAGAAAGCACAGGCATATAGTGGAACTAGGTCTTACCCTTTTAGCTCAAGCCTCCATGCCCTTATCATTTTGGTGGCATAGCTTTCAAGCTGCTGTTTCTCTTATTAATGCCCTGCCTACTCCTGTCCTTAAGTTGAAATCACCATATGAATGTATGTACCAAGCCAAACCTGACTACACCAGATTCAGAACCTTTGGTTGCACAACCTATCCTTACTGGCAGGATTTATATTTCTAATAATGTTGTGTTTAATGAACTCCAGTTTCCTTTTTCAGAAGGCTTCTGTCAAGTTCCTTCTAGACAAACCTTGGTTGATTCCTCACCCTCCAATATCCTACCCTTGATCGACTCATCGGAGGGCAATCACATGATCGATCCGAGCGGACTCAAATTCAAGAAGAAGCTGTTGTTGTTCCACTAATTACTGTAAGTCGAGATTTTGTAAGTCAGTCACTTTACCTACGAGATTTTACATGATGTACTAAGTCCATGTCTATCACATAGTGCATCAAGTACAAGTAGTGCATCAAGTACAAGTACACCAAGTACACCCTTGTCACAAAATGCATCCAACACAACCATGTCTCAGTCTAGCACTCAGAATACCACCAGTTCACACACATCATCTGCTAGTAGTAACACTTCACCATCACCACAACCACAACCACAACCTCAACCTCCACAACCACAACCACATCATATGCAGACTAGATCTAAAAGTGGTATTTTCAAACCAAAAACCTACTCTGTTGTAGTCACTAACTTGGCACCACTTCCTACTGAACCAACAAATGTATTAGAGGCATTAGGGAGTTCAGAATGGAGAGAGGTAATGGTAGAAGAGTATAAAGCTCTCTTGAATAATCAAACATGGGACTTGGTCCAACCTTGTTCTGGACAGAATATAGTAGGGAGCAGATGGGTGTTCAAACTGAAGATTAAGCCAGATGGGACAATCTTGAAGCATAAAGCAAGATTGGTGGCTAAAGGTTATAGTCAACATTACGGGATAGATTTTACAGAGACATTTAGTCCTGTGGCTAAGTCCTCAACTACCAGAATTGTTTTAGCCATAGTTGTGTCTATGAACTGGCCTATACAGAAAATTGATATAAATAATGCCTTTCTGAATGGTCCTCTACAGGAACCTGTATTTATGATGCAACCAGAAGGCTTTGAAGATCCTAGCAAGCCAGGGTATGTTTGTAAACTCAAAAAGGCCTTATATGGGCTAAAGCAGGCCCCTAGGGCATGGTTTGAAGCTCTCAGTAACCAGATGATCAGTTGGGGCTTCACTCAAACAGTATCAGATACTTCCTTGTTTATGTTTCAAAAGGATGATACAGTATTGTTTGCCTTAGTATATGTTGATGATATTGTTGACGGAAATTCTCAGGGCTGCTTCAGAAGTTCATAAACATGCTCAATTCTAAATTTTCCTTGAAGGATCTTGGTCCTGTGTCACATTTCTTGGGTATGCAGGTTACAAGAAATGAGGATGGACTGTATCTGACACAGTCACATTATGCTTCACAACTGTTACACAGAATGGGATTAGATCACCTAAAGCCATGTCCAACACCTATGGTGACAGGAAAGCTATTGCTGCCCAAACAGGGGGAACCTATGTCAAATCCAAGTATCTATAGAAGTGCTATTGGTGGGTTACAGTACCTCACACTGACCAGGCCTGACATTGCTTTTGCTATCAACACACTAAGTCAGTTTATGCAAGAACTCACACAGTTCACTGGCAGGCACTAAAAAGGCTGTTTAGATATGTTGTAGGAACACTTAACCTGGGATTGTTGTTCAGGCCATCTGGTCCTCTTGAGCTGCATGATTTTTCAGATGCTAACTGGGCAGTGTGCCCTATAGATAGGAAGTCTACTGGAGGTTACTGTGTGTACTTGGGCAAATCTTTGGTCTCTTGTAGCTCAAAGAAGCAGGATGTAGTGGCTAGGTCAAGCTGTGAATCAGAATACAGGGCTTTAGCAAATTTAGCTGCAGAAATCAAGTGGATCAAGCAGCTACATAGGGAGATGAAGTTCAAGTTGCTTGATGTCCCTATCTTATGGTGTGACAACACATGAGCTAATTCTCTTGCACAAAATCTAGTGTACCATGCAAGAACAAAGCATATTGAAGTTGATGTTCACTACATCAGAAATCAAGTGCTCAACAAGGAAGTTGCTGTTTGCTATATACCCACAGGAGATCAATAGCTGACTGTTTCACCAAAGCATTGCCAGTCAGTTCCTTTACTGGTTTTAGAGACAAACTCAATGTGACAATGCCTCACATTGGTTTGAGAGGGGCTGAAAAGAAATAAAGGATTATAGCGTGACACTTGGCATTAATGTAGAAGTGACACCTAGAGAGTTAATTAGGATAAGATCTATCACTAGATCCTTATCCAAGTAATTGTAGTAGTATATGTATGTGGAATGCTGGTAATGTACAATCAATGAAAACAGAATGCACAATTAATATTTATAATCTTTCTGTACCGAGTAAAGCAATCAAAAAGTTACTCGGAAAACTTTGACAGAACGTGGAGGTAGACGGAGCTTGGAGGTATTCTTTCTTTGTCAATTTGACGGAGCGTGGAGGTAAAGTATACTTCTGTCTTTTCAATTTTCCAAGCTGATCTTTTTTTTGTTTTTGTTTTTTTTTTTTCGGGTCCTTTCACGTTGATTATGTCTATGTTGGTCGGTAAAAGTAGCGTGTTTCTTAATTTAAACTTCCGAAATGCACAATGAGTCGTTACTAAGTATTCAAACTTTCTCACAAGCTAACAAGTTGAGTTTAAAAAACATATATATTTATGACTTGTCAAGTTTGATTGAGTCGAGTTCGATCTCAAACCAAATTGTTTTAGGAAAAAAGTTAACCACACTCAAATTGTTCAAAAAAATCAGATTCGTCACACCGCTAATTATAACCACCGACAACCTAAAGCCTCAGCTCAGCTCAAGTGGAAAAGAGCACCCAACGTGCTATTTGCGCAATTGTATGAAAACAAATGTTTTTACGAACGTAACAATCTGAGAAGATCAAAACTAAAAAGGTTCAAAATGCAAGCCATCCCCATTTAAGAAAAAGATTTACAGATCCAAAAACCTAAAAATCTCATATTGGTTTATGAAAAACCTTTGTGCAGCAGCAGTCTTTATAATAAAAAATAAAAAAAATAAAAAAAAAATAAAAAAAAAAACTGACTAAACAAAAGTCATTAGCATCATTAAGTGGCCTAAAGAGTTCCTGAATATGGGCAATCAATCCCAGCTGTCCTTAATAATCTGCTAGCTATCAAGCGGAGCAGCAACCGACTTTTTTGACAGCAGAAACATCATCTTTGTTACCAACATTTATAGTTTGTCCTTTAGGCAAAGTTGCAGGGCCATCGCCAACCTCAAGGGCTTTCTTGCTAACAACATGATATATTTGTGTTAGTACTTCAGTGAATGCATTCTCAACATTCATGGATTCCAGTGCTGAAGTCTCCATGAAGTATAGGCTCTCCCTTTCAGCAAACGCCTTTGCATCCTCAGTTGAAACAGCACGCAAATGTCGCAAATCAGCCTTATTTCCCACCAGCATTATCACTATATTCTGGTCTGTGTGATCTCTCAGCTCTTTTAACCATCTCTCAACATTCTCAAATGTCACGTGTCTTGTCACGTCATACACAAGCAGGGCACCGACAGCGCCTCTGTAGTATGCACTTGTGATTGCGCGGTACCTTAAGCCAAAGAAAAATATAGCATATTTAGCCGTCACATATTCAACAAAGGACAGTAATACTAGATACTCAAAGGAAATATTCAACAGCTTTCTCAACTAGGTTGACGGAAAACCATCTTTTTGCTTCTGTAGGCCACAGCTCACAGAAAAGAGAACCGTAACAGTGATTAGAAAAAAAGTCAAGGCTGAAGACATGCACCAACAACCCTACAAGCATCCAGTGGAAGCAGTGATAACTACGGTATTATATGTTTTTCTCTAGATGTAGTGATCACTTAAGTAAATTTTCTGCATAGAATTATTATTACTAACTTCTAAGAAAAACAATGAAATCAATGCTTATTGAAATACAATTTGGTTGCATTAAATACTTGACAAAGAGTCCTCTCCTGGGCTAAAGGTAATCTGTGTTAGACTAGACTTCAGAAAGAGATTGTGAGGCTAAGCTTGGCTGATCCTGTCTACACAGACATAAGGCAAAAAAAAAAAAAAAAAAAAAAAAAAACTCAAAAAGGAATCAAATATCCACTTCAGTATAACCAAAAGAGTAGGGCATCAAGGCTAAAGAGATAACGGGTGATTTCAGACTTCTTTGTAGGCACACGAAGGGATGTCAGGAAAAACAAGACCAAGTAAAATACTGCTGTGAAATGTAGCTTCAAGCTTGGATCAAAAGATCTTCTCTAAAGATTACAGATTCTGATCCTAGTTTTCACGAACTTTTAGGATCTGTTTAGAGTATGTCTCTTCTTTTTGGTACTTGACCCCTTTTTAACTTTTCTGCTATACATGCATAATGAAACAATCTCTAACTTACAGAAAAGAACTGCTGATACAGGTCAGATTGTCCATATTAGGACTAGTTGCACATTTACAATTCATCAAAAAAAAAAAAAAAAAAATACAATATGATACAATGATGAACCATGAGTGAACTACGCCCATGGAGCTTGTATTGAACATATAATAAATGCAAATTACCGAAACCTCCTACACAACATCTATATATACGAATATACATGTACACTCCCTCTCAAGATGGAGAATCAATAGGTAATGTACCCAACTAATTACAAAGATACAAACCTTAACCCCACACAAGACATGGTGGAAAAATTCAGCTTATATATGCCCTTATTTAAATAACTTGTAAAATTTGTTTAAAAAATGATGTACCTAACAAGAAATTTTTTTCTGAAGAATACAAATCATTTTATTTCAACTGTTCAACTATAAGAAGAGACTCTTCTCAACTGACCAGAATTGCATATTTCAACATCAAAGAAGTATGATTCTTACAAAAAACTGTCTATTTATTTACTGAGCCCAATAGGTCATACAATACAAATAATAAATGTGAATTCCTTTCATGAACAAAGGATTTGAAACCACATAAATTGCTGCAAGACACCTGAAGGCAATCATTGATATTGAAAGCTGCACTTAAACTAATCTCAGTCTACTAGTGTCTCAATTGATCCATTCTTTTATTTAGACAATTGAATGTTAACGTAACTTAATACCAGGCTGAACTATTCCCAACTCCTAATCTATGATCGCATAAGAAATAACTTTGACAAACAATGAGCAAACAGCATACCAATTCTGGCACTGAGGGATACATAATTAACATGAAAAATCTTACCTATTCATGTACTACGTTTAAGTGTACAATTTAAGTCAATTAATGAAATAAATATGCACATCACGTTACATTCAAAAAATTTAGTTTCCAAACCAGTTAACTGACAAAAGGCACTTGAAAGCTGCCACAATGCATAAGCTTCTAATAATTACCTACTCTTCTATTTACAGTCAACATATTTTCAACTTAACTTTGATATACTTCAAGAAATGATGATAATTCTATACTCACCAATCTCGACTACTCTGAGACTTAAAGAATGCGAAACCATTGAAGGGCAAACCTCTGACTGTCCTGTCAAGGACTAGTCAATTTTTCACAGAAGCATATAAAGCACATTCCCTTTCGAACAACAATAAGGTAGGTAGCACACTTGAATGAAGTCAAACTTGAATGCAGTCAAACACTTGAATGATAATTCTACACCCAACAACCTACATCTACTCTGAGACTTCATGAATGCGAAACCATTGAAGGGCAAATCACTGACTGTCCTGTCAACGACTAGTCAAAATTCTTCACAGAAGCATATAAAGCACATTCCCTTTCGAACAAAACTTCGGTAGCAGAGAGAAAACACTTGAATGCAGTTCATGAGAATCAAAGAAATCTCAACTCTTTTACACTTGCTTTCAAGTTCTTAAGCTTATATATAGCTGCAACAAATTGATGAAACTTAACCAAACCCCCACTTTGAGTATGATGACTAATTAATGTGGTATCCAGTGTCCATAACTTCATACCCAAAATTGGCATTCATGCACACCACAAAAGTAGAGTATGTTTCTATCAATCACCAACGGAATCTCTACCACCATCAATTACTTCAACTGGAGGTATCCTAATATACAAAGAATCTATTTTCTGGTAATTACTATATTAACTGACAAATGTCAAGTTCTAATGATAAGCCAGGCCAATAAACAAACACAGCCTCAATCATCCAAAGATCACACAGAAAAATGCCACGGTAAATTCTACAATAAGCACATTGCATTAACCGACTCTGCCTGACGGTCCCCACGTGTACCCGTCAGTTAAAACAAGCTAAAAACTATCATTTTAATACAATCTAACTGAAAGAATATCCATATGCTATCAATGGAGTTCAATATTTTCCTTAAAAGCAAATCTGCTACGGATAGAGATATAGAGAAGGTGAAGGTACCGTTCTTGTCCGGCAGTGTCCCAAATTTGAGCCTTAATGACCTTCTCATCGACGCGGACGCTGCGAGTGGCGAACTCCACACCGATTGTTGACTTGGACTCGAGACTAAACTCGTTACGAGTGAACCGCGAAAGTAGGTTAGATTTCCCGACGCCGGAGTCTCCGATCAGAACCACCTTAAACAAGTAATCATAGTCGTCATCCGCTCTGTATCCGCCCGCCATCTAAAAACCTAATTCAAGCACCAAACACAGCTAAACCACGATTATTGATGATTTAGCTAGGGTTTTTGCATTCAGATCTGTCTTGTTGTATCAGATCCTGTGATTTCCGCGCCAGCCCAGCTTCCTGATTGAGAAAGAAAAAAGAAAAAGATAATCACTCAAACAACATTTCATGAACCGGAATACAAGAGGTTAACGGTGCTACGTAGACGAGACATGCTTTTAAAAATGAAAGTGTGAATACAATACTCGATTGAAAAAATTTATGGTGCAACCGTTGTATGAAGGTTGTGCAAGTGGCATCTTTCTGGCTTTCATTTTAACATACCTCACACACGCAAAAGTGTATTATGTGAAAGAGAGTTAAAATTAATGGGCTACTAAAGTATGTCACTTGAGTCTAACCTTCCTACAATGAGTTCTTGTAATAAAATCACTCAACTCGATTGCGGCTGGCCGAAAGTGAAAATTTTAGACGAAATGATTGCGGCTGCGTTAATCACTTTCGGTCCATCCTAATTTTTTATTTTTTATTTTTTTATTTTTTTTATTTTTTTAAATTCTAATATTCGATTTGAATCAGTTGGTTCCGAGTTCGAATCCGGTGGGAAAAAAGAGGAAGAACCAAAACCTATTTTTAATACAAATCTGAAATAAATAAATATGGCATATAATTTGAAACAGTTGAAAAAGACAAAAAAAAGCAGGATGGATAAAAATACCCTTACATTATAGCTTTCAGCAAGTCGCTTCCTTTCTCTTCACGTTTTGTTCAGCGTTCCCATCTTCTTCTTTGCTCTGCTGATGCTTACTTTTTTTTTAAGCAAGCGTAAGCTTTTGATTTAAAACTCCAATCATCAAATTTTTTTCACCAAAATTCTTTTTTTTTCTCTTCATTTTGAGATCTCATACGATACCCTTTCGACGTATGTTTGAAAACCGAAAAAATATTTTCATTAATCAGAACGTTTTTCTTATAAACGACTGTAATTTTTGATTTAGAACACCGTGTTGAAATAGTGTCCTAAACCCAATCGGGTTGGACCGAATCCGAACGGGTCGGATCATTTCTACTATTTCTTTATGTTTATACATATGATAAATGGATTTTATGTTGTCATATATTTGTTCATTTAAAGAACCAATTGTAAATTGTTATATGATAACGTCCTTTGTATTAAACTGTGATAGAGAAACCATGATAGGCGATTATGGTTGATGAGATCTCTAATCACTTTAATAAGTTTGATACTTAAATGTCTCTAGCTGATGTACTATTAAACAGGGCATTGATAGTACAACAAGCAGGCTAGCTTAGCGTATTAGATGTCTTACATCTTTAAAGCGAGGATAGATCTAATCTCATCGAAGTGTATAGACACTTGGACTGTATGTGGACGTGTATTAAAGAATGCGTACGTTAGACTGACCCACTTACACTGTTAAATGTCACACTATGTGACGGTTGTGTAATTATCCTTAGGACCGGAGTCTACATGGCATTACGGTGTGGATTGTCATGCTTTGACACTATTGAGATTTCCCCTAGCCACGGGACGATCATGCGGTAGTGATTTGGTGTGATACTGAAGCATGTGGAGTATACGTGTTTGGTCGTCCGTAAATCGCATACCCTATTACTTTAATTAGGGTGAATATCCGAAAGTGCTTTCTTAGAAGGAATGTCTTACTCTCGTGAATCTTTGCAAAGTTAATGAGTTACTTCGAGAGAGCATGATATCCAGATTATAAGATACGGTCGTTGATGTTTGACACTCGACGAATGACCGTATGGATATTATTACATCGATAGGATTATATTTACACGGTAACCGTTTCACATGAAAGGTAGTAGTCATTGCATTTGACTCTTCCGATTATTGGGGGTCACGGTGTGTTGCTAGATGCTATCCCGTGATCGTTAGGTATGAAAGGCATTTTCGTAATTTAAACTTTGTGCCTACGGCCAACATATTCGGAAGCCTATCGGGTCACACACAATATAAACATCTATCCGGATTAAAATGCGGTTATAGTTGATATCAAATTAAGGAAAGGATTTATCTCATACTATAAAGGTTATAGTGGTAAATTAATATGGTGATATTTATTTATTATGAATAAATATAATACAAGATATTAATTATGTTGATTAAGTAAATATGCACATAATGTATGTGTATTTCAAAAAAAAAAAAAAAAAAAAAAAAAAAAAAAAATATATATATATATATATATATATATATATATATATATATATATATTATATATATTAATTAATAATTAATATTATATTATATTAAAGAAAATCTCAATTCCCAAATTAGTGGGAAGAGGCGCCATATTCAAAGTGTATATGATACATTTGGACTGCGTAATTTAATTAATAAGATTACCATAATATTAATATTAGATATTAATTGATTTTGGAAAAATAGATTTATGGTAATAAGATAAAGATATATTCAATATAAGATATTGTCAATATATATCTTGAAAAAATATTTAATATAAGATATTGAATATTAATCAGATAACCAATCAAATGTATTTTCCTTATTTTATTAGGAAAAAGTTTTATTCTCCCGAATCTACTAAGAAGCTTCTCCTAATCAGATTAGGACACATGTGGCGCCACTCTCCCATCTACTAGGAAGCTTCTCCTAATCGGATTATGACACATGGGGCGCCACTCTCCTTATATAAGAAAGGGGTTGGCTAGCTCTTTTGCATCATCATAATTCTAAGAGCTAACAGTTCTTGTGAAAAATAGTGAGCTTCCTAGAGAGAGATTTTAGAGAGAGAAAAAGTCGGTCTAGCAACCGAGTTTTTCTAGTAGCAATCCATGTTGGAATTCCGGTGAGGTGTTCGTGTGGATCACTAGTAGAGGCCGAACGCTTGGGCGGCTTCGTGCAGAAACTACAACCGTAGACAAAGCTTCGATCCAATTGGATCAACCAAGGTATTCTTTTGTCTACTTCTTTTATGATTGTTGCTTAAACGAAGTCGATCTTGGTAAAAGGAAATAATTTTGAATTCCGCTGCGTTTCCACGTAGATTTTCTAACAGTGGTAGCAGAGCGAGTTTCAAACTTAAACAATAAGCATGTTAATATGCGTAGTAATTATTCGATAGATGCAAGATCTAGATTCGCGATAACGAAAAAAAAAATATTCGGGAAGGGAGCTCGGCCGACTGGCGGCGGCTCCCCACCATGCGGCCGGCGGCGGCGGCAGTGCCCCTAGGGTGCTGGCGTCTGCTGGTTGTCTCGTGGCGGTCCCGATTTTGTTTTTCATTTTGCGATTTTTATTGTACATTGATATCTCCTTTGATTAGTTATGTCATGTGGCTAACCGATTGTTCAAATAGTTTGGACCATTGGGATGCACATGACATTAAAATAATAATGACCTTTTCAAATTTTGTTTGGAATAGGCCCTAGACCCTTTCCAAATATTTGATTTGGGAAAAAGGCCTAAGCCTAGGCTACTTTCAAAATTTTGATTTTAAAAAGTGGCCAGGATTATTAACCAAAATATTGACATTTTCAAATTTTGTTTGGAATAGACTTAGGCTTTTTCCAAATATTTGATTTGGAGAAAGGCCTAGGCCACTTTCAAAATTTTGATTTTGGAAAGTGGCCAGGCAGTCAACCAAATTTTGTTTAAAATGATACCTTTTAGTTTAGGAAACCAAAGACATCCCTTTTGGTTAAGAACCAAAAGGAAATGAAACAAAAAAGACCTTTTAATTTTGATTTTAATTTTGAAAAGTTCCAAATTAATAAAATTAAAATTAAAATTAAAATCGATTTAAAATTAAATGTTAATTTTATTTTCAATTTAAATCATTTGATTAATTAAAAGTTAATTGATTATTTGATGTGATAAAATAAGACGCACAAGTAGTTAAATTTTAATTTGTCTTTTTCATAAGATATTATTGTATGAATTAGATGTGTAGATATAATATGATTATATGGACCCCGATTGATCATGGACTCGACCGATATGATAGATGTGAATGATTTAATTTTTCTGTTGGTTTAAAAATTGTACTAGGCAGTTATGAAGAACGTGACCTAGTTTATTTTCTGCATTATCCTATTCCCGTTAGCTCCCCCCGTGTGCGGCGGGTGTATTTATTTTATTAGACAAAATTTACGTAACAAGAATGGAGCGGAAGATGAATACCAAAGAAAAAAGAAAATAAAGATCACATTGGAGAATGGAGCATTGAAGATCCTATAGGCGGTTGCAGCTACCTTTAGATCGTGACCCGCGGTTTCGTCAGTTTGTATTCGAAACCGTACCTAGGAAAATTCCATTATCAGACCGGTTACTTTACGCATTTATTTATTTTGTGCTTGTATTTATTTTATATGATACGATAGATGCATAACTAGACACGATCTAGATGAATGTGTAAGATGTATGTCTATAGAGATAGATATACATAATGAGACCATAATTAAATTAATTAAGAGAATTAATTTGAAATTAATTAAGTGAATTAATTTACATAAATACTTCCACAACAAAAATCAAGTCGAAATATTGTCCCCAATATTATAACGACGGTGAAGAGCCCTTGGTCGGATCCAATTGGTCGACCACCGCCGGGAGTTGACCTACCTCGGGTGTGGAAATATTACCTTGTTGTAACACTTTACTTATGTGTAACATGACATATTGATTGTATTATATAAACAATTAATATGTCATAAAGTAACTCTATTTTGTCCTTTATGCAATAGCCGACTCTAGCACTTAATACTAGTCGACTCTAGCATTTAATACTCTACTCCTAGCACTTATTACTCTACTAGGACATTTCTCATTCATACTTGTATCTATTTATACTCATTCTTTTCTCATGAATAAACAAGTTGAGTTTACTCTAGTATTATTACTTTCTCAAACTCTCTTCATGGTATCAGAGACATTTCTCCTTTAATCCGCTGCAAATTCTCGTATCTTTTCAAGAATGTCTTCATTATCCGAAGCATCTTCACCCTCAGTAGAGCCCCAGCAGGCTAGGGTCACTGAGACCTCTTCGTTTACAAATCACAGACTTGATGGCAACAACTACCTGCTGTGGTCAAGATCTATGAAAATGTACATCTCAGGCCAGAGCAAGATGAGATACTTATGCGGATCCAAACACCGCCCCTCTTGGCCCGACTCCAAGTTTGAAGCATGAGATCGAGAAAATAACCAAGTCATGACCATCCTCACGAGGTCAATGACAAAAGAGATCGATGAGAACTTCATGATGTATGACATTGCTAAGGAAATGCAGGATAATGCGAGAGACCTTTACTCAAAAAAGGACAATACATCGAGGGTACATGATCTTGAAGCCTAAATCCAAAATTGCAGGCAAGGTGATGCATGCGTGTTGGTCCCTTGAAAAGGCTTTGGTTAAGTTTAGAGGGGGTGGGGGTGAATAAATTTAACACTTAAAACTTTTGGAGTTAACAAACTCGGCAACTTCAATGACTGCTAATACCTCGATGAGTCTGCTTGATACCTCGAGCTTTCTTGATAAGCGATAGTCTCTTGATGGTTGAGTTTACTGAATTTGTGCAGCGGATTTATATCAAAAATAAATCCTTGTTACTTGTTGTTAAATATGATACTAAGTATTAGATACTCAGCAGTGTATGTGTGTGAGTTTAGTTGCTAGATTCAGTAGGTTGATGTGTATAATAAACTAAATGCAGAATGTAAGTGCAGAAAGTAAGTTGGCAGATTTTATAGTGGTTCCAGGTGGTGTAATCCTGTCAGTCCACTCTTCTCCTGTGATGTTGGAGGTAATTCACTAGAGATCTTTGATGTAATTTGTTACAAAGATTCCTAAGTTGCTTGTCCTTCACCAATGACTATGGCTTCACAAACCGAACACTTGGAAGAGGTAGGATTCTTTGCTCCAAAGTCTTCCACTCTGGTCCTTGAAGGGTAGGATTGCCTCTTCACGGCTCCACCACAAACAACGATCTTTCACACCCAGCGGATGCTTCTTTGTCTTCAAGAGGAGTTCTTTATAAGATAAAGATTGAATCAAGCAAATGATTCAGTTGCAGCAGCTTGATTAGGATGATATAATCAGCAGCTTGCAGTATTCAAGTGTGTAAACTTGATGCAGCTTGAATACAGAATACACTTGAAAAATTTCTCTGGATCAGTAAAGTTAAGCTCAGTAGGTTCAGCAGGGTGTTCTTGCAGCTCAGAATTATCTCTTATATTTTTCTTTTAAAATTCATCAATCATCATCTTTTTCTGAGTTGAAAGTCCTCTATTTATAGGTAGGATGGCATGTGACTTGTATTTGAAATTCAAATATAGCCGTTCCCTATTTTGTCCTATTTGACATGCTTTCTGTCACTATTCATAGGACTAACAGTGTCAGATTCCTTTTTGACAGTGCAGTCTGTCCACCCTTTGACTTATAACCATTGGATAAAGTTCTGAATCATCCCAACGTCCTTTTAATCTCAGCCCTTGATTTGTTTGATAAATTATAGGTAGTTGGCTGTCCTTATCCATGTAATCTTCCAATGTAATCTTGAATTAACCGAGGTATATTATCAGCAGGTTCATCAGTCTGCTGTAATACCTATCAGTCTGCTGAACAACAATTTGCTATGTAACAAATTCAATGCAAATGATTTCATTTATCTAAATTTTATTTGTGAAGTTAGATTACACCTTTTCAATTATAACCAAGTTCCAAACATCATCCAACTTATGGAACTTAGACCTTCTACACAAGGTATATGTAATCAGTTTAGGTCATCACAGACTTGCCTAAATTCTGATTGCATATCCTTGACTTTAATCATTAAGTTTGATCCCTTAGCCTTCATTAAGCGAGTTTGAGCCCTCTCCTTCACCTTGACCTTGACCTTGACCTTGACCTTGACCTTGACCTTCGGAGTTCGAGAAAAGTCTCATCGACCTAACTACCCTCTCGACTAGACTAGTCTCTTTGAAACAAGTCAAGTGACGACCTTTCTGATTGCTTGTTTGATCAAACCTATACAAAGATCAAACTCTAATAAACTTATACATTTGATCTAGACATCTTTTTGCTTTTTCACTATAACAGCTAGTCTGGCACTCATCATCAAAACATAAAAATAAGTCCAACAATTTCCCCCTTTTTGGTGATGAGGCCACTACCCACACCTAACAGCAAAGCAAAAAGATTAAAACAAAAACAAAACAAATTTCAGTCACCTTTCATTATAAACATTTGTTCTCATTATTACAGTCTAGATACAGCAAAGATAAAATATAATAAGTATGCTGATCTACTGTCTTCTTTCTCTCTCTTGTCTGTCCTTCTCCACTTGCTCTTGGTAGGCTCTGATTTCTTCTATCATATCTCTCATCCATTCATTTTCAATCAGAGTGAAATCAATGTAGGAATTCACTTCTTTCCACCACTTCCAAGCTTCTGGTAGAAGGAGGTTGATTTGATTGACTCTGAATCCCATTCTCATGTAAAGTTCTTTAAATTCATTCAGTGAGTTCTTAGCTTTTGTGATAGGCAAACTCCTTTCACCTCTACCACTTCTTCCACCTCTTCCACCTCTTCTAGCTCTGTAAGTTGTCCTCAAGGCTCTAACTCTTGCTTCCCAAAACTTCAATCCCAAGAATGAGTTTAAACCTTCATGAAATCCTTTGTCATGATAAGGTTTCCTTCTGTTGTAGTACTCCTTCTTGTATTGTCTAAGGAGATCATCAGTAAGTTGAACTCTGCCAGGTGCAGGTTCCCTGAAAGCATTTGTCTCATTCTCCCATCTTTTCTGTGCAAAAATTTTTGCAGCCTCTTTTGCTACTGCTGTTTGGCCCTCTTCCCCCTTAGTGACATCATCAACAAAACGGGACAATAGACCATGAACACTCTCCTGTGTGATAATCAGATTACTCAGTTGTCCTTCCATAATCTCAGTTCTTGTATCAACCGCAGTAATCCTAGATTGCAAAGTCTGCTCCAGTAGATTGATCCTCTCAGTAAGATTAGGATCCAATCCAGCAGGTTGAGATGTTCCAGCAGCCTCAGCAGGCTTGGGTGTTTTAGCAAGTTTGTCAAGTTTCTGGTGGATGGTTTCAAGTTGATTTTTCAGAAACTTTTCTTTCACTGTGTTTCCTTGCTTGATTCATTTCACTTCCATTGCAAGATCAGCAAGAGCATACTGATTTGAGGTAATATTGGAGGCAACTGTTTCTGTAGTCCTTCCTCTATTTTCCACCAAATTGATCAAATCATCAAACCTCTGCTCTTGCCTGTCCAGTTGAGTTCTTAGATTTGCAATATAATTTCGTGAGTTCTCAACTCTTCCAGGACATGTCTTTGGTACTCCACTGACCATTTCTCCAAAGAGCTCCATCGGCAGGCTCCTCAACATTATATTGTGGCCTCTGATTGCTCACAACCATTGCCCAACTCCTATCTAGTCCAGCAGGGTTAGGGCCTTGATATTCTTCCAAAATAGGATCAAGAGCTGGTTCTTCAAAAATAGGTACAAATGCCTGTGGGGGATCAATAGCAACCTTTTCTTCTTCAGGCATTTGGAACTCCTCATCACTAAATTCATAGACCAGCAGCTGCTCTTCCTCATTAACAGCAGTCTGCTGACCATCTTTCCCTATAGGGGTCTTGACTCAGTGAGGCTCCACTTCTACAAGACTTCTTGTTCTTTGAGGTTACATTTTGTGTATAGCATAGCATATTAAGCTGCTTGACCATTAATACCTCTCGGTAGTAATGCTTCACAAATCATTGTCCTTCCCGCTTCTTTCAATGTCCTGTTTCTTCTTTCAAAGAACCCCATTTCTTTGAGGTGTACCAAAGAATGACAAGTTGATGCGATACACCATTCATTCACAATATTCTCTTATAACTTTATTGAGAAAGTCGGTACCCTTATGCGATCTTATTTTTACTCTCTTGTCAAACTTTTCTCATTTTGTAATCTCTTCAAAAGACCAGGCATCATCTTGAGTGTTTCACTTTTCTTATTCATAAAAACCACCCAAGTGTACCTTGAATAATCATCCACAACAACTAAAGTGTACTTCTTTCCGATTATACTAGTTGGAGTAGCAGTCCAAATAAATCCATGTGCATTAGTTCCAGCACTCTTTTAGTTGATAGTTTTGTTTTTGACTTGAAGATTGATTTTATTTGTTTACCTTGCTGACAGGCATCACAAATAGCATCCTTCTTGAATGTAATCTCAGGCAAGCCAATTACCATTTTCTTCTTTACTAGCTGATTGATATCATCAAAATTTAGATGATTCAACTTCTTGTGCCATAACCAATTGAGTTCTGATTTAGTATGCACAATCAGGCAGGTTTCTGGAACTACAGTCGACCAATCCACAACATACATGTTTTGTTGTCTTCTACCAGCCAATACAAATTGATCACCTTTTTCACTAATGACAATACAGTTGTTTTTGTCAAAAGTGACCTTGTATCCCATGTCACAGAATTGACCAGTGCTCAACAAGTTGTAGTCCAGTCCTTCCACATAAGCAACATTCTTGATGGTTAGTCCATTCCTCACAAGTGTGCCATAGCCTCTTGTATAACCAGGTGTATTTTTGTTGCCAAAATTAACCCTTGGACCATCCTTTGCTATGTAGCTTGTCAAAGCAGTGCTTATTCTTTGTCATATATCCGGAACATCCTTTGTCAAAGTACCGGACACCCTACAAAACAAAATCAATACATTTTAGGTACCCAAATCTATTTGGGTCCATGATGGTCGATGGTAAGCATGACCCTGGTAAATTTCCATAAGGTCTTCTTTTAAAGGTGTCATACTTAGGTTCATACATGTATTCCACACATCCATAAGATCTAACGATTGGTTGTGTAGGATTCACATATGTTTTACGGCTTTTGGTATATATTCTTTGTTTGGAGTGATTTTTTTCTTGTTAGAAGCGCAGTATAACCATAGGTTTCTTTGTCTGTTAGGAACAACCCTGTAATATGGAGTCTCTTTGAGGTCTTATATAAGTCCTCTGCTTGAGTCCTTTCTTGATTCCATTGCCTAGGTTTTTCCCTAGCGGTATGGTTGTATCTGTTGATTCTATCAATGAAGCGGGAATATTCCAATCATTATCGTGAGGAGCAGTCTACCTTTCCCCGAGATAAGTATCCCTTGAATGATTAACATTTTTGGGTTTAGGATTCTTATCCTTGGAATATTTATGTTTCTTACCCTTACGTGGTCGGCAGACTTGGTAGGTGAGTGCGCTATCGTGAGCTTAGAAGGCACATCAGTCTTATTTTTGGATTTGTTCCTTTTATTAGGAGCTGTTGACTTCATTGACTTCTGATTTTGCTTCCTTGAAGCATTCTCAGCAGGTTTTACTGCCTCAGCAACCTTACTGGGAGTTGGATCTTGTGCATGTAAAAACTTAGGACCAATTCTGGCACTAGGTTCAGTAGTGACGGACTGTTTCTAGGCTATGCAATCCTTACCGGCAGTGTACCGGGTCAAATTGTAGTGCTAGTGTAGTGAGTCAGGTGTCGTATCCTCAAGGCGAATTGTAATTTAGAGTGTGGTTAAGCATCAAGAATTCATTATTAACTCAATCTAAGTCATGATTTTTACCAAGTAAATAATCTATAAACTACTAAAAGCTTGATAAATAAATGCATAATACTAATATAGATATATATATATATATATAGATACATAAATATATATATAAATATATATAGAAATACATACATACATATATATATATATATATATATATGTGTGTGTGTATATATATATATATATATATATATATATATATATATATATATATATATATATATATATATATGTACCAATATAATAAATACTAATATAGATACTAGTAATATTATTAGAAACTAGCCAAGAATATGTTATTGAATTACAATCTCTTTTAGTTCAATGGATGTGCTCGATCTTCCTTTTAGGTCTAATTGATTGCATGAAGCAAGTATACTCCTAAGCTCAACAATTCCTCCTCACACGAGCGTATGAAATTGTCATATGTCTAATCCTCGTCCAATGTCATCTTAATCATGGGTCACTCCCGTTTTGTCATACGGCCCGGTATTTTAAGATCTGTCGATTAAAACAGTGATTTCAACGTAATAATCTCTAAAGTACAAATATTACGCCCCGGGATAGGAAATAGGATTCCGTTTGTCAGACGGCCATTTTTACCCTCCGGTCTTTCTATCCACGATCTCATAACCTAACTTCTCTGGTCAGTTCATCATTAGATTACGACTCCGGTTATATTGGTTAATTACGTCAATACAAACATGCCATTAAGTTCAAATAGAAAGAGATTCATCATAATCGATTTTAATAAGATTTTAACATAGTCATCATCTATTTCCTTAAAAAGATAAAACTAATTCAATTTCATATCTTGGCTAGATATTAAGTTAGCCTAATTTCATTATAACTATTATATAGATACTAATAATAACAAACAAACATAAATACATTAGAAAGTTACCAGATTACAATTGAAGCATCAATTTGTATTCTCGGAAATAGCAACTCTTCTAACAACAACGAGCCTTGATAAGTCTTCTAAGTATTACAACGATACTTATACTACATTATTATTTCGGCAGAGTGCCTTTTACTGTATTTACAGAACTAGAAACTAACTAAAGATAAGATATATATATATATATAGAAGAGGTATATATATATATTGGTACAACTCCAAACATCTGCAAATGATGGAGTATTTATAGGCAGGGGTAGTACACCGGCGCGTGCTGGCCCCTTCCCGGCACGTGCCGGTGCTAAAGTGCAGATTCCCTTGTCAGACTCCCATGTGCTTGAAATGATGAAGATTCCGGCCCTTGCCGGTTTTTTCCGGTTCGTGCCGAACTGTTAAAATATCAGCTGTTTGGTAAAATGAGTTGTAGACCTCCGATTGATGTGATTCAAAGTGCGTTGGAAAGCGCATTTGAAGATCTAAAACTTTCATGATGAACTCTTCCCCAGAAAATTCCTTTAAGTTGGGTCAAATGTCCGTCGAAGATATTTTACGGTAGAAGCACTTAGGACAATTGATCCGTTTGAACTTGTAAGCTTATGGCATCTTCTTCTATCCCTCAAAAGATATGTTTTTAGGCTCAAAAAATGTTGTCACTTGGGATCTTGGTAAATGTATAATCCTGCAATAAATTACCAAAACACCAAACGTAAATCCGACACGATACTCCGGTTACTAAACCGGTACAAAACTTATCAAAAACTTATAAAAATACGATAATTTATATAATAATACTACTTACACATTTGGATAAAACTTAGTAATTATGACTTGAATTGGTACAATAATGCTCAAAGTGTTATCAATATTAGGGTAAAATGTCATAATAATGATTGACAATTTGTCGCTCATCACAACTCCCCACTTAGCTTTTGGTCGTCCTCGAGCAAAACAAGCGATAAAAATTGAATGAGAGACAAATTCATGAAGATATAAGATGTAAGAGACAACCAGATGTTGCAACCATTAGAATTACAAACAGGCGTTAACCTTAATATAAGTGTATAACAGAGTGTGTGTATGAACAGTCTCTTAAAATTATTATCAAGCAATTAATTATGATATCATGAAGGCAATACTTGTAACATACAAACCATAGGCTTAAGAATGATACCAATCTCCACTAATCGAGGCATTTGGAGTCAAGAAGTTAGATCGGGTAGGACTTGAAGGGTTATAATGTTAGGCCAGGGTAATTTCGGTTAATCGAAAAGGATATTTTGGGAGGCTGGAGAAAAGAAATACAGTGAACATAATCAATTCATGTACCACCTCATCTCTACCATACAAACCATCCAAACTCCTTTTTGATTACTTTCAACACTTTGGGAACCATAGGATACTAACGTACTCGAACTCATTGCCAAACTCGACTATGTTTTAAGCGTAATGAGGTGAGATCGAATACATTAGCACCTATCTAACTATCCCAACTCTAACATTATAAAAATTAACTTGAACTCATCACTTTGATTCCAATCCCTTATTTCTATATACATCCAAACTTTTATTCATTGGGAACTTCTCAAATTATTTTGAACTTTTTTTTCTGTTTTTTTTTATTTGGCCCAAAAACCGAGCACCAGGCTCAACACCGAGCTCTTCCTCTCCTTATAGCTCAAAACCAAGAAACATCAACCCAGCTAGAAACATCATTTCCCCCACCCCACACTCGTTTTAGCAAATGTCGTCTAACAAAAGACTAAGTCCACTCGTAGGGTTAAAATGAAGGGAATGTGACCATAATTAAAACTCAAGGGTAGGTTTCTATCTAAGTAACAAAACGGCTATAAAGAGAATGGTGGTCAGACCATTCTATCAAGGCTGAGAGGGGCTACGATGGTCAAATGTTCGGGTTTAGGCTTATTTGGCTGTGGTAGGGTCAAAGAGACGCCATGACCGTCATCCCTAACTTCGATTCCAAAACCTTTCTATTTCGCCTCGAAAGGATATCAAGCCTAAGTTCTAGTTGCTATGGAAGCATGCTTACATGATATCATACAAAAGTTGCATGTTAACAAAATATTGAAACTATACGTACACAAGAAATTCATGTTACACAAATAGATTTGGGGTTAAAATGCACTTACGGTTCACGTTGGTTATATACATCCAAATTGATCATTACGTCTTCAAATCCATGAAATATATGCCTTGTACAGTTTATTTTAATCAACTAAATAATGCTCGAAAAAAAATCGAAAACTAAGGGATTTATTGATATAAAATAAGCATTAATGTCATTGCTAGACCAACCACGACTCCACTCCCCACTTACGAACTTACATTGTCCCCAATGTAAAGTGAGTGTAAATAAGTTGTTGGGAAAGCAATGGGGCACTAAAACAAGTCAAAACAAATACTGGGATGATAAATAAGGGTGGGTGGGTGGGTCAAAGTTATGACCATTGTAAATGAAATAAAAGTGTGTGGAGTGTGATAGTGTAGTGACAAAAGGTAGATAAACACTGAGTCTTTTATACCCAAATCCTCAAGGGTTATTTCAAATCGTTCTATCAACCTTAGTCCAAGAAATGATGCATTTGAATTTTCTCTGTTTTCCATTGGGATTTTCGGATAACCACCTAATCGTTCCCGTTTTAATGACATTCAAACATTCATCCTGAGACTTGGTGAAAAAAATGAAAATCAATCCGAAGTATTAGCAAAGTATCATCCCAAGTATGAGTAATTATTATATTGAACATTTTTACGGGCTGCCTCCCGGTAGCGCTTTTGTTTAACATCGTTTGCTCGACAGACTTAAACAACCAAAATGATAATGATTAATTAATATAATATATTAAACAAAATGAGATACTTCTAACAATTACTCACCAAAGCATTTAGCAATTAAGTACACGAACCAACTAGAAATAAATGCTTAAGGAGTAAATAGGAAGGATAGTACCCATGTTTTCACTATATTTATAGTCTATAGCTAGACTTTTCCTTGCTTAGGTCTCTAATGCACTGGTGGTGGGTCATCCTCACGCACCGCATCCTTCTTTTTTATCAATACCGGTCTCTCACCTAGATTAAAAAATTTCCACCAATCCCAACGATTCTTGACCTTTTCCTTTGATTTTCGAGCTTTCGGTTTGCGAGCCTTCACATTATTGCTGGAGTCATCTTCTTCAACTACCTGCGTGTTAGTATGATCCACAACAAGGGGACACAAAGGGTCCACACAAGAACAAAGATTCTAGTGTAGTGCATGGATATTTCAATGGAATGTAAATGTTGAAGACAACGCGCTCATCATTCACTCCCAAACTAAGCTCTCCCTTATGAACATCGATCACAGCTCCCACCGTTGCTAAAAATGGTCTACCGAGGATAAGGGGTGTATTGTACCCCACCTCCATATCCATAACAACAAAATCGACGGGGAAGTAAAATTTATCAACCTTAACCAACACGTCTTCGATGACTCCTTTAGGATGTTTAATAGATCTATCTGCAAGTTGAAGAGTCATCTCCGTACGCTTAAGCTTACATATGCCAAGTTTCATGAAATCATTATAGGACATGAGGTTTATGCTCGCACCGAGATCACATAGTGCCTTTTCAAACAAAAGTCCCCCAATATCACATGGGATAGTAAAACTACCAGGATCTTTAAGTTTAGGAGGAAGCTTGTGTTGAAGCACGGCGGAACACTCCTCACTTAGACACACCATCTCATATTCTTCCAACCGTTTCTTCCTCGATAGTATGTCCTTAAGAAACTTACCATATTCCGGCATATTGATTAGAGCTTCAATGAAAGGGATATTAATAGTTAAGTGCCGAAAAGTGTCAAGAAAACGTGCATACTTCTTATCCAACTTCATCTTTTTCATTTCCTTTTTCGGGGGATAGGGAAGTAATTCAAGATCAATTAAAGTAGGGTTAGAATGTATACCTCCCTTACCCTTGTCGTTAGATGAAGATAGTGAAGATTCTTTGAATGTTTGTGCATTAGAAGGACACCGTTTGTCATTATTTTGCACCTTTTTCTGTAAAATCTGCATTGGATTTTGTGCTGCCCTGTCAGGTTGAACCGAGGTGAAATTGGGTTGAGCCGGATAAGGTTCGGTTTGAATTGGCCATTTCAAACTTGATTCCTTTCCAACCTGCTCATTGAACAAGGTCCTCAAATCACTCGATCTTGGATTTTTCAATATTCTAGGAACCTTGACCCATTCCTCATCCTCACTTTCAGGTTCAGTATATCTGTATTGTCTTAAGAAATCTTCAATAATTTCTTCTTCCTCTTTAGTGAATTCAGGTTCATCTTTACTTTCCATGTTCTTTTTAAATTTACCATCTAAATCATCCTCTACTTCATTATTTCTGAATTTTTCTAATCCATTACTTCCACAGATTCTTCCACTACAGTAATAACAAAGATTTACCTCTCTCGGGTTTCTTTCAGTATTACTTGGTAATCCTCCTGGAGGTTTACTGTTTTTACGTTCTCCTTCTCTACTCAAGTGATCTTCCATATTTCTTACTGAAGCTTCTATTGTTCTCATTCTGGTGTCATGTCCACTCATGGATGTTTTCAACGTACTCATATCCTTAGTGACTGTACCTATAGAAGTCATCATGGCTTCCATATTCTGAGCTTGAGTAGTTACTACACCCATCATATTTTCCATTAGTTTTTCCCATTTATCAACTCCTTCATGTTGAGTTGAACTTTGGGTGACTGGTATACTTTGAGTGGTGTGTTGTGGATACGATCTAGGTAATGATTGTAGATTCTGATTCGAGGTATCTCCTTGATAAACTTGATTACTATAAGAATTCTTATATTGAACTGGATACGGTGGTTGTCCTTGTTTACAAGGGTTTTCAGACCAACGAAAATTAGGGTGATCTCTTCTAATAGCATTAAATGAGTTTGAATACGCGTTGTTCAAATCCCTATGCTGTTGTAAAAAGCTCACCTCTTCCCTTGAATATCCTTCTGGTTCTTCTATCCCCAATGACACATTATCATGATTTGAGTATTCATTTGGTATGATATTTTCTGACTTTACATTTTTACTAGCTTGTAAGCCGTCAAATTTCCTACTCAAATTCTCCAAGTGTGCTAGAACTTCCGTATTCGACGTACATTCTCCTGCAAATGCTACTTTTCTTGTGCTAGAACCGGTTTCCCACATTCAGTTATTTTTGGAAATATTTTCAATAGTATCGTAAACTAATTGGGCTTCACTCATCATTAAAGAACCACCACATGCATGATCAACATCTGCACGTGAGTCTTTTCTTAGTTTACGACAGAAAAGTTGGATTTGCATATCTAAGGAATAACCATGATCGGGACAAGCTCTTAATAACTTTTTAAATCTTTCCCAAGCATTCACAAGCGTTTCTTCAGATCCTTGTCTAAAGTTAGCAATTTCGACCTTTAATTCCAAATTCCTCCCAGGAGTAAAATATTGTTTTAAGAACTCGGTTTGAATCTCCTCCCAACTTGTCAATGAATGATGTGGGAGTGACATAAACCAATCTCGTGCTCTTCCTTTTAAAGAAAAAGGAAACATAGACATCCTCGTTAATTCATGATGAGCACCTTGACTTTTGGCTGTATTACACAATTCTTCGAAAAGATAGAGGTGATGATGTGGATCTTCATCATCTTCTCCTAGGAATTGGGCTCGTGTGTCAATTAAACCAAAAAGATGAGATTTTATTTCGAAATTATTTGCTCCTTCATTTGGTAAACGAATTGGATTATTAGTTTGGTTCCTTCTTACGGTCTGATCACAGATAGGTCTCGGGTTTGGTAGGTTAGGATTATTACGATTATTCTGGTTCCGATTATGATTATTTCTATTATTAGGATTCTGGTTATTTGGTATTGGTAGATTCTGATTAAGGTTTTGTCCATGTCCTTGGGCATGAGCAATCCCTTGTTCAGGTGTTTCATCTTTGGTTTCGGCCATTCTCTTCTCGATTTGCGATGATTCGTCGAGATTTCCGACTAGTATGACCACGTTTACTCTCTACTCTTAGCGCCTTTCGTAAGTATTTATGTCAGGCTTATAAGGAGTGAGTGGGGCCTTACCGCTTCTGGTCATCAACTATCGAAAAGAGAAAATAACTCGAAATTGATAAAAATAAAAATTGGTAACTTACCTATAAGGTAAGTACCAACGAAAAATAAAAAAGAAATGTGATAAGAAGAGTGTTGACTTATCCTCGAGAATTTTGAGCTAATACAAGTAGAAACCATAGACCACAATGAATTAGCGTCGTCTCCCGCAACGGCGCCGTAAAGTCGACGGATTGCTTTAGGCTATGCAATCCTTACCGGCGCGTGTACCGGGTCAAATTGTAGTGCTAGTGTGGTGAGTCGTGTCGTATCCTCGAGGAATGAATTGTAATTGAGTGTGGTTAAACACCAAGAAAAAGTCATTATTAACTCAATCTAAGTCACAGTTTTTTACCAAGTAAATAATCTCTAAACTACTAAAACAGTAAATAAATTCATAATACTAATATAGATATGTATAGATACATAAATATATATATAAATATATAGAAATACATATATATATATATATAGATATAAATATATATAGGTACCAATATAATAAATACTAATATAGATACTAGTAATATTATTAGAAACTAGCCAAGAATATGTTATTGAATTACAATCTCTTTTTAGTTCAATGGATGTGCTCGATCTTCCTTTTTAGGTCTAATTGATTGCGTGAAACGGTATACTCCTAAGCTCAACAATTCCTCCTCACACGAGCGTATGAAATTGTCATATGTCTAATCCTCTGTCCAATGTCATCTTAATCATGGGTCACTCCCGTTTTGTCATACGGCCAGTATTTTAAGATCTGTCGATTAAACAGGTGATTTCAACGTAATAATCTCTCGAGTACAAATATTCTGCCCCCGGGATAGGAAATAGGATTCCGTTTGTCAGACGGCCATTTTTACCCTCCGGTCTTTCTATCCACGATCTCATAACCTAACTTCTCTGGTCAGTTCATCATTAGATTACGACTCCGGTTATATTGGTTAATTACGTCAATACAAACATGCCATTAAGTTCAAATAGAAAGAGATTAATCATAATCGATTTTAATTAGATTTTAACATAGTCATCATCCATTTCCTTAAAAAGATAAAACTAATTCAATTTCATATCTTGGCTATATATTAAGTTAGCCTAATATCATTATAACTATTATATAGATACTAATAATAACAAACAAACATAAATACATTAGAAAGTTACCAGATTACAATTGAAGCATCGGAGCCGTATTCTCCGGAAATAACAACTCTTCTAACAACAACGAGCCTTGATAAGTCTTCTAAGTATTACAACGATACTTATACTACATTATTATTTCGGCAGAGTGCCTTTTACTGTATTTACAGAACTAGAAACTAACTAAAGATAAGATATATATATATATATATATATATATATATATATATATATATATATATATATATATAGAAGAGGTATATATATATATATATATTGGTACAACTCCAAACATCATCTGCAAACATCTCCAAACGGGCAGGGGTAGTACACCGGCCCCTTCCCGGCGTGTGCCGGTGCTAAAGTGCAGATTCCCTTGTCAGACTCCCATGTGCTTGAAATGATGAAGATTCCGGCCCGTGCCGGTTTTTTCCGGTTCGTGCCGAACTGTCAAAATATCAGCTGTTTGGTAAATTGAGTTGTGGACCTCCGATTGATGTGATTCAAAGTGTGTTGGAAAGCTCATTTGAAGATCTAAAACTTTCATGAATAACTCTTCCCCAGAAAATTCCTTTAAGGTGGGTCAAATGTCCGTCGAAGATATTTTACGGTAGAAGCACTTAGGACAATTGATCCGTTTGAACTTGTAAGGTTATGGAATCTTCTTCTATCCCTCAAAAGATATGTTTTTAGGCTCAAAAAATGTCGTCACTTGGGATCTTGGTAAACGTATAATCCTACAATAAATTACCAAAACACCAAACGTAAATCCGACACGATACTCCGTTTACTAAACCGGTACAAAACTTATCAAAAACTTATAAAAATACGATAATTTATGTAATAATACTACTTACACATTTGGATAAAACTTAGTAATTATGACTTGAATTGGTACAATAATGCTCAAAGTGTTATCAATATTAGGTTAAAATGTCATAATAATGATTGACAATTTGTCGCTCATCAAGTAGCCTTACTGGATCCACTCTTTTTGGATTGTTGAGTTCCAAATCCAAGCCCTGTTCTATCACCATAAGGCTTTCCAGATTTGTATGCAGTAGAGGAACAAGATGGATCAGCAGATTCAGAGGCTACTGAATGTTCAACAGGCTTATATTGATTCTGTCCAACATCTTTTTCCTTACCTTTGAGAACCCTTAATTCAGCATTCAATCTTTCAACTTCTACTTGAAGAGCTTCTTTTTCAGCCTTCACAATTTCATAAATAGATTGTATTTTCCTCAGTTGATTGAGGATGGCATCCAACGCTTCTTCATTGTAAGAGTTTCTATGATTTGAACCACAAGTTGATTCACAATCACTTTCAGCAGGAGTGTTAATTGATACAGTATTGTATACCTCCTCTGTTTCATCCATATTAGCCATTAATGCATAGTCTTCCATATCAGCAACCAATGCTGTGTCATCTGATTCATTTCCCTTTTCAGATTCCACTTCATATCCAGATTCATCTTCAGCAACCATAGCCTTCTTGCCATGTCTTCTTTGTTGACTCTTGTTCTTTTGGAGATCTGGAAAATCTGGTCTGAAATGTCCAGGCTTCTTGTAGTTAAAGCAAAGATAATCTGGTTCCTTTTTCTGCTTTAATTTAGGACAGTCAGGTCTGAAGTGTCCTGGTTTCTTGCAATTAAAACACAAGAAATCATTGTCTTTCTTTGTTTCTTCCTTTTTCTTTTCAATGAATTTCTTTGTGAAATTCCTAGGTGAGATTTTCCCACCTTTCATCATCCTGATCTTCTTGCTCAGCAATGCTATTTGCTCTTGCATTTCATCCTGTAATTCATCTTGAGCTTCTGATCCTTCTTCTTGATGTGAAGCAGCCAGTGCTGTGGTTTTTGGCTCTTCCTTTTCAGTGGTAGGTGACAACTTCTTTTTGAATTCATATGCCTTGAGATCTGAGAATAACTTGAATGTATCCTCTTCATGCAGTCTTCTCATTTCTTCTATGGCTGTCACCTTCATCTTCCATTCATCTGTAGCAGGTAAAACTTCCAAGATTTTTGTGTTGATTTCTTCTTTTGAATAGATAACACACATCAGAGTGAGTTCATCCAGAATTGCATTGAACCTAGATTCCATTTTTTCAATGGTTTCATTGGGTTTCATTTCAAACTTTTGGAACTTCTTCTTTGCCACACTGATTTTATTCTTCTTTATTTCATCAGTGCCTTCACAGATCAACTGTAGTTTGTCCCAAAGTTCTTTTGCTGTTTTACAATCTTTCACTTTCATGTACATGTTGCTATCCAGAGTTCTGTAGAAAATATCAATAGCAATGTTGTTCGATTTGCTCTCTTTCTATCTTTGATCCATTCCTTTTTAGGCTTTGGAATGTCTTGTGTCTCTTCACCCTCTCATTCATCGACTTTGTAATCTCCAAGTGGTCCATCGTGAGCACATCCATCATTTCATCATGAGTTGCAGCAAGGTACGCCTGCATACGACGTTTATATTCATAAAAACGATCTGCAGAACACATCAACATTGTTCTTGCATACTGGTTGTTATCCATGATGCAAGGCTTTGAAAACCAGTGATTTGAAAAGATTTTTCAAAGTATTTTCACAAGCACAACAAGTAGGATTACTTCAGAACAGAAGCACTACTCCGATACGAATTGTTGGTCCCTTGAAAAGGCTTTGGTTAAGTTTAGGGGGGGTGCATAAACTTAACACTTAAAACTTTTGGAGTTAACAAACTCAAGAACTTCAAAGTGACTGCGATACCTCGAGAGTCTGTTGATACCTCGAAGAGCTGGCGATAAACATGAGTCTCACCGATGGTTGAGTTTACTGAATTTGTGTAGCGGATTTATATCAAAAATAAAGCCTTGTTACTTGTTGTTAAATATGATACTAAGTATTAGATACTCAGCAGTGTATGTGTGTGAGTTTAGTTGCTAGATTCAGTAGGTTGATGTGTATAATAAACTAAATGCAGAATGTAAGTGCAGAAAGTAAGTAGGCAGATTTTATAGTGGTTCCAGGTGGTGTAATCCTGTCAGTCCACTCTTCTCCTGTGATGTTGGAGGTAATTCACTAGAGATCTTTGATGTAGCTGTTACAAAGATTCCTAAGTTGCTTGTCCTTCACCAATGACTATGGCTTCACAAACTGAACACTTGGAAGAGGTAGGATTGCTGCTCCAAAGTCTTCCACTGGTCCTTGAAGGGTAGGATTGCCTCTTCACCAGCTCCACCACAAACAACAGTCTTTCACACCCAACAGATGCTTCACTCTTCAATTGAGTTCTTTATAAGATAAAGATTGAATCAAGTAAATGATTCGATTCAAAGCAGCTTGATTAGGATGATATAATCAGCAGCTTGCAGTCTTCAAGTGTGTAAACTTGATGCAGCTTGAATACAGAATACACTTGAAGATTTTCTCTGGATCAGTAAGGTTAAGCTCAGTAGGTTCAGTAGGGTGTTCTTGCAGCTCAGAATTATCTCTTATATTTTTATTTTAAAATTCATCAATCATCATATTTTTCTGAGTTGGAAGTCCTCTATTTATAGGTAGGATGGCATGTGACTTGTATTTGAAATTCAAATATAGCCGTTCCCTGTTTTGTCCTATTTGACATGCTTTCTGTCACTATTCATAGGGATCGATGATGTCGATTCTTTTTGACAAGATCAATCTGTCCACCATTTGACTTATAACCATTGGATAAAGTTCTGAATTATCCCAACGTCCTTTTAATCTCAGCCCTTGATTTGTTTGATAAATCAGAGGTAGTTGGCTGTCCTTATCCATGTAATCTTCCAATGTAATCTTGAATTAACCGAGGTATATTATCAGCAGGTTCATCAGTCTGCTGTAATACCTATCAGTCTACTGAACAACAATTTGCTGTGTAACAAATTCAATGCAACTGATTTCTTTTATCTAACTTTTATTTGTGAAGTTAGATAACACCTTTTCAATTATAACCAAGTTCCAAACATCATCCAACTTATGGAACTTAGATCTTCTACACAAGGTATATGTAATTAGTTTAGGTCATCACAGACTTGCCTAAATTCTGATTGCATATCCTTCACTTTAATCATTAAGTTTGATCCCTTAGCCTTCATTAACTGAGTTTGAGCCCTCAGCCTTCAGTCTTCAACAGGTTCCAGAAAAGTCTACTGACCTAATACCCTACTGACCTAGACTAGTCTCTTTGAAACAAGTCGGTGACCTTTACAAAGGCTTGTTTGATCAAACCTATACAAAGATCAAACTCTAATAAACCTATACATTTGATCTAGACATCTTTTTGCCTTTGCACTATAACACCTAGTCTGGCACTCATCATCAAAACATAAAAATAAGTCCAACAGTCTGTAACTCAGTACTTCAACCAACTATCTAAGGCATGGCAATACCTAGATATGTTGGAAACTCACCCATGGAAGGATGTAGGGGATGCTGCTTTATACAAGGATATCATTGAGAAGAAGAGGGTATTCAAGTTCCTTACTGGACTAAACCCATCTCTTAATGATGTCAGAGGTCGAGTCCTTGCTACTAAACCTCTTCCCAACCTCAAATCTATGTTTGCTGAAGTCAAACATGAAGAAAGCAGGAGAAAAGTGATCTTTGCAAAGCAAACCTGTGATCACTCTCACTGAAATCTCAAAGATCGATGGTGGTCGGGAAGCTCTTTGAGGCCTTTGAGACCTCTGATGAGACCTCACTCGAGAAGATAGGAAAGCTGTTCTGTGACCACTACAAACACACAAACCACACCAAGAACACTTGCTGGAAACTACATGGTAAGCCTAACCCTCCAAAACCCTCCAAACCAACCAGGGAGAGTCAGGGCAGACATGCCAGTGAAGAAGGTCACAAAGACACTACCTTGGATGCTCAGTTTGCTGCCTTCAAAGCCTTCCTTGCTCAACAAAAGGAAGGTAGATCTATCACTGACACAGCTACTCATACAAAAACATGTATATTCCACTCACCTCTCAGTAGTGATACTTGGATTGTTGATTCTGGGGCATCCTCCCATATGACTGGTAACAAAAGGCTCATATCTCACCTTAAGCCCTGTCATCAGAACCACAATATTAAGATTGCTGATGGATCTATTTCTTGTGCACAAGGTTTTGGAAATGTTAAACTTACTGATAAGATCTACCTACAGGATGACCTGTTTGTTCCAAAATTAGATTGTAACCTTATATATGTCAGTAGACTCACTAAAGACTTAAATTGGATAGTCATGTTTAATAACAATCAGTGTATATTCCAGGATCTTTCTTCACAGGAAGTGATTGGGAGAGCTAAAGCCTGCTCAGGATTGTTTATGGTCAACCTCGGCCAAGACAGAAGATTAAAGATCAAAGCGCCTCAGCGATGACTGCAACCAAACCTTAGACAATATCATGCTATGGAATTATAGACTAGGTCACCCTAGTTTTGGTTATTTAAAGTCTTTAATTCCTGAATTGTTTAAAGGATGTAACCTCAGTAACCTTCAATGTGATATTTGTCAGTTTGCCAAACTTACTAAATCTGTGTATACTAAAATATCTTACTTACCGTCCACACCATTCACTTTAATTCATAGTGATGTATGGGGCCCCTCAAGAGTTCAAAGTATAACATGAAAGAGGTGGTTTGTCACCTTCATAGATGACCACACCAGGATCACATGGCTGTTTTTTATGAAAGATAAATCCGAAGTTGGAACCATCTTCCAAGAGTTATATAACATGGTAGCCACTCAATTTGACACTAAGATTAAAATCTTAAAAACTGATAATGCACTAGAATACTATGAGTCCAACCTCAGCACCTTCTTGAATGATAAGGGAATAGTTCACATCAGTAGTTGTGTAGAGACACCTCAACAGAATGGGGTTGCTGAGAGGAAGAACATGCACTTACTGGAGATGGCTAGATCGGTTATGTTCACCACTCATGTGCCAAAATACATGTGGGGTGAAGCTATATTAACTGCCACATATCTGATCAACAGGTTACCCGGCAGAGTGTTAGGTTTCAAGACTCCCATCCAAACCCTACTGACAACTCACCCCTGTCCTCATCTCATTGCTGACTTGCCTCCAAAAATCTTTGGATGTACTGTGTTTGTCTATATTCTTGCCCAACACAGAAGTAAACTTAACCTCAAAGCTCATAAGTGTATTTTCCTAGGTTATGCCAAAGACAGAAAGGGCTACAAGTGTTATTCTCCCACTGACAAAAGGTTCTACAACTCTATGGATGTAAAATTCTTTGAAAAAACCCCTTACTACAGCACACCTACTGAGACAGTCACATATGGAAACCTTATAGAGATTGAGCCCATTCCAATCCCTCAAACAACTCCTCAGCAGATTCCTAATCTTGCAGCCTACTAATACTCATCAGCCTCTTGACACCGAACCTAATGAAGCTACTGAACCTATTGAACCTCAAGACTCTTTGAAACTCATCGAACCCATCGAACTCATCGAACCTCAAAGACCCTCTTGATTCGCCTCAAACTCCTGATCTTATGAACACGTTTACTAATATTGATGACATACCCATTGCTGTCAGAAAAGGAAAGAGATCATGCACTGATCACTCTATCCATAATTATATGTCCTATGATCACTTGTCACCTGGTTTTGCTATGTTTACACAGGACTTGGATACTCACTCCATTCCTAAGAATATACAGGAATCTCTTCAATATGACAGGTGGAAGGCTGCTGTCAAAACTGAAATGACTGCTATTCTTGACAACCATACTTGGGATCTCACCTCTCTCCCACAAGGAAAAAAGACAGTCAGCTGTAAATGGCTATTCACCATCAAGTACAATGTTGATGGTACTATTTACAAATACAAAGCTAGACTAGTTGCAAGGGGCTTCACTCAAACATATGGACTTGACTATAAAGAGACATTTTCACCTGTGGCAAAACTAAACACAGTCAGGGTGCTGATCCCCCTAGCAGTCCAACTTGACTGGCCACTCCACCAATTGGACATCAAAAATGCTTTCCTAAATTGTGACATCACTGAGGAAGTGTATATGACTGTACCTCCAGGTTTCACCAACAATCACATTAAAGGGAAAGTTTGCAAACTGAGGAAATCCCTATATGGCCTGAAGCAGTCCCCAAGAGCATGGTTTGGAAAACTTACTACTGTGGTTAAAGCTGCTGGTTATCATCAGTGCAACTTAGATCACACTATGTTTATCAAAACAACCAATAAGAGAAGATCCATCCTTATTGTCTATGTGGATGATATCATCCTTACTAGTGATGACCCTGCTGAGATCCAACAATTGAAGACCCTACTGGCAAAAGTGTTTCAAGTTAAAGATTTGGGCTACCTCAAGTACTTCCTTGGCATGGAAATAGCAAGAAACAGTAAGGGTATCTCAGTCTCACAGAGGAAGTATGTCTTTGGACTCTTTGAAGGAAAGCGGCATGCTAGGGTGCAAACCAAACTATCTCTCAAAGAGACCCAGAGTAATCCACTAGTGCACGGTAATATTGCTGTAAGAAAGGAACAATATCAAAGACTTGTAGGGAAACTCATTTACCTCTCCCATACAAGACATGATATTGCATGTGGAGTTAGCCTTGTCAGTCAGTTAATGCATTGCCCTACTGAGCACCATTGGGATGCTGTCTATAGAATACTACGATACTTAAAGTCAACTCCTGGCCAAGGCTTACATTTCACTAAGTCTACTGAAAGATCAGTGAAGGTCTATACTGATGCTGACTGGGCTGGTTGCCACATAGACAGAAGATCTACCACAGGCTATTGTTCATATATGTGGGGTCTTGTCACTTGGAGAAGCAAGAAACAGCCTACTATCTCTAGAAGCAGTGCTGAAGCTGAACTCAGGGCACTTGTTTTGGGCATTTGTGAAGCTCTGTGGCTGAAAAGGGTCCTTACTGACCTTCAGCAACCCCTTCAGCAACCTATCATACTCTGCTGTGACAATAATTTAGCATTATGCATGGCAGAGGATCATGTTCATCATGATAAGACAAAACATGTGGACATTGACAGACATTTCCTTAAAGAGAAGATTTATGCCCAGATCATTCAACTTCAATATGTTCCCTCAGCAGACTAGAATGCCTATATTCTCACCAAGGCCATTCCACCGCTTATGTTCAGCAGACTGAGTAGCAAACTTGGCTGTATTAATATATACAATCCAGTTTGAGGGGGGTGTGGAAATATTACCTTGGTATAACACTTTACTTATGTGTAACATGACATATTGATTGTTTTATATAAACAATTAATATGTCATAAAGTAACAATTTGTATCGATTAAACAAATTGTTGGAATTCCCAAAGCGATACATTCTCGTAGAGCCGTATATTCTTCGTGCTGATCGACGATGATTACAATATCGGGTAAACATGTCATATATTTAATCCCGCCCAGATATGTTTGCAAATGAGAGCCGACTCTAGCACTTAAAACTAGCTGACTCTAGCATTTAATACTCTACTCCTAGCACTTATTACTCTACTAGGACCTTTCTCATTCATACTTGTATCTATTTATACTCATTCTTTTCTCATGAATAAACAATTTGAGTTTACTCTAGTATTATTACTTTCTCAAACTCTCTTCATCGGGTATATCGTCGTTATTGATATATGATCGTATGAGATCTCGTGAATATTGGGTTATGACTTGACTAGAGTCTTTCGGTGATTAGCCACCGTCAGAGCCGTCTGACTTTAGAGACAAGGGGTTGACTAACACACAGTGATGTGAATTGTCAAAGAGTTGACTAGTCAACCACTGAGAATCACATAGAGACGTGATTGGTAAGTGTTACATACCTTTCGAAATTATCTTGATTGATCACCACCGCCGGGAATCAAGTAACTAGATTGGATCTCAGCCACTAAAGAATTTTGGATAATTCTTGAAAGTCAATTGGGAGTAGTTGGCTAGTGGGAGTAAAATCATAAACCAAAAGACCATTTTGATTTAGCGTGTATAAACAACAACACTCTTTTATCTTCATTTTAATGTTATAGTTTTTAGCAAACTTTTATATTTATGGTTTTATTCTCGATTAGTAAAATCAAATTATGACTGTTAGCTTTTGAGAAACGTTCTCAAATATGGTTAAATAATTTTAATCCTTTTAAATAAGCAATGACACGAGCAACCCCGTTGTAGTAGTTAGAGACAAGGAAACTACATATTTGATGCAGTGCTCCAAGACTTTAATGAAAATGGAAGCTCATGATATGATTGAATCACTTGAAATGAGTTTCAACGAATTAATCGTATATTGGATAAGATCCGATTTGATCATTCTGTCATACGATGACAATTAATTCAAACGTTGAATAAAGAATGACTGCGTCGAATTTTGGAAAGGTTGTTTTCAAAATTGTAAGATTTAAGTATTGACTTAATTCTTTGATCATTGCTTAAAGGTTAATTAAATAGTTAATGTTTTGAATGCAATTCAAAAGGTTAAATAAACTATTGAACAAAGTTTATATTTTCTTTATGAAAGGAAATTAAAGACAAATCTCTTGTGATCTTTCTTAAGTCTTATAAAGACTAAATTAAGAAATATTTACAAGAGACTTGAATGATTAAAATGGAAAGTTAGAGCATGTGCTTAAATAGAGGACTTATTGAGGTCTCTATTTCAGGCGAGCACGTTGAGATAAATCTATCTAAACTCAAGTCAACTCTCGGATATATGATATCCTACGAGTGTGATTAAATTAGAAAGATTAAATACAGATTTGGAAGGTGAAGCAAAGATTGTAACACTTGCCATATTTTGATCTAGTAAACTGATAACAGAACTAAATAAATGTTATTATATTCTGGTTCTTATGAAGAACACATTCTCAGCTATACGTTAGGATTTAATGGAAAAATTCAATTGTAAGGAATAAATGTTATTCTGATAAGGTTGAACGGTCACTGAATCTAACATACTAGATTGGTGTCACTATATAGTTGATATAGGAGATGAAATCTCAACTAAGTATTTGTATGGCTGTTATCTTTAATATTTGTGGTCGTTCTAGACATTGTCTCTATGGAGGGAAATCGTGTGATCGGAAGTCATTCTGATGACGTCTGAACCACGTGATTATGAATCACGTATCTTATCTAAAACTGACTAAAATACCCTTTTAAGAAAAGGTTATGAATTCTAGAAAATTGTCTAAAGCCTAAACATACCGATGTTTGTTGGCTTATGACATTTAATGCCACAAATAATTGTTTATTAATCTCTATGATTATTTTTAGAAATAGTTGAATGTACTTATTGAAGTGCAACAATTCGGAAATCCTGAAAAGTTTGAGCTAGTACGAATATGAGATTGATGAGCGACTCAGGAATTAATCTCCGATTGGATTGAAATAATTAATACCTTAAGGGTGTTTCAGAAGTTGTCTGAAAAGCAATAAGATTCTCCCTTGAAGGATACAATTTTTGGGACAATTAGATTATGTTCCTAAAATGGAAACAACACTTTATATGATAAAGGTGTGACGCAAGCCATGCGAAGTATCCCTTACCCGTTTCGGGATAGTGCCCTTATACTTAACCGAGTTCCAAAGAATAAAGATTGAATAAAATTCATATTAGATATGGAAGGGGATAATGTCGAATCTATCTTAACCGATGATTATAAGTTGTCATAGGCAAAGTCAGAAAGGCTTGGAGCCTAGTACGACATATGCAACTTTGTGGAATATCTTAGCAAGTACGCTGCATACTATCTACTTGTCCGCGGAGCAAAAGGTGTTTGTCTCCAAACATGTTGTTTTCTAGATGGAGTGTTTTTTCCAAAAGAAACAGTGGGAGTAAGTTGAAATCTCAAAAGAGTTTGAGAGCCACAAGGAGAGATTCAACCATTGGAAAATGAGCAGACGCCGCATAGCAATGAGGCGTAGAACACTGCTCAATACACATAAAAGTTCTGTAAGTCTGTGGATAACCTCAAGCGTGAAAGGGCTGCTGGTATGTTCATCTTGATGAATGAATATCTCACGACTTATGAAGGACTGTTTGAAAGGCAAGATTGAGAGATATGGATAGGAGCCATAATAACTAAATTAGATTCAATCAGAGACAACCAGGTTGTGAATCTAGTCTGTCTTATGTAGAGGGAATGCCCCTAAAAGGCTGACATGGATAGTATTATGATTACCATAAGGCTATAGTGACGGCTGAAGGGTACGGGGTGTAAACCTTGTAATTGTCTTTATGCCGCCAGCTGAGCCCAATTCTATTCAGACTATGCTTGTTATAACTTCGTATCAAGGCTATATGATAGTGTTGAAGACATTGGGCAAACAACTCGATGTTAATAGATGATAACAAGAAATGAGAGCCCACGAGATCTGTTGGTCCCTTGGAAAGGCTAACACAAGTTTAGAGGGGGGGGGGTGAATAAACTTGTCACCAAAAACTAATCCTAAGCTGGAAAATCCCCAGGAACTGAGTTTCTCTGAAACTCAAACTGATCTTCAGTTCAGTTTTGTTCCTGTCCTTTAACTTGTGCGGAGTTCAGTTAGTTCAACTGAATATAAGTTAATGTTGACTTATATTTAGTCTTGTTAACTGGCAGCGGATAAAACTAGCCCTTAGTGCAATAGATGTGTAAATAGAAAACTAGACCTTCTATGTATCAGTTCTGTGCTGACTCAGTGTCTGGTGTTTGCTGAGTGATAATGCAATAAATAAAACAAACACAAATGCATAAAGGAAATCAACACATGATTTGTTTATGGATGTTCCGGGTGGTGTAATCCCGTACGTCTCCCCTTCTCCTGTGGTGTAGGAGGTATCACTAGAATCTTGAGATAACCGTTACAAAATCCTAGCACTATGACAGTCCTTCACGACATCCTAGTTTTACTGTCTACACAAAATGAAGAAAGGTGAGATTGCTCCTTCACTCGCATTAATCGATCTTTCGGAGGTGGAATTGCTCCTTCACCAGCTCACCACTAATACCAATACACAGTCCTGAGACTGCACCAACAGCTATGGCAACCGAATTGCAACTGTATGAAGAAAGGTGGAATTGCTCTCTTCAAACTATGCACAACCAACCCTTTTTCACAAAGGTTAGGTTTAGAATTAATCAAGGATTAATTCAGTGAGCTGTCTGATTCTTCTGGATCTGATGTAGCTCCAAGATGCCTTCTTTCCCCCTTAATGGGTTACTGGATCTTTATTTGAAGTCTTCAAGGCAATTTCGTTGGCTCCCCTTCTCTGGATATATATGATCTGATTTTCTGAATCTGGATCTGGATTTTTGAATATATGCTTGTAAAGCTCTTTTTCTGATCCTATCTTCTCTCTCTCTTTCAAGTGATTCTCTTGTGTATTTATAGGTGTGATGTAACGGTCACTAGCTCATGTAGCCGTTACATTTGTCGTTTAGCCAACGTTCACATGTACAAACTTTTGTCGTATTGTCAGTTTGAATTCAACAAGGCCTTAACTCAGTTTTCTACTCTTCAAAACTGAGTACCTTAACATCTGACTTTAATTGACTAAGTCAGAGTACACCATTCAGTTTCTTCTTTCCTAACTGATAATCTTTGTCTTTAAGATTATTCAGTTTTATATGATCTATAACTCAGTTTCAAGTTACCACAGACATGCCTGAAACCTGACTTATAGTCACGACTTAATCAGCTTCTAACTGAGTTTACCACCTCAGTTCTTGGTCTTTCAGAATCGAGTCTGTGTCCTCGGTTCTTGATCTTCTAGATAAGCCAACTGAGTCTGTAACCCTCAGCGAACTTATCTTCTTCAGTTCTTGCATAACTGAGTTTGAACCCTCAGTTCTTTTTGTGCATATTCAGTTTTCTTGCTATTTTCTTGTTGTGACTCAGCTGTTCGCCTAGTTCCTATTCTTTTACAATGCTTGTCTGAAACAACCTATACAAAGTTTAGACTCTAGATAGAACTTATACATTTATATCTAGACCATTTCTTGCTTCTTCTTTCATTAAGCACTATAACAGTTTGTTACGACTTCATCATCATGGGTTGTAAGTGATTTGTCTAATTACGTGACGAATCATCATCAAAACATAAATAATATTTCCCATAATTTCCCCCTTTTTGATGATGTATCATAACCCTCCCTAAAAGAAATAATAAAGGAATAGTGCAAGAAATCATAACAAAACAAATTAAGATAGCAAACTAGAACAACCAAGTTTATTACAAGATTCAAATTGAAACAGACTGAGTTAAAAAAAAACTGAATAGATTACATCTTTTCTTTTTCCAGTGCTATTAACTTTTCTCCAAGAAAGATGCTTCTCTTCGTTTCCAGAAGTCTTCTTTCTTTTCCTTCTTCAACTGATTCGCCATCTCTAGGCTTGATTTCCAGATATTCATTTAGCAGTCGGTTTCCTTCTTCATTCTCTTGGTTTTTGAACTTGATCAGAATTTCTTTGATTTCCTTTTCCATCAATTTCTCTTCTTCTTCTGAAATGAGATTAAGTTTTTCTTTTCCTCTTTACTTTCGATTTCTTTTCGATTTCCCCTTTGTTTGTGTCTTCTTATATCGCCAACTTCCCAAGAGATTTGACACAGATTACAAGCTTCTTTTCGATACTCAACATCGCTTTAAGCGAGGCTTCCTCATCATCCTCGATTCTTGTTTCTTTAAAGTCTCCTTCGCAATCACTCTTCAAAGCGGACTATCAACCGCTTCTTCATCAAGTTGAGTAGTTAGTAGATCAAACATCTACTTGTCTATCTTGATCTTCCATCGGTTGTCCGGCATAAGCCTCTTGACCTTTTCATCTTTATTTGCATCATCACTTTTGACTTCATCACTCGACTTCATCTTCCCCCTTGTTTGAAGATAAGCGAAAGCAATCTTCAAATAACTTACGTAGGGTGATGATGTTTGAGTATTTGTTCAAACCTGAATAATGTATTCTTCCAATTAATTCATGCAGGTTGAACAGTTTCTCCTGTAGATTCTGTATTAAACATTCAATGAAATCCTTCAAATTTTTCAGTTTTTCTGCTTCAGTTTCTTGAACCAGAGATTCTCCAATTTCTGATTTGCTTGTGGATGCCTCATGAGCTTGTGATGGGGAGCCGATGTCAGGATAGTAAAAATGAGTATCATGAGTTGTTAGTTCCTTTTCATACTCAGCTTCAAAAAATTCGGCGTCTTCAACAGCTTCTCTTTTCTCTTCAGTGTATTCCCCATACATGGTAGTAGGAAATTCACTTCCTTCAGATTCTTCATCGGCCAGATTTCTTGATTCTTCAATTTCTCTTCAGATTTCTTCTTCCATTTCTACATCATCTTCAGTTTCATCTGCCTTGCTTTCTTCGTTTTCTTCACTTCCTTCTGATTCTTCATCAGTTTCAACATCACTTTCATCATCAATATTAATTGTCACTTCAGGTTCGATTTCCTTCGTCTGAAGTTTTTTCCACAACCTTTTCTGTCTTCTCACAGTTCTATCATCCAGTTTTATGATCTTGCTTGAACTGGAGTCAGAAATCTCACTTTCTTCCTCAATGATTTTCCTTTTCCCAGCTTTGGTGGACACAGATTCTTGTTTGACTATGGTTGGAGTTGATTTGGAGATAGAGTGGTGATCTAGTATTCTTTGGACTAGATAGGTGTAGCCCTTTTTTAGTAGAAACTTCTCTCCACTGTCCTTTCTTTCTTTGATTCTTTCTTTCTCTTCTGAAATTTGCTTCATCAACTGATTGAGAATAAATTTGTTCCAATCCAATTTTTCTCCAAACCAAATAGCATAAATCATCTTCATTTTATCATTTGAGAGAGTATAGAAATTTCGAACGTGACCGATGACGTTTCTGGTAAGAAGAATTGTCAAGGCTGCGAATTCTTTCTTTTGTTGATAGATGGAGCCAATGAAGTTCTTCTCCTTCTTGTTGATTGCAGTGACATTCCAAAGTTTGCTATTTTCTTCATTTCCGAATGTGAAAGATGAAGATCCTCCCATTATGTCTAGGCCGAAGACAAGTGATAGCAGATGTTCATCAACAGTAAAGCTTTTCTCTTGAACAGTCGTTTTGAAGCTTTTTCCATTGTTGATGATTTCAGCATTCCTGTAGAAATCTCTGATGCCATCTGGACACAAAGTAGTGACCTTTGTATCAATCAAATTCTCCAATCCTCGAATCTTTTTGATCTTCTTTGTAATTTGGATTGAAAGAGTGGAGTTTGAGAATTTTTGACAGAAGTTATCCAGACTGGTGGTGATTCCATCGTCAATGTTGTATTGCTCCATTGATTTTTGAGTTAGGGATCCTTGAATGCTTGATTTTGGGTGAGCAGTATTTTGTCAAGATTTTGCAATCGTTTTCAAATGAGAGTCGTGTCACAATCAATGAGATTATGTAGGGATGTACATCTACTTTTTCTCCCAGATTGACACGTGGCTTCGAGTGATTTGCCATGTCAGTCCAAACGTCAGATG
Source organism: Gentiana macrophylla (assembly GCA_026214975.1). Lineage (NCBI taxonomy): Eukaryota > Viridiplantae > Streptophyta > Magnoliopsida > Gentianales > Gentianaceae > Gentiana > Gentiana macrophylla. The sequence continues at coordinate 97,681,507 of CM047805.1, read as the reverse complement.
GTAGCTGGAAAGTTTTTACTTCTTTTGACCAATTTGTCCTACATCAGCCTTTGCCATCTCAGTTTTGTATATAAGTCAGTTTTCGGAGGATTTTGTAATGTGAACTGACTTTTCCTACAAAATAGTTTAAGTTTTCTTTGGTACCCATACCTTTTTGGGTCCGGTGGAGTTAGTTACTAAAAGATTACTTTCAGTTTCTTTGTTGAGAGAATTAAACGTTCTCAACTCTTTTCTGGATAAACCCTTACGCTCAATCTTAGTTGATTTCACAAGGATTCTTTTAGATTTAACATTTTTAGTTTCCTTGTGTAATCCACTAGATCTTCCAGTATCTTGATTTCTAAAGTTTATGCTTTTTGAAGCCTCAAGACTGGGTAGGGGTGGGGATATTATCATTGCTTTTGTCAAATTTAATAGACATTAATCTATGAGCTAGATTTGACACCTCAGTTTCAAGAAACTCATTCCAAACTTTTTCTTTGTCAAGTTCTCTGTCTTTTAATTTTAGTTCCAACGTAAGTTTTTCAGTTAACTTGACAAGATCAAAGTTTTTCAGACTGAGTTCAGCAAATGATAACTGATTTGAAGAATGTACCTTTCCTTGATGATTTGATGTAGTTTTAGGATTCGAATGTACACTCTTTTGTTGCTGTGATGAATCTTCTATATCAACAACCACTTGCAACAACTCATTTCTTTCTTCTTTTGAGAGGTCTCTTAGTGATGGAACTCCTCTGGATTCGTTAATATGAACATTGAAGTTTGTATCCACATCATCACTGAGTTGAGGTTCTGGATTTGTATATAAATTTGTCGCACTGAACCTTTCGATCATTTGATCCTGAAAATCAGATATATTTTGCAAGCAATTAGTTAGGGGGTGAATAAGCCAACTTCTAGTTCTAGATGTAAACATTGAAACTAAGTGAACTGATACAGTGAGGGGTTTTCAACAATTGGTTTTAAAAGGTATTCTTGGATCTCTTCCAAATGAAAGACTTGCTCCGATACCAATTGTTGGTCCCTTGGAAAGGCTAACACAAGTTTAGAGGGGGGGGGTGAATAAACTTGTCACCAAAAACTAATCCCGAGCTGGAAAAGCCTCAGGAACTGAGTTTCTCTGAAACTCAAATTGATCTTCAGTTTAGTTTTGTTCCTGTCCCTTAACTTGTGCGGAGTTCAGTTAGTTCAACTGAATATAAGTTAATGCTGACTTATATTTAGTCTTGTTAACTGGCAGCGGATAAAACTAGCCCTTAGTGCAATAGATGGGTAAATAGAAAACTAGACCTTCTATGTATCAGTTCTGTGCTGACTCAGTGTCTGGTGTTTGCTGAGTGATAATGCAATAAATAAAACAAACACAAATGCATAAAGTAAATCAACACATGATTTGTTTATGGAAGTTCCGGGTGGTGTAATCCCGTACGTCTCCCCTTATCCTGTGGTGTAGGAGGTATCACTAGAATCTTGAGATAACCGTTACAAAATCCTAGCACTATGACAGTCCTTCACGACATCCTAGTTTCACTGCCGACACAAAATGAAGAAAGGTGAGATTGCTCCCTTCACTCTGCACACTGATCTTTCGGAGGTGGAATTGCTCCTTCACCAGCTCACCACTAATACCAATACACAGTCCTCAGACTGCACCAACAGCTGTGGCAACCGAATTGCAACTGTATGAAGAAAGGTGGAATTGCTCTCTTCAAACTATGCACAGCCAACCCTTTTTCAAAAAGGTTAGGTTTAGAATTAATCAAGGATTAATTCAGTGAGTTGTCTGATTCTTCTGGATCTGATGTAGCTCCAAGATGCCTTCTTTCCCCCCTTAATGGGTTACTGGATCTTTATTTGAAGTCTTCAAGGCAATTTCGTTGGCTCCCCTTCTCTGGATATATATGATCTGATTTTCTGAATCTGGATCTGGATATTTGAATATATGCTTGTAAAGCTTTTTTTTTTTTCTGATCCTCTCTTCTCTCTCTCTTTCAAGTGATTCTCTTGTGTATTTATAGGGGTGATGTAACGGTCACTAGCTCATGTAGCCGTTACATTTGTCATTTAGCCAACGTTCACATGTACGAACTTTTGTCGTATTGTCAGTTTGAATTCAACAAGGCCTTAACTCAGTTTTCTACTCTTCTTCAAAACTGAGTACCTTAACATCTGACTTTAATTGACTAAGTCAGAGTACACCATTCAGTTTCTTCTTTCCTGGTAACTGATAATCTTTGTCCTTAAGATTATTCAGTTTTACATGATCTATAACTCAGTTTCAAGTTACCACAGACATGCCTGAAACCTGACTTATAGTCACGACTTAATCAGCTTCTAACTGAGTTTGCCACCTCAGTTCTTGATCTTCAGAATCGAGCTGTGTCCTCGGTTCTTGATCTTCTAGATAAGCCAACTGAGTCTGTAACCCTCAGCGAACTTATCTTCTTCAGTTCTTGTATAACTGAGTTTGAACCCTCATTTATTTATGTGCATATTCAGTTTTCTTGCTATAACTTAGTTTTCTTGTTGTGACTCAGCTGTTTGCCTTGTTCCTATTCTATTACAATGCTTGTCTGAAACAACCTATACAATGTTCAGACTCAAGATAGAACTTATACATTTATCTCTAGACCATTTCTTGCTTCTTCTTTCATTTAGCACTATAACAGTTAGTTATGAATTCATCATCATGGGTTGTAAGTGATTTGTCTAATTACGTGACGAATCATCATCAAAACATAAATAATATTTCCAACAAGATCCATTTATGGACTCAAACAAGTTTCTCTAGACGATTTCTTTGTTTGATAATCAAAGGAGTTTGATTTAATCAAAAGAAGGGATATGCATGATCGTGTGTGCAATTCACTAATACACACGACGTACTAGCAAGAGTACTAGGTCAATCGTAGCATAGCAAGGACGAGTCATGGTCGATCCCATGCACAGAGACTATTATTTAATAATGCTAAACACAACCACAATTCATAGGTCAACCGGATAGGGGTGGTCATTGACCAACATAAAGGAACAGTAAATAAAAGAGATGCAAATAAACTCATGGTCAATCATGCATTGAAAAGGCATTAACCAAACTATTCCTAACTTATCTCCCCTTAATCCTTATCTGATCCATATTTTTAATTAAGCTACGGGTTTAATTCCTAACCCTATCTACTACGACAATGGTAGTAGACAATCTATACGTCAGCTACCCTCCTTAATTGGGCCGTAATAGCCCATACGCATAATGAACTAGAATTGCTGATATCGAGCGCTAACTCATACCGCTAACCCACCTAGACAGTTGTCGACACTGATCAGCACGTTCGTAGGGTCCATCAAGACTATGTCCAAACTAACACTTCACTATTCGTATTTCATGCTAGTTTTACGATTACAATAAATAGATTGGTCAGATCTAACCTACTGTTAATTAAACATATCGATCAACGTAGTTGACACCGAACCACAAAATTCGGATTTACTAGGTATTCAGATCTAGCAATAAAAACCGTCGCAGATCTGAAGAGCGCAACCAATAATTCTACGTTTCAGATGAACAAATCGAATAAAGATTAAAGTTCGTTTAATTAATTCATAGATGATTAGATGCAAGCATAATCTAGATCTAGCACAAGAACAATCATGAATCTAAGAAAAGAAATAAAACAATGGAATAGATCTTACCCTTAATGAAGAACGGATCTACTCTTCTATTCTCTCTCCCTCCGACGACTCAAGACGATTCATGAAGATCGCAAACCAGCACAATTCAATAATGAAAGACACATGACTTATTTGCAAGAAGAAAAGAAGAAAATAAAAAAAGACATTATTCCCAAAAGACTACATTGTATATAATTGATAAAGAACTAGAAAAGAGATGAGGAATGAAGATGAATATAAGATGAATGAATGATGAATACAATTTCGCAGCTCTGAATGGCTTTATATTGGTGTATAAACCGACTTAGGGGTAAACCCAATGCTTGGAGGACAAGAAAACGTGTTTCTGGAAGATTCCGGGCCTCGGTAAACCGAGGGTAACTCCCGGTTTACCGGGGGTATTTTTGTCTTTTTCCTGCTGCCGACTTAACTTGAAATACCCTAGGCCCAGCTTCGGTATTTGGACCATAACATGGCCTACGCAACTCCGATTTGGGTGATTCAAAATGTGTTAGAATCCTTGTTTCAAACCCTACAACTTTCATGTAGAAGTCCAAGCCCAGTCCGTCTTGTAGCAATTTGTAAACTGCATTGCAAGATCACCAATCAGATTCTCGGGTCTAATCTTCGCTCGATACACTTCAACCTTCAGCTCGGTTCAGTTCTTTGTCGATTAAATATATCCTTCAGCCCAAATGATGCTTCGAACACTCGTTCATCTGTCAATAAAACCATACCACACATTGTAGCTTCTATTTCTAGCAAATAACGCATAAAATACACGGTTAATACGCATAATACCAATTTAGTCACCCCGGACGTGGCTTAATGACAATTAGCTAATTAACTTATGATTTCATACATATTATCCCCATTGAGAACATAAATCCAGGGTAGATTGATGGTAAATAATGATACCAATTTGACCGTCATCAACTGCCCCCACTCAGCTTTTGATCGTCCCGAGCAAAAACTAAATCAAACAAACCCCATAAATAATTACAAACCAATTAAGAACAGACTCATTCAAGAATGATAAATAAGATGAGGGGCAACACATATCCATCATTAATCCTTTAATCACTATCTCATAGTAGAACCGACGTGTGTGTGAATAACTCTCAATCAACATCAACGCAGACAGAATCACATTATATCAACAAAGATGTCAGGAAAAACATATATCATGCATCATTCCATAAGTTCCCCATTAATCATCACTTACCAATGCATCAATGTGTCGTGTGATAAATCAGTCGTGATAGTGCGTTCGTGAGGAGAATCAAGTTGTATTAACCCCACAATCTTAACTTACCTGCTCATACACTCGCTCATCTTGCCTTTAGACCTGGTTACACAACATGGTACCTTAATCGGACTGGGTGGACTCGGGGACTGAGCATCGCTCTTAAGTCCTCGTTTGTTTTTTTTATGCGAGGGTCGTGCCTTTTTTACACGAGTTCACTTCCCTCACTACCTTTATTGCATTTTTTTTCCTTCAAAATTTTTTTTGGGCAGATTTCCTCACTATTTTTTCTCTCTCTCTCACAAGTCCGTTTTGTCCCGATTAGCTCTTTTGATATTTCAAGTTGCTTCCCTTGTCTTACAACAATTTGTTAAAGTATATAGACATACAAATAATGATTCCCGGTTAAAACAATTTGTCATCTAATCTTAAACACTTCACACTCAGATTATGTGCTCAAATATTGAGTGCAAATAATAATTAATAAGTCACTACTTCATGCAACATAACACATGCTCATTCTTCCATACTAAATTGAATAATGTGTCATCTATACTACATACTGAAGAAGTGAGTTATACGTGCTTAAAAAGGTCAATTCCACAACAAGATAGATGATTAATAAACCACTACTTCAAATAGTTGACAAACCCTTTATTCATCATAATGAATTAAGTATGTAATTAAGCAGTTTCAACGATTTAAGGTTTTTATTTCATTCAATTCAAAAAATCGAAGTTCACAAAAGTAAGTGTAAGTGTACCTCAATTTTTCAAACTAAGTGTTGCCCACCCCTACTTTAAAGCTCAACATTGTCCCCAGTGTGAAAAGTAAAGCAAAAAAAAGTAGGAAGAAGAAGAACACTTAGCTTTGGAAAGTAGAAAACTCGGCTAACTGTCTGAAGCAAATCATATCACTGAACTGGAACCAAAGTTGTCTTCTCCAAAGTACTAATCTACACTAGGTCGGCTAATACAAACAATTCTTGCACAAAGGCCATTAGTACCGCGAGACGCGAATAAGTAACAAAATCATTATGTCATATGGCAGTAAATAGCACAACTAAAAAGAAGAAGTGCAATAAACAAATTAAGCCAGTGCATAATAACTTAATTACTTAAACACAACAAAACTATTACAAGACTCCAAATTAAAATAAAAAGACTCAAGTCTCGAAATAATAACCGAATAATCATGTGAAGTAAAAAAAACTCCCGCACATCCTATGCTCAACAGCCTCAGGAACATGGCGATGAAAAAAAACCTTCACACTTTTATTCAATCATCGAAAAGAAAGAACAAAAAAAAATAACAAAAAGGTGAACTATAAATTAATGGCTATGCCTAACAATTAAATAGATAATCCCCGACAACGGAGCCAAAAACTTGATCGCGTGTGCAATTCACTAATACACACGACGTACTAGCAAGAGTACTAGGTCAATCGTAGCATAGAAAGGGCGAGTCAAGGTCGATCCCACAGAGACTAATAATGCTAAACACAAACACAATTCATAGGTCAACCGGATAGGGGTGGTCATTGACCAACATAAAGGAACAGTAAATAAAAGAGATGCAAATAAACTCATGGTCAATCATATATTGAAAAGGAATTAACCAAACTATTCCTAACTAATCTCCTATTAATCCTTATCTGATCCATATTTGTAATTAAGCTACGGGTGCAATTTCTAACCATATCTACTCCGACAATGGTAGTAGACAATCTATACGCCAGCTACCCTCCTTAATTGGTCCGTAATAGCCTATACGCATAATGAACTAGAATTGCCGATATCGAGCGCTAACTCATACCACTAACCCGCCTAGAAAGCTGTCGACACTGATCAGCACGTTCCTAGGGCCCATCAAGACTATGTCCAAACTAACACTTCACTATTCGTATTTCATGCTAGTTTTACGATTACAATAAGCAGATTGGCCAGGTCTAACCTACTGTTAATTAAACCTGTCGATCAACGTAGCTGACGCTGAACCACAAAATTAGGATTTACTAGGTATTCAGATCTAGCGATAAAAACCATCGCAGATCTGAAGAGCGCAACCCATAATTCTACGTTTCAGATGAACAAATCGAATAAAGATTAAAGTTCATTTAATTAATTCATAGATGATTAGATGCAAGCATAATCTAGATCTAGCACAAGAACAATCATGAATCTAAGAAAATAAATAAAACATTGGAATAGATCTTACCCATAACGAAGAACGGATCTACTCTTCTATTCTCTCTCCCTCCGGCGACTCAAGATTATCCATGAAGATCGTAAACCAGCACAATTCAATAATGAAAGACTCATGACTTATTTGCAAGAAGAAAAGAAGAAAATAAAAGAAGACTTTATTCCCAAAAGACTACATTGTATATAATTGATGAAGAACTAGAAAAGAGATGAGGAATGAAGATGAATATAAGATGAATGAATGATGAATACAATTTCGCAGCTTTGAATGGCTTTATATAGGTGTATAAACCGACTTAGGGGTAAACCCAATGCTTGGAGAATAAGAAAACGTGTTTCTGGAAGATTCTAGGCCTCGGTAAACCGAGGGTAACTCCCGGTTTACCGGGGGTATTTTTTTGTCTTTTTCCTGCTGCTGACTTAACTTGAAATACCCTAGGCCCATCTTTGGTATTTGGACCATAACATGGCCTATGCAACTCCGATTTGGGTGATTCAAAATGTGTTAGAATCCTTGTTTCAATACCTACAACTTTCATGTAGAATTCCAAAGCCAAGTCCGTCTTGTAGGAATTTGTAAACTGCATTGCAAGATCACCAATCAGATTCTCAGGTGCAATCTTCGCTCGAAACACTTCAACCTTCAGCTTGGTTCAGTTCTTTGTCGATTAAATCTCTCCTTCAGCCCAATTGATGCTTCGAACACTCCTTCATCTGTCAATAAAACCATACCACACATAGTAGCTTCTATTTATACAAATAACGCATAAAATACAAGGTTAATACGCATAATACCAATTTAGTCACCCCGAACGTGGCTTAATGATATTTAGCTAATTAACATATGATTTCATACATATTATCTCCATTGAGAACACAAATCCGGGGTAGATTGATGGTAAATAATGATACCAATTTGACCGTCATCAATGCCCAATGTGCAAGATGGATAGTGGGAGTGTGTTATGATTTTTGAGTAAGGTATTGGATATCTCTCTCGGGAATTATCACCCCATGTCACAGTCAATTAATGTTTGGTAGTTCAAGGTCTTTACGAAAGCACTTGGATTAGCAGTTCTTATTTTTTGAAATAAGAATCTATAGTGATAGATTTAACTGCTGTTAGATTATAGTTTACCTATATAGATGTGATGCTAAAAGAGTTTAGCATAGATCCCGACAGGAGATACTGCTAGCCGGTGTTCTCAAGATCTATCTATGTTAGGACGTTGGTCCTAAAGATAAGGTGAAAGATGATGCTTATGGAAGGTTTCCTTTACTACTGCGATAGGGACCATCATAAAAGTAATGCCAGATGTTCATAGTCCATGAAAAGTCATGAGCAAGTATGAAAGTGAATCTGGTGAATGTCGAGAATATCCTTAAACGAGTTAAGGATGGTTTCCTAGTTTATCGAAACTTTGAATCAGATAAATATAGCTATACAGACATATATCCTAAGTCTTATGAAGGCGAGTGGGAGCTACAGTCTGGGTTTGCAGTCAATTTGATTAGGTGATACAGTGAGCTGGAAATGTTCTTAGCTATGGGTCACTGTAAATTCTAAAACTAGGCCAAAACACAGTAGTGCCTTGGAGGCGCAGTACATAGATCTAAGAAGGTTCATTCCTGAACCTTGTACGGTTCTTCTACCTTTTTCTATATAGCTGATATAGTAAGTGGATTCAATGCCTGAAGCAAGAACCAGGGTCTCGTAAGAGATTCAAGTATGTGTTGAGGCGGTTCCTTTGACTTGGTCATTTGGAGCATGATATGAATATAGTCTGAGTCCCCATGGAAAACGACCATTCACGGTTAGGGCTGGTTGCGACTATTGCATGAGATTCTTGTGTATCAACTTGGTCTCGTGTGTACGAGTGATTGGTTTTAGGCCAAGTGGGAGATTGTTGAATAGTGTCCTAAACCCAATCGGGTTGGACCGGATCCGACCGGGTCGGATCATTTCTACTATTTCTTTATGTTTATACATATGATAAATGGATTTTCTGTTGTCATATATTTGTTCTTTTAAAGAACGGATTGTGAATTATTATATGATAACGTCCTTAATATTAAACTGTGATAGAGAAACCATGATAGGCGATTATGGTTGATGAGATCACTAATAACTTTAATAAGTTTGATACTTAAATGTCTCTAGCTGATGTACTATTAAACAGGGCATTGATAGTACAAACAGGCTAGCACGTATTAGATGTCTTACATGCTTTAAGGCGAGGATAGATCTCTTCTATCAAAGTGTAGAGACACTTGGACTATACGTGGACGTGTATTAGAGAATGCGTATGTTAAACTGACCCACTTACACTGATAAGTGTCATACTATGTGACAGTTGTGTAATTATCCTTAGGACCGGAGTCTATATGGCATCACGGTGTGGATTGTCATGCTTTGACACTATTGAGATTTCCCCTAGCCACGGGGTGATCATACGGTAGTGATTGGTGTGATACTGAAGCATGCAGAGTATACGTGTTTGGTCGTCCGGAAATCGCATACCCTATTAGTAAGGGTGAATATCCGAAAGGGCCTTCTTATAAGGAATGTCTTACTCTCATGAATCTTTGCAAAGTTAATGAGTTACTTCGAGAGAGCATGATATCCAGATTATAAGATACGGTCGTTGATGTTTGACACTCGATGAACGACCGTATGAATATTATTACAGCGATAAGATTATATTTACACGGTAACCGTTTCACATGAAAGGTAGTAGTCATTGCATTTGGCTCTTCCGATGATTGGGGGTCACGGTGTGTTGCTAGATGCTATCTCGTGATCGTTAGGTTAGGTATGAATGTATATTCATAATTTACACTTTGTGCCTACGGCCAACATATTCAGAAGCCTATCGGGTCACATACATATGAACATCTAGCCGGTGATGAGCAACAAATTGTCAATCATTATTATGACATTTTACCCTAATATTGATAACACTTTGAGCATTATTGTACCAATTTAAGTCATTAATTTATTAATTTCATCCAAATGTGTAAGTAGTAATTATTATATAAATTATCGTATTTTTATAAGTTTTGATAAGTTTTGTACCGGTTTAGTAACCGGAATGTCGTGTCGGATTTACGTTTGGTGTTTTGGTGGTTCATTGCAGGATTATACATTGACCAAGATTCCACGTAACGACATGTTTTGAGCACTAAAAGATGGATTTTCAGGGAAAGAAGAAGATGTCACAAGCTTACGAGTTTAAAGGGTCGATTTTCCTACGTACTTATACCGTAAAATATCTTCGACAGATATTTGACCCAACTTAGATGCATTTTATGGGGAAGAGTTATTCATAAAAGTTGTAGATATTAAAATGAGCTTTCCAACGCATTTTGAATCACATCAATCGGAGGTCTACAACTCAAGATATGAATTTTTCAAGTTTCAGCTCAAAACTGGATTTTTTTACAATCCCGGATCGATCCGGCCCTTTCCCGGATCGATCCAGCTTAACTGAAAATCGACATAATGATGATTTTGCACATGGTTTTGCAGAGGATAAGACTGGGATAATATTTTTTATTGTTCCCGGATCGATCCGGTCCTTTCCCGGATCGATCCGGCCTGTCCAATTTTATCTATAAATAGGCCCTCATTTCATCAGAATCGTGGCCCCTTCTTCTCCCCTTTCCTTCGTCCCCTCTTCTCTTCCACCTCCCTTCTCTTCTTCTTGTTTTTTTTATTTTGTTTTGCTATATATATATATATATATATATATATATATATATATATATATATATATATATATATCCATCATCTCTTCTCTTCCATCTTCTCTTCTATCTTTTCTTTTTCTTTTGGCTCTTCCATCTTCTCTTCTATCTTTTCTTTTCTTTTATATATATATATATATATATATATATATATATATATATATATATATATATATATATATATATATATATATATATCATCTCTTCTCTTCCATCTTCTCTTCAATCTTTTCTTTTCTTTTGGGCCCATATATATATATATATATATATATATATATATATATATATATATATATATATATATATACATATATGTATATGTTTTTATATATATATATAAATAAAGTAGTTATAGTATCGTTGTAATAATGGAATAATTATCGAAGATTGTTGATTTCGAAGCTTTGTTATGCTCTATCCGGTGGAAACAACCCCGATTCAACAGTTTTATTCAGTAATATATTCTAATGTTATTATGTTTATTATTTCTATCTATTTATATATATATATTAGTATTAGTAATATTAGCCAAAATATGTAATTGACTATTTTAATCTTTTTGGTAAAATGGATGATTGACTATGTTAAAAATGATTAAAATTGAATATGATGAATCTTTTTCTACTTGAGCTTAATGAAACGTTAATATTGACATAGCTAATCAATATAAACAAAATCGTAACCTAATGACGAACTAAACTGTGAAGTTAGGATATGAGAAAAAAAAGGTAGAAAAACCGGAGGGTAAAAATGGCCGAGTGAAAACATGACAACGGAATCCTATTTCCTACCCGGGGGCAGATTTGTTTAGAGAGAAACAAATCTTATTAAAATTGTGCTCAAGATCTTATTACGTTAATTTACATGTTCTGATCGAGATCCTTGACATTGACCGCATGACAAAACGGAGTACCCAATCTTTTGGATGACATTGGAATGATTGATGAGACATATGATAGCGATTTAAATGCGCTTTCGTGTGAGAGGGAACTGTTGAGCTGAGGAGTGCACCGTTTCACATAAATTACACCTTGAAAAAGGAAGATCTGTCTCATCTATTAACTAAAAAGGGATCATGGTTCAATAACATTATCTTGGCTAGTTTCTATATATTATATTAGTATTTATATTATATATATCTATATATCTATATATATATTTATAGGTTTTTGTCCAGAAGGACAAACTAATTCATTTATCGGGCTCCAAGGAAACTAGTTTTTAGAAAGGACAAAACCGACGTACACTTACCAAAATACCCTTTTTTTCTTTAACTGATTTATAAATATAATAAATAAATAAAAACCTATTAGACGCTAAAACAATTGACTGTTCGAAAGGCTTCTTCTTCTTCTTCTTCTCCGCAGCTTCTTCTTCTTCTCTGCATCTTTTTTTTTTTAACCCATTAGATGCACTAATTTAGCCGATTGGGGCCATGGAAGATGGGCCATGGAACCTCCGGCAACCATGCTTGCAACTGCGGAGCCTTGTGCAGCAACCCCGATGGCTGCATCTGCAATTTCCGTCCGGTGGTTGCTCCTCGAACCCAGCAGGTACTGATGCGAATTTGGCTTGGTGATTATGTGGTCAAAATTGGAGCTTTGAATGTCCGATTACGGCATCAAAAAGGGAGAAAAGGGAGACGGCTATAAAGAAACATGGAATCGGATATAAAGGAACATGCAATCGGAAAAGGGAGGCGTTCTACCAGCGTTCTATTTTCACCAATTTTGCTGCTTGAAGGAGGTTTGCCTCTTGACGGTGGACGGAATGGAGGTGATTGCTCCGGCGGCCATGGTTTAGGGTTTACTGCAGGCTCCCGTTTTTTTTTTTTCTTATAAAAAGTTTTGGGTTTAGGGTTGTTACTATTAATTTTGTACCGTTACTACATTTTTTGATGTACTTTATCTATTTTATGGGCTGTTACTACTCGTTTATTAGATTTTACGACATTTTACGGGTTGTTACTACTTCTTTTTAGGCTGTTACTACTTGTTTATGGATGTTACGACATTTTAATGTTACGGTACATTACTCTGATACTGACATTTTACGGTACATTACATTATTTATTTTTAACAAATCGTAGTATTACTACTTGTTTTTAGACCATTACTACTTTTTCATTGGATGTTACGACATTTTATGGGTACATTACTACTTGTTTCTTATTATTACTATTTGTAGAAGGGTAAAAAGTAACAAGGGGTATTTTTGTCCAAAGATTTTGTTTTTATCCTTTATAACAGCTGAAAAATAAGAATGTCCTTGCAGACCCATTTATGTGTTTTTTTGTCCTTGTAGCCCCTTCCCCCTATATATTTATGTCTATGTATCTATATATGTATTTATATATATATATCTGTATATTATATAAGTATTTTTTTACTGTTTTACTAACATCTAACTCTAACAATCTAACCCTATAAAAGATAAAAACTGCGACTTAGATCGAGTTAATAATAGCTTCTTGGTGTTTAACCACACTTTGAATTAGATTTTCATTTCCCTGAGGATACGACCTGACTCACCAGACTAGAACTACAATTTGACCCGGTACACTGCCGGTAATGATTGTATAGCCTAGAAAACGTCTTTCAGCCGGATAAAAATACGGTTATAGTTGATAGCCAATTAAGGAAATGATTTATCTTATACTATAAAGGTTATAGTGATAAATTAATATGGTGGTATTTATTTATTATGAATAAATATAATACAATATATTAATTATGTTGATTAAGTAAATATACACATAATGTATGTGTATTTAGATATATATATATATATATATATATATATATATATATATATATATATATATATATATGATATACATCTATTTTGCAAATTAATTAATCATAGTATTATATTAATTAAAGAAAATCTCAATTCCTAAATTAGTGGGAAGATGCGCCATATACAAAGTGTATATGATACATTTGGATTGTACAATTTAATTAATAATATTACCATAATATTAATATTAGATATTAATTGATTTTTGAAAAATAGAGCTATGGTAATAAGATAAAGATATATTCAATTTAAGATATTGTCAGTATATATCTTGGAATAATATTTAATATAAGATATTGAATATTAATGAGATAAATCAATCAAAGGTATTTTCTTTATTTTATTAGAAAAATGTTTTCTTTATACCAAAATGAAAGCTCTTAAAATGAAAGCTCTTAAAATAAACTAAAGCACCAAGAAAAAGTCTATTAGCTGCAACAACATCAAGTACATCATTCCCTAAGCTCTCTGCACTCCCTTAAAATGGAAGCTCTGATAGGGAACATGCTGCCCATTCTTATATATCAACTGGCTAGAAACTTTGCAAAGGTCAATTGAACTTGTTGATTTTCTTCATAAACTCAAACATTGGAGCTGCATTTTCTCCATTTACTTCAATTGCTTCCACATTGAACTGCATTTGTATTAAAAATGAGAGAAGGAGCCTACAATATTAGTAACACAGATTAAGATGATGAACGATGATAAGAACACGATGATCGATAACACAGTAATGGAACAGTAACACCCCCTAAAACTAGTGTATTAGAAAGCTTAATGATATGAACCAAGTGAACAACACACTTAAAGGCATTACTCCATTTAGGTACATCATCCGAACACCGACTCAAGAACAGCCTCAAAATAGCTCAATATCTGGCTCAAATAAGGCTCATTTCAAGGGAATACTTCAAGACACACATATGTCAAAATTCAACCAAGTATATCAATATATAGCATTAAAATCAGCCGTATAAACTCACAATTCAACTCAATCACAAAGCAACTTAGTTCATCAATTTTATTCGTTTATCAATCATCAAGAAATAAATTTGGTCCAAAAGGAAAACTAGCATGACCAATAAAACTAGCATATGGCGTCAAGTTTGCCAAAAGGAAAACACTAAGAAAGCAAAACAAAAAAGTTCCAGCAAAGCAACAATTGTCATGTGGAACCTCTCCAAAAATATGTGCACCAACATTCAAATTGCTCATCAATCATGCTAAAAAACCATAAAACTCAACAGGGTCAAATCTCTGCAAAATTACACTACCATACAACAGAAACAATAGCATCAACAAAACCATTTTCCAATCAAAGTCAATGCGGCTTCCATGAAAGACTCAATTTCTTTTGCTCAGCAATCATGCTAAAAAACCAGCAGCTGTATGCATCAACCAGAATAATTGACAAAGCTTAGCAAACAAATTTCTTGTGCGGTATAGAGAAAAATCTTAGCACAATTTAAAGTTATCGTCTTTTTCGACTATGTTGTTAGAGCGTGATCCTGATTTCTTTTTCTTGTGCGGTATAGAGAAAAAGCTTAGCACAAATTAAAGTTATCGTCTTTTCCGACTATGTTGTTAAAGCGTGATCCTGATTTCTTTACGGCGGAGATGAAGACAACGGCGATGAACCAAAAAAGGTGCTGCTGAAATGGGTTCAATTACCAAGAAGAAGACCACCGGGTTCAAAAAACAAACCGAAGCCACCAATTTTCGTGACCCGGGATAGTCCGAAAATACCAGCCCCTTCACTCACGCATGACTGCAATCAGGAAAAAAAAAAAATTCATCAGAGATACATTGAAAAATGCCTCCACCTCTTTTCTAGAGTGGAGGAACAAATTGACATAGATTTTGTCCTAAAATTCCATTAATGAATATTCCTAACCAGGGGCGTTCCTGTCCAAATTTAGGATCGGGGCCAAAAAAAAATTTAGGCCCTCGCCCTTCGGAAAAAAAGAACACTAACAAAAAAGTAGAAAATTTCCAAGTCAAATAAGAATATTGTAAACATTTCAAAACAAAAGAGATTGTTATTGGAAGTATTATTACATAGAATCATTTAAACACCTCAATCCTAGCATTTTTAGAAGCAAAAGTACTACTCAAACTCGCGTAGTCAATGTCATCAACCATATCTTGTCATTTTTGGGGATTGTCATTTGTCAACCTAAAAAAAAATATATATATAAAAGAATAAAACAAAAAAAGCTGCGTAGATTATTGTGGATTGTCATTTGACAACCAAATATAAAAAAAGAAATATAACAAAAAACTGCGTGAGATAGGGTTTGGAAGTGGAAAAAAGCTACTTATTTGACTCCTTTAAAAAAACAAAAATTATTGTAAGTAGTGAATTTGAAAGCAAAGCCTGGTTACAGATCTTAGAATCTTGCTAAATTAAGATAATACATTTCTTGTTTACATAAAATACAGTATATATATAATATTAGGTCAAAATTTCATGGGCCCTTAAATTCATGAATTTTGAAGAACAGCCAATGGTGGCTTTGCTTCAGGGGCGCCCCTGTTCCTAACCCAATAAACTCTCATAATCCGGATAATTGCAAACAAAAGGAAAACAAAAAAGTCTACCCATAAAAAGAAAAAGAAAACATGAAGGTATCATAATTAATAATTATATATAAGGGCGATACTACTAAAATCAAAAAGGACAACAGAAGGAAAAACTCACAAACTTTCATATTGATCGACAACCAAAGCAAGGAGCCTTGCGCATTTAATAAAAATTTCTCCGAAGAAGGAGCAGAAATTGGGTTGAAACAACAATATTGAGCGAGCACATATAAGTGCTCCTAGGTGGAGATCGATTGTTGTATACTGCTCCGATCCACCTAATTTTTTCCAAAAAAAAAAAAAATTATTTGAATTATCTCGGTGCAGGTCCAATGCATAGTGGTATTAAAATCATATTATGAGTTCATTTGACCTAAAATATAAGTCGTTTTAGAATTTTTATATAGATTAAAAAAATGATTAAATGTAATTAATGTATGGATAAAATGTATAATACATCTTTTGACTATCATAAATATAACTAGATAAAAGTGGTTGAACGAATATAAATTAGGCGTAATATGAGTAAAATATTAATAAATACTCTATTTGTATTGTGAATGAATTTTATTATGAGATCAAAATAAAAAAAGTATAATAATGACTTATATTTTGGGACAAATAGAGTACCTATCAACACTATTTATATGAGTATCAAATTTTCAACTCGGACCATAAGTATTAAAATTTGGTTTTGATACTTATGAACCACATCTCTAACCATAGTTATCAAAATAGTAGTATCAATTTTTTTTTGATTAAATTGATGAATTTTCTAACATTATCAATATTTTTTTAAAAAAAAAAAAAAAAAACATTAGCAATACTATAAAAATATTATTATCATACACGTGAAAATTGTTATTTTTTCTTTCTAAAACAAAGAAAATCGTTATTTTTCATCGAGTTTACTCCCACCCGCAATAGATAAGCTAAATATGATACCACCACCGTTACCATAACAAATTTTGATATCGTTTATTTTTTCATTGGAGATGCTAAATTATCAAATGTGATTTTGATACCCCTCCATTAGACTTGCCCCAAGGGGGGACTTGAAAAGTTTTGCTCCAGAAGTAGATGATTTATATAGTATATACCTGGAAATGATAAAACTGTGATTGTATGTTTAGGAAAAATGTCATAGTGATTTCGTAATGATTTCTTTTTCAAGTTTAATGAGTCAAAGTGTCAAACAATGCTAAAGCAATTTGAGTTTAATTTTGATTTTCTTTGAACATTTAAGTTTGATACAGTATATATATCTTATATCTATTAAAGAAAGAACGCTTTCTATATATTGTGGCGTGGCATATTTCACATGTGACTGTATATACTTAATTTAATTTTTATTTATTATTTACAGCAGCAGTTTTTTTTTTTTTTTTTTTTTTTTTTTTTTTCGGTAAAAACAATGATTTTGGTTATCTCGTTATATATAAACCGATTTTTTTTTTTCGACACTCCGTTACATAAATCGAAGCAAAGTGTATATTTCGATACGCTTCATTTTTAGTGTCTCCAACAGACAGTGCGGATTCAGTTTTACATTTCAATCAACCGAAAAATTTCGATTTCTCGATTCGATTTCGACACAACAATTGAATATACACAACAAAGTGTACATTTCGATACGGTTCATTTTATTTTTCCCTTCGGTAAAAACCAGGGATTTCGGTTATCTCGTTATATATAAACCGATTTTTTTTCCGACTCTCCGTTACATAAATCGACCAAAGTGGTTCTTTTGTGCCTCCAACAGACAGTGTGGATTCAGTTTTATATTTCAATCAACTGAAATTTTTTGATTTCTCGATTCGATTTCGACACAACAATTGAATATACACATCAAAGTGTATATTTCAATACGGTTCATTTTTTCCCCTTCGGTAAAAACCGGGATTTCGGTTATCTCGTTATATATAAACCGATTTTTTATCCGACTCGCTGTTTCATAAATCGAACCAAAGTGTATATTTGGATACGGTTCATTTTTAGTGCCTCCAACAGACAGTGCGTATTCAGTTTTACATTCCAATCAACCGAAAATTTTCGATTTCTCGATTCGATTTCGACACAACAAAGTGTATATTTCGATACGGTTCATTTTTAGGACCTCCAATGATGATCATGATTCGATTTTAAATTTCAATCCACCGAAATTTTTGATTTTCGATTCGATTTCGACACAACAATTGAATATCTGATACAAAGTGTATATTTCGATACGGTTCATTTTTAGTACCTCCAACAGACAGTGCGAATTTATTTTTAAATTTCAATCAACCGAAAATTTTCGATTTCGATTCGATTTCGGCACAACAATTGAATAAAACCGTGTATTTTTTTTATCAAATACTTTTTTTAAAACATCATTTTTTTTGTTTCCCCTTCGATAATAACCGGAATTTCGGTAAGCGTTATATATAAACCAAAATTTTTATTTCGACTCTACGTTACATAAATCGAACCAAAGTGTATATTTCGATATGGTTCATTTTTAGTGCCTCCAATAGACAATGCGGATTCAGTTTTAAATTTCAAGCAACCGAAAAATTTCGATTTCTCGATTCGATTTCGACACAACAATTGAATATACACAACAAAGTATATATTTCGATACGGTTCATTTTTATTATCTCCAACAGATATTGCGGATTCAGTTTTAAATTTCAATCAACCGGAAATTTTCGATTTTGATTCGATTTCGATACAACAATTGAATAAAACTGTGTATATTTTTTATTTATCAAATGTGTAACTTTTCGATTCATTTTCCCCCTTTTTTTTACAGCGGTTTCTTTTTTTCCCTCGGTAAAAACCAGAATTTCGGTTATATATAAACCAATTTCTTTTTCGACACTCCGCTACATAAATCGAACCAAAGTGTATATTTCGATACGTTTCATTTTTAGTACATCCAACAGCCAGCGCGGATTCAGTTTTAAATTACAATCAACCAAAAATATTCGATTTCTCGATTCGAGCTCGACAAAACAAGTGACTATACACAACAAAGTGTATATTTCGATACGGTTCATTTTTAGTATCTCCAACAGACAGTGCGGATTCAGTTTCAAATTTCAATCAACCGAAAAATTTCGATTCGATTTCGGCACAACAATTGAATAAAATCGTGTAATTTTTTTTTACCAAACGTGTACCGTTAGTAGTTTGTGCAGAAAGGAAAAAAAAACGGAAAGACCGACGGATTTGAAATTCTACTGTGTAGTGTACGATAAAAGATGAGTCAATTTTAGCTATAAAATACAACAAAAAAAATAAGGGCAAACAAATATCCGCGTCAAGAAGGTGTGCCCGCATGTGACAACGTGGACACCACATTAAATTTTTTTTATTATTTTGAACAACATAACGTCGGTGGAACCGATTACCGTTTGCAGTACGAACGTCACTAAAATTGACGTTGGAATACAAAATCACTTTTTATATTCTTCGGACCGTTTGACACGTGTTTTTTTTCCCTTCAAATGAGTGAACACAAGATCAATGACATATTCATTAATGATAAGATAGAGAAATGTCGTATAGAAAATGAATGAAATGCATTTTCAAGCATATTAATGATCTGGAAGCTAAGGCGACCCGGGAAATTTGACCGTGTAGTTATGGTCCGCTTATTGTTTTTCTATAATGTTTCATTACGTAAAGTCGAAACTAAAGGGATAGATTTTATATGATTGTTCTCTGATACATCGTATTGTGGTTTATTTTGTAAGGGAAAACTCCTGATAGGGCTGGAAGAGAAGTGATTCACAATATTCACCTCTCTAAAAAAGAGCTATCTCTTGCTGAGAATGTGATATGTTTCGGTTGCTCTATTTGTCTTATGCCTTGAATTATTACGGTTTAAGCTTACGCGATTTATTTCATGTTGGAGATCTATTCTTTGATGTTATCATTGATAACAATTTATGTTGGGCCCGCCGTGTCTTGCACGGCTCACGTTCACTAGTACTATTTATAAAAAGAAGAGGAAATTAAAATTGAAGATCCGCTAATTCCATCCAAATCCGCAATATACCCAATCCGCACCCGACATAAATCACGCAAATTATCAGCATTTGTTCTTAGCAGTTTTCTTTATTCTTAGGAGATCACATTATCAGCTTTCTTAAAGGAGATCAAATTATCAGCATTACATGTATAATTCAAAATGCAACATCCAATTCTAAGAACAAATTCGAAAAGGAAAACACAGAATCCATGAAAGACTGAATATCTCACCCTAAAAATATTGTTCTTTCGATCCAAAGTTGCTTCCCATAATGTTTTTCTTCCAATCCAAAGTGGACGGAGATCAAAACTTGTTCTCAATCTATATGATGAACCTGCACCCCCAATCTGAAAATCAAACATAAAAATTCCATATAACCAGACACAATTAAATTAGGAATGGGTACCGTAGGTGTTTCCATCCATCAAATCGTTATCCAATATTGAAAATCCACATTTCGATCTGCAAAAAAACAAACAAAGACACCGTAAGTGCAGAAAAATGTAAATCAGATACATATATAGAGCTGCAAAATCGAAATGCAAAAGGAAAGGGAAGAAGCAAAGCCATACCAATGAAATTCCTCTACAACCTTTACTCGATAATGAAATCTGTAGCTATGAAAGATGATTTATTAACTTTTAAAGGGTTGATTAAAAAACCCGCAACTCAGGAGAAATGTAAAGCAGATGCATATATAGGGCTGAAAAATCGAAATGCGAAAAGAAAGGGAAGAATCAAAGTCATACCGATGAAATTCTGCTGCAACCTTTACTGAAAAATGAAATCCGTAGCTACGAACAATGATTTTTTGCATGGGTGAATTGATCATATAAGTACACCAACAGTAAGAGATAAAAGGGCAAAGCAATACCGATAAAATTGAAACAAAATGTTATTCATGAAAATTGAAAGATACAACACATTTTCGAGAATAATATACATCAAGAATGCACCAAATTGTTGAGAAAGAAACAAATGTTACAATTGTAATATACATCAAGAATGCACCAAATTGGTTATGCATATTTATATCAATGATCATTTTTCTTTAACTATATATATGTCAGCAATATTAAGAAAAAACATTTTCAGGATATGTATGCACTCTAAACAACAAACTAAAAAATCATCATTACAGCAATGAATGTTTCACACCTTGGCTGGTGTAGTTTTTTCATATCAGATTCTTGTGATGATGTCAAAACAAATATACTCGGCATGAGTTTCACAAAGACAAATGGTATAATGTCTGAACAACTACCTGTAATAGTAAAAGAAAAAAAAACTACTACTTTGATTATTTAATAGTTTTCGAATGTTCCTAAAAAAAAGTTTTCGAATGGAAAAACAAACTAATAGACCGAAGCAATTTGCCAAATGAAGCAATAAACCTAAAAAGCAATGTTACTTATGTTAGGACATACAAAATCATTGGAATCACAAACTTGTGCTTTACTTTCGAATTATACTACAATGAAAACAAAAGCCTACAATATTTTTCAACACTTGCGAACAAAAACAAAAGCGAGGAAGAAGAAAGATAGATTATTGGCAAAAGCCTAACATAATAGAAAGTTATGTTGCAACTATATCCTTTTAACCTTTTTTCTTGCAAAGCCATAAAACTTCTCAAATTCATCATCATTTTAATTTTGTATTGTACTATAACATAGCACGCGTTTAAAAATATACATAGCTAGAAACATATGCACCTCAAAGGGACATCTAAGTATTATAATATTTTTTACATCACCTGACAACAATACAATTCCATGATTGTTAAGCATTGGATAACGCTCCTTGGTTTTTAGTATCATTGCCATCTGCTTCAACTTCATTCCGGCCTACCAAGCCTCCTAGAAATGTTGAGAAAGAAACAAAATATTATTCATGAAAATTGAAAGATACAACATATTTTACCCATGGTATAGAAAATAAAAACTAATACTGTAATATGTAGGGGATTTTAGAATTGAAAAACATGCATGCTGACACAAAACAATATTTTACCGCAACCATTCTATAATGAAATTTTCCACAGGATTCAGCGAAATGATCAAGCTTTACTCTCTCCGACGACGCTCCTTTCTCCTATCTAATGCGATTTAAAGCATCTCTACTTCTCAAAGCTGAATTACTACGATGTTCAAAAATCCAAAATTAGAAAAGCAACCAACAATCCAAAAAAAAAAAAACACATCCAATCTGACAAAAAAAATATGCTGAATTTTCAATAAGTTAAAATAAAACCCTAACCAACTGGTGGGATATACTAATATTAATCAGCATAAATGTAAATGTTCTGATTACGGTCATGATAATAAGAGGCATCCTTGGATATTACCCTCCCTGTTGGTCCGAGAGCAAGTAGGCCAACAATAGCAGCTTTGAATTACATTGTAACAAAGAGACATCTTTGGATATTACCCTCCCTGTTGGTCCGAGAGCAAAAAGGCCAACAATAGCAGCTTTGAATTACATTGTAACAAAGCAAGTGGTTCAATAAAAATAATACGGATAATAAAGAAAAGCAATAAAAGAAATCTGATTTACCTGCGGTGTTAGTGAGTTTTTGTAAGATTTTGACAGCATCTACTGTAACGCCCCGTTCCCGGACACCGAGTCCTTATCCGGAAAAGGAACGTTCGGCACGTATAAAATAAGGGTGAATTCACTTTATACGTAAGCCTCTACTACGTCGTATCAAATGAAAGCAAACGGAAGCAAAAGACGTATAAAAATTTCTCCAATTAATCCAGGAATAGAATACAATCTAAAGATGGAAATGTAACTTTATTACATTCAAAAGGAAAATATGAAAATCCAAAATAAATGTACGACAAGTCTTGAAAGACCAAAAGTCTACTCCCAAAGTACCAAAAATAGTCTAATAAATGAATAGCAGAATAAATAAATGATAAGTCTTCAACGAGGCGTCGTCAAACGTCGTCATCGAACTCCTCCTCGTAAACATGCTCAACCTTTTCGTCTTCTCACCCCCAAACACATAGAAAACATGCATTTGAGGTAAGTACAAAGTACTTAATAAAAGAGAGAAGCTATGACAACAATTAAGATTTATAAAGGAAAGATAATTAATTGTTTAGTTGTTTACGTGTGACCGACTCAATCTGGGGTTCATTTCGTGTCCATCAACACGAATTGACTAAACGTTTCTACTTAGCTTATCTATGTTACAACCGTACTCAAGGGCACTACGCACATCCAAACTGAGGATATTCTTGGCAACATATTAGTGGATCACACCAATATCCACGGAGCCTAGAATAGGTAGACTCCGATAGTGCACACATATCAGTGGAGTCCCTCCGTACTTAGGGTTTTTTTTGACCTACGTAGTTCTTCCACCTTCAGAACAGCACACATATCGCGATATAGACTGGTATCTATCCAAGAGAGACATGTTGTTTAATCTTTTACTAGTCAAGTACGTATTTTTATTCGATTATTAACTAACCACCTAAGTGTTTTCAAACAATCTCCCTCACCCATGCTACTCTTTTTCTAGACCACTAGACACAAACAAGGCCTAGCAGTTACACAGACATTGATGAATGCTAATTCATCAAAGCACAAGCCTATCATGCTCTTCCGACGAATCCGGACTTCTTTTCCCTTTAAGAGTACATTCGGTGTTTTAACTGAACGAATCAGAAGCTCAATTCAGGCTTGTTTATGTTTATACAATGTTAACATATCATGAATAAGGGTTTAAAACTGAAAGATATAGCTTAAACATCATATAATTATAAACGGGGGGCAATGCGTGCGCATTAGCTGGAATGCGTACGCATTCCCTACTTCAAAACCTGCTGGAAACTGTCTGTCCAAAAAATGCATGCGCACTGCCTACAATGCGTACGCATTGCATGAACAGTGGCTAAACCTAAACTACCTGAAGCAACAATGCGTATGCATTGAACGAACAGAAACATCCTGAACCAACCTGCATCACGAATGTGTGCGCATTCCAGTGAATGCGTGCGCATTCATCAAACAGAAACTCAAACCTTGCAGCCTGTTACGGGAATGCGTGCGCATTGCTAGCCAATGCGTACGCATTCAACGCAGAAACAACCCTAAAACTTGATTTTCATCCCTTAACGATTTCTAATCCGTTTCTAACCCGATTAGCGTCGAATTAGCCACAGAAAAACACAGACAAACATATCTAATCATACAATAACATTTACGATCATTGATCAACGAGAAGACACATCTTTCTAGCATCTAAACATCTTAAAACTTGATCTAAACCTTATAAACGATAATTGAGATCATAGGAAGAGTCTCTTACTTGATTGCAGCCAACAACCAGATTCAAAGCCTCGAAAAGTCTACTGCACTTCCCACAAAACTGATATCAAAATGGTGCCCTTCTCACAACGATTCCGATTCTCTAATCCGATCTGAAAACGATTAAGCTTCTCTTCAGAAATTGTGAAAACTATCCAAGCCATATTTCTTCCTCTTGAATGCACAGAGAAGGAACGTGGAAACTGATTTTCTGTTTAGTGTTTAGGTTATGGGATTAATTTGTGTAAATTTTACTTAAATACTTAATCCCAATTAAATCCCTTTTTCCATAAACACCCTTACTTACCAAATTCAGAAAATTCCCCTTAATTAAATATATACATAATTTTGAATATATATATATATATATATATATATATATATATATATATATATACAACTTATCTTTTAACTCCAATAAAAGAAAAGAAATAATAATATTTCGTTTTCGCAAAATGACACATCTGCCCTTTCCCGAAAATCGGAATATTACATTCCTACCCCCTTAAAAGGAGTTTCGTCCTCAAAACTAGAACATACCTGGTAAATCAACAAACTCTTGGAATTCGTTGATCATATCGTCTTCAACTTCCCAGGTTGCCTCCTCGGGTAAATGATTGCTCCATTGAACTAAAACCAACGGGATCAACCGCTCTTAATCATCTTTTCCTTCCGGTCCAGAATCTTGATTGGTCTCTCATCATAAGCAAGATGGTCTTGTAAAACTCCCGGATCTACCATAGTTTCGACATCATTCTTCGTCAGACACTTCTTCAACATCGAAACGTGAAACACACTATGGACTCTTGACATCGATTCCGGTAACTTAAGCTTATAAGCCAACGGTCCAACTCTTTCCAGAATTTCAAACGGTCCAACATACCTTGGACTTAGCTTTCCTTTCTGTCCAAAACGTTTCACTCCCTTCATGGTGAAGCTCGTAGATACACTCTATCCCCTACTTCAAACTCAATGGGTCTTCTTCTAACGTCCGCCCAACTTTTCTGTCTATCTTATGCTGCCTTCAGATTCCTCTAGACCAACTGAACCCTTTCCTTAGTTTGTTCAACGAATTCCGGCCCGGTGACTTGTCTTTCTCCAACTTCATCCCAAAACAGCGGCGTTCTACATCTTCTTCCATACAAAGCTTCAAACGGTGGCATGCTTATGCTTGCATGATAACTGTTGTTGTAGGCAAACTCTGTTACCGGTAGGTAATCATCCCATGATCCGCCTACTTCCAAAACACAAGCTCTTAGCATGTCCTCAAGTGTTTGGATGGTCCTCTCAGATTGTCCATCTGTCTGAGGATGAAAGGCCGTACTCAAAGGCCGTACTCAAATCCATCTGCCTTTGAGATTAGCTATCTTGCCTTTGAGCCGAGGTGTGGTCCATGTGGAAGCAAAATAAATTGGACACCCACAGCCTTTGCAACCATACCATATGATGCATAATTTTTGATTTACGTCGTTTACGAAACTCTAGGGAAGTTACGTCCTTTACGAAACTCCAGGAAAAGTGAGGACTTTTTGGATTGAGGTTCAACATTTTTATAAAAAGCAAATCAACTCGTTCCCATTAAGTACCATAGTAGAGCCATTATGTGTAGTGGCAACGCCCCGATAATAATATTAAAAATTTGAAGATTTAAACCCTCGCTCCACTTTCAACGCCATCCCCAATCAACAAAAATCCTAAATAAAAATTACCTCCACTTTAAATGACAAACTAAAAATCATATGTCAACATTCATGTCTCAATATGTAAAAGAGCCAAACCTTCATATCCTTAAGAATACAATAACGTTCAGCTAATCATAATTAACATTAATCACAAATGCCCTTTTTATAGGCTAAAAACCTCCTGAATATGAAAGACTGAATTCACTTCAATATCCTTCTTTCTACTAACAAAGTCCCTAGCTGGAATCATTTTGAAAACATTGAACCTCACTATTTTTCGCAAATGGAAAATGCTGTGTTCGCCATCTTTCACCCTGAAACATAGATATACAGTAGAACAGTAATAAAATGACATTAGAACAATGTGTAAATACCAAATTCCTTATGAAATGTTCAGTACCAAATCAATGACATGTTAATTTGGCACGGGCTTTAAATTTAAGCTATTATCCAATATTGGAATCCGCTATACCAGACTGGAAACTGAAAATTTGCGAGCACTATTTTACTCCTCTTGTGATCATCTGACAAACGCTTTATAACCTCACTGTCGTTTTCATCAATCATGGATTCCAAATATTCGAAGTCTTAAATTATCCTTTCATCTATTTGTAACATTCCCTCTATGTAAGCCGAAAGTACATGATTTAGCCAACAATATGTTTTACAACATTATGCTAATAAAGAGTTCCATGCATGACATCTGCAATAGGCTTACATCATTTTCACTCATCTTGCACGAAAAGTAAATGCAGGAGTATGCCATGAGAATTAAAACATGTATATATAGTATACTATAATGTTAAGGTCCAAATTTTATACCTTGTAAGTTGGTCTCACATATTATATTAAGAAAGACTACAAATTTCGTACATTGTTGCAAATTAGAAAACGTCTTCGGCTATATTTCTTTAGTTTATTTCCACTTTCTTTCTTCAGTAAGATTACAAATTCAAAAACTAAACATAATTTTTGTCATACCAAGAAAGCAAATGGTGTACCTGAAAATGTATTATACGTTAAGATTAGTACATACCAAGAAAGGCTCAACGGCTTCCATTCATCCAAGTTCCAACACTACCCAAAGCATGAATGCTTTACTATATTAGGCCTTCCCATAAGGGGCATTGCCACCGTAGCATCACATACTTCTCTATCAAACCTGATGTAATTAAGTCAAAATTCATTACATGTCTGTCATGTATCTGATTGTGAGCTTATATACACAATTTAAACAGAAGATTGCAAAATACCATCAAACATCGGCATGCCATTGACAAATTTTAAGTAAGCAATGAGAGCATCAAGCGCCTTTTCCTCAAAAGGAGTATTAAAACCGGTCTTCCGAACTAACGGCTCTGAAACAGTAAAAATAAAAATAAAAATGTCTCAAAGTTTTTGGAAAAATTTAAGATCTACCAACTAATCCGAGGCAATAAACAAAAAGACAACCGGATTCAGTTACAATTCAAATTCAAAAAGGAGATTCATAACCCTAACTCACCAAATTCTAGTAGTCGAGGATCCATTAGATCGATGACGAACATTTTTGCATATTGCTTTGTATAGTGTTGTGATGAGATATTAGAAGAGAAATGGATAGACACTCAACAAAGTATTTGGATGGACATAACAATTTATTGATATTAATCGGTGAACAACTGACCTTAATTGCATCCCTCATACTACGACACCGTATTCAAGAAACAAACACACACAAAAAACATGTCACTCTTTTAATAAACATGCAAACTATTGTTGAGGTACTTCTTTCTTTCTTATTCTTTGACATTCTCGCACGTACGTGTAAACAATTAATCACGCGGCACAACATAATATGTTATTTATTTTTTTTTCGTCTGGAGGTGCACACTGTTAGATATTTTATTCACGAAGTTTGATTTTGTTTTTTTATTTTGAATGTGTTGTTGCGCACTGAGTGCGACATGTGTCGCCGAAAAAGAAACGGGGTTCGACCTGGTTTGTTCTTTCGTGAAGATGTACAATATCTTTTCGTTGTCTATATATAGAGAGACATCATCATTCGGTGTAAAAACACGAAGTATTTTTTAAAAGCATCATCAGTACAAACATATTGTGTCTCTAAAGTAGTACTTCATTGAATCCTGGGAGAGATCTTAAAACATCTCTTTAAAAAAACGTTTTATACGTGCCTTTGGAGATCATTCAATTCTGTTTGTTTTATCACATTTTTTCTAACACACACCATATTTGTATTAGAAATAATGGGATACACTAAAAAAATAAAATCATAATTATTCCATTGGGTATCAAAAAAAAAAAAAAAAAAAAAAAAAAACTTGGGATACGCTTCTTGATTTATTTTATTTGTTTTTTTTCCTTTTCCTTTTGACTTCTAAGAGCCTTAAATCATGCAATCTCTTTTAATGCATATATCATAGAATTATAGAATATACCGAATGAATGCATTACAAATGGGCATGAATAGTGGGTATTTGGCCTAGTATATTAAAAAACGTGAAAAAAAATTGATACTGTCCAAAAATAATAAACCTAAATCCCTATAATATTAACTCTGAATTCACAAATTCTATAATAAAGAAATAAAAATAAAAAATCATATTAACATAAAAAACCATATTCTCAGGTAATTAATCATGCGGCACAACAAATTTTTTTTTTTTTTGTGGAGGCGCACACACCATATTTGTATTAGAAAAAATGGGATACACTAATGTAAACATTGTTGGGGAGTTTGTAGGTAATTAGAACAATAGTATCAAAACAACAAATAAAAGAGAACTTAATATATATAAACGCAGAGTCGAGCAGAGGCTCTTTCCTGCGAAAACTATTCGTCCCCTAAGATTGCCTCCGGGTAAATCACGAATGTATTCACGGGATAAAACTACGTCCCTTTCTATCTTTGGCAATAAGATAGAAAGATAGCTATAAGAGTTTTGTTTATTTGTGTGTAGAACTTGAGGTTTCAAGATAGTATTCAAAGAAAATGAATAAATCTAATTCAAGTGTTGATCTCTCTTCTCTTCTAAAATTGCTCAAGTGTTATGTGCTTATATCATGTGTTATTCTACATGAAAAACACAACATAACCCTTCAAAAACAGTTAAGAAACGTCTTCATACCGAATGGACATCAGTTAAAACCGAAGGGACACCAAAAAACTGCTGAAAACCAAAAATTCAGTTTTGGTCCTGTAACTCATCCGTACGGATAAAATACCCTATCCGTACGGATAGATTACGAAGATCCGATTTCAACTTAACAGCTTCATCCGTGCGGATTGTTCAATCTATCCGCATGCGATATCAAAGTAAGATATCAATTTTTGGTTCAACACTTGATCTAACACTTCCGTAAGCTTGTAAATATCAATTATAAGCATGCACCCCGCATCTCCTAACTCATATCGATTGTTTCAAGCTTACCAAACCTCAAACTAAATCCAATTACACTAAATCACATTGGTGATATAATCACCAACAATCCTCCTCCATTTAGTGTAACTCTTGATTTAGTTAAAACTTATCAACACACAACAATTCATCTTTCAATGATAATGTCACGTAGATTGAATTACCATATAGTATATTACACATTCCAAAATATTCGAGTATTGGGGTGTGACTAAGCATTGAACCCCTTTACACATTTGAATACTTCAAAGATAATACACAAATGAATCAAAAGACAACTCCTATAGCTTGCTTGACACTCTTTATCCAGGCCTCGTGTCCATATCAATTCATGAGCATGTAGAAAGCCAACCCTAACTTTCTTGAAGCGGCCAAACTTCATACACATATAGGTGAGTCTTATCAATCGTGTACCTGCAACAACACTTTTTCATAAGACTTATTAAGATATATTATCAACCTCACACGCAGTCAAGCACAAACCTTCGGGACAAAATATATGTGCCAAAACTAAGTCATTAGGCCTCCCACATTGAATTCAGCCCCTAATGTCATATTAAGGGGGAGTTGGGTATCCTAACGCAAAGTTTCAATGGGTTGTAGACCCATCCCGACAACCGACTTGATGAACAAGTCCTTCGCCAATGCCTTGGTCAAATGATCGGCTAAATTCTTTTGAGATCTCACAAAAGCAACTGATATCACCCCGTGAGTGATCAACTCACGAATCGAGCTATGCCTAACTCCAACATGTCGCGAATTTCTGTTGTACACTTGACTATAGCATTTAGCCAATGTATTTTCACTATCACAATTGATAGAAATTGGTGATATCGGTTTTGGCCACAATGGAATCTCGTAAATCAGATGTTTAAGCCATTCCGCCTCTAAACCGGCCGAAGCCAAGGCAATAAACTCCGATTCCATTGTTGAGTTTGCATTACATGTTTGCTTCTTGGAAGCCCATGAAATGGCACCACCTCCAAGTAGAAACACCCAACCACTCGTAGAAGAATGATTTTCATTTGATATCCAACTAGCATCCGAGCGAAGGATGTCCAACATAAGTTAAACCAAAACTTTTGGTAAACTTAAGATACCTTAACACACGTGTCACCGCATGCCAATGAACACTTCTTGGATTACTAGTATATCTACTAAGTTTTCTAACCGCATATGCAATGTCCGGACGTGTGCTAGTCATTGCATACATCAAACATCCTATAACTCGAGCATATTCAAGTTGAGACTCCGGATTACCCGAATTCAAATCAAATTTCTCATGAGGATCTATGGGAGTTCTTGCCGGAACAGAATTTTCACAATTGAATTTCTTCAACATTTTCTCGATATAGTGAGATTGTGTCAAAGTAATCCCTTTGTCATTCCTTATGATTTTTATTCCAAGGATAACATCCGCCTCCCCCATATCTTTCATAGAAAAACTTGATGACAAAAATGATTTACAATGGTCAACTTGATCTTGGTTTGTACCAAAGATCAACATGTCATCAACATATAGGCAAATGATTACACCATTTTCGGTTTCATCAAATTCGCTATACAAACACTTGTCCATTTGGTTAAGCTTAAAACCATTAGACAATAAAACCTCATCAAACTTATTATGCCATTGTTTGGGAGCTTGTTTCAGCCCATACAATGATTTAACAAGCTTACATACTTTATGCTCATTTCCGGGTATCACAAAACCCTCCGGTTGTTTCATATAAATTTCCTCATCCAAATCCCCATTCAAGAAGACTGTTTTAACATCCATTTGATGGATAACAAGATTGTTAATGGCTGCCAAGGCAATCAACAATCTAATAGTGGAGATTCTAGCAACCGGGGCATAAGTATCGAAATAATCAATGCCTTCTTTTTGTCTAAAGCCTTGTATCACCAACCGGGCTTTATACCTTTCAACGGATCCATCAATTTTCATTTTTCTTTTGAAGATCCATTTGCAACCCAATGGTTTACACCCACGTGGAAGATCCGTCAATATCCACGTATCATTTCCTAAAATAGAATCCATCTCATCATTAATGGCTTCCTTCCAAAAATCAACATCCCGAGACTCCATATGCATATTGAAATCCTACTTGTTGGAAATAAAATTTATGTTTTGATGATAATTCATCTTATTTATTGTATTAACTCCATTTGATGAAGTGCTGAAGCCAGCTGTTATAGTGAAAAGCTAAAAGATGTCTAGAACTGAATGTATAAGTTTTTTTTAGAGTCTGATTTTTGTATAAGTTACATCAGACAAGCACTGTAATTATTAGTGTGTAGTAAAGCGGCGGGAATCAATTAGAAAAGCTGGAATTCATCAAGACAAACAAAGCGACTCGGATACACCTCTTGAAGAAGGTAAGTTCATTTGAGATTTGAGACTCGGTTGGCTTATCTAGAAGATGGAAGAACCGAGGACACAGACTCGATTATTGAAGAATGAAGAACTGAGGGCTCAAACTCAGTTATGAAGATTAAAAGTCGAGATCAGAGAGTTGGACTTCAGGCAAGATTGTGGCAACCTGAACTGAATTTATAGATCTTGTATGAAGACCTAAGAATCATAAGGTCAATGAATTCTTAGATGATAAATGTATCATGGTGTACTCGATTAAGTCAATTGTAATCGATGAAAGCTCGATCTCGATATTTGAAGAAGAATAAAATCTCAGTTAATGCTCCAAGACAGTTAGGAAACTGATAAGTGAAAAACTGACAAGGAAACTCAGTTTTATAAGTCAGCCATCCAACAAACTGAAAGTACAATCGAACGTTGTAAAGAAAGAAATTTCATTGGATGAGTCACTGACACAGCAGGAACGGTCAGAAAATATAACCGTTGCAAGATATACAATTCAAATCAAAGCCATGTGAACGTTGGACTTCACACTATAAATAGAAGACTTTGCACCAACAACAAGATATAGAGAACAAGAGCATATACAAGATTTAACAAGCAATTTGTGCACTCTATTTGAATTGTTATCATCACTGAACTACAACAAGATCACATCTAGTATTTCTTCAAGTTTTCAAAGCTACAAAGAATTTTATCAAGGATTCAACACTTTGAAGAACCACAAACAAGAATCAATTTATTGATTCTCAGCCCAACTTTGATTCTATTTCAAAGGTTTAGACTGTGAAGCAAACCGGGAAGGTTTTGTCAAGGGCATTGTGATGAGCAAATCGGGTAGACTGTGTTTGTGGTGGTAGCTGGTGAAGAGGCAATCCTACCCTCTAAGGACCAGTGGTTCAAGCACTTGGAGAGCAGCAATTCTACCTGTTCTATAATTGTTTAGATAGTGAAGCTAAGGATTAGCCAAGGACTATTGTTTAGGACTTTTTGTAACAGTTCACCTCAAGAAGTTCTAGTGGAATTTTCCTCCGCACCACAGGGGAAGAGAGGACGTACAGGATTACACCACCTGGAACCTCTATAACATCCGCCTCATTTACATTACGCATTTACTTATTTAGCATTTACTTTCAACATTGTGATATTTGATTGTTATACATCTCACAGTCACAACTGACATTCACCAGAATTCACAACACTTAGTTTTCATAACAGAATAACAAGATCACTTTAAAGGCTAAAATTATATCCGCTGCCGGTTGACTCAGTTTCAGCTTAAGTCAGTCTGATTTAATCTCAGCTTAGTCAGCTCAACTCCACACAAGTTTTATTTGAACCATAATTTGTTTTAAACTCAGTTTTGGTGACAAGTTTATTCACCCCCCCTCTAAACTTGTGTTAGCCTTTCCAAGGGACCAACACTACTTCATCTCTTGTACCCTCCACCAAATATGTTTGGAAATCGGGACCAAAAGATTTTTCTTTCCTCGCCCTTTTGCTTCTTCGAAGCACTAAAAGGCTCATCTTGTGACTCTACACCTCCAAAACTTTCTTTAAATCCAATGTTCATAGGAACAACATCTCTAGGCCTTGATATAGAAGAAAAACGACTTTCATCAAAGAGAGCATCCCTTGATTCAATTACGGAATGAACATAATGAATCATTTGGTTCTATAACATAGAACCTATATGCCTTGGAATGCAAAGCATATCCAATAAATATGCAATCAATGCCTCTTTCCCCAAGGTTTTAATCTTGGGATTGGGTAGTCTTACGATCGCTTCTACATCCCCAAACACATAAATAATGCAAGTTTGACTTCTTTTTATACCAAAGCTCATATGGGGTAATAGGACTCTTTTTATTAGGAATCCTATTCAATAAATAACCAGCTGTTAACATAGCTTCTCCCCAAAATCCCTCACTCAATCCCGAGTAAGAGAGCATAGTATTCACCATCTCTTTTAGAGTACGTTTCTTTCTTTCAGCTATGCCATTTTGTTGTGGTGTATAAGGTGAAGTTCTTTCATGTATAATCCCACAAGATTCAAAGTATGGTGGATCAAAGTATTCTCCACCTCTATCCGTACGAAGTTTCTTTATTTTAGTTTCAAGTTGCAATTCCACTTCGTTTTTAAACACTCTAAATTTTTCCATTGCCTCGTCTTTAGTATAAAGCAAGTAAACATAGCAAAAACGAGAGCAATCATCAATGAAAGTGACAACATACTTTTTGTTTCCAAAAGATGGAGAAGAACAAAATTCACATAGATCACTATGAATAAGTTCCAAAATTGTAGACGACCTTTCAACACCTTTAAAAGGTTGCCTTACAATTTTAGTTAAGTTACAAGTATCACACTTATTCATAGTTGTACAACAAATAGGAATTAAGTCATTTTTAGACATTTGCAACATTCTTCTAAAATGCACATGACCTAATCTTGCATGCCACAAGTATGAATCATCAACATTAACAGTCATAACATTCATAGCAGCATTTTCATACAAACCATTACTAACAATATTAAGCATAAACATACCATTGTTAAGATAACCAAATCCTACAAATACACCATATTTAGTCAATACATAATGAGAGGACTCATATACTTGTTTATAGCCCTCTATACATAAAATACTACCGGAAACCAAGTTCTTCCGTATCAAAGGTACATGTAAAACATTGTTTAAGGTTACAAATTTACAATTCCTCTTCCAACAACAGTGGCTTTAGACTCATTTCCCATATGCACAATGGATCCATCTTCAACTTTTTCATAATTTGAAAACCAAGATCTATCCTTGCATACATGCCTAGTTGCACCTGAGTCTATCCACCAACTAACATCATCATCCTGCAAAAAAATGCTTCGGAAATCAGTGGTACATAATTCATATCCGAATTAACACCACAATTATAAACATTCGTACCTTGATGTTTAGGTGGATCCGGGTCTTTAGCCCCATTCACCGGGCCTTTACCCTTACATTGTTGTGCTTTCTAGCAAAACAATCCATACTGAAAATGGCCTTTTTATCATAATGCCAACAAGTGCCTTTAGGCATCTTGTTGAACTTTGCCTTGTTTTTGTTGTTGGAAGAATCGAACTTTCTCTTGTTGTTATTCTTTTTAAAAGTTTCTCCAACTTCAACCATATTGATTGAAGTTGAACCATCTGCAATGTTCTTACCGCAACCTACAACATTCTTACCACTTTCTTGCAAACGTAAACTCTCCTCAATCCTTAGATGAGTTCCAAGTTCAATTAAAGAAAGTTCTTCCTTTTTATGTTTCAAAGAATTTTTAAAATCCCTCCAAGAGGGGGGCAACTTTTCAATAATGCTTGAAACACATATGGATTCATCCATAGCCATCTTATGCATAGAAAACTGACCAAACAAACGCAACAACTCATGGTATTGATCCATAACCGGACGATTATCTACCATCACATACTTCATAAAATTACCAACAAGAAACTTCTTACTAGACGCATCCTCACTTACATATTTAGCCTCCAACGTATCCCACAACTCCTTAGACGTCTCAATTTCAAGGTAAGTATCAAAAAAGACTATTAGACATACCGTTAAGGATGTGACCACGGCATATATAGTCGTCATTTTCCCACTTACTTTTCTTCCTTGACTCTTCCATGGTGCTGTTATCATCAATCTGAGGGCATGGCGTACTCAACACGCACACAACCTTCAATGCGTCAAAAGGAAATGCATTTTCTTTTGCCACCTTCGAAATCCTCACCATTGAATTGTTCCAACTTTGTGAAATTAGAAGTCATCTCCTTGATACTCGACATTGTTCAAACAACAATAGTTTTTCGCAGATTGTTGGGGAGTTTGTAGGTAATTAGAACAATGGTATCAAAACAAAAATAAAAGAGAACTTAATATATATAAACGCAGAGTCGAGCAGAGGCTCTTTCCTGCGAAAACTATTCGTCCCCTAAGATTGCCTCCGGGTAAATCACGAATGTATTCACGGGATAAAACTACGTCCCTTTCTATCATTGGCAATAAGATAGAAAGATAGCTATAAGAGTTTTGTTTATTTGTGTGTAGAACTTGAGGTTTCAAGATGGTATTCAAAGAAAATGAATAAATCTAATTCAAGTGTTGATCTCTCTTCTCTTCTAAAATTGCTCAAGTGTTATGTGCTTATATCATGTGTTATTCTACATGAAAACACAACATAACCCTTCAAAAACAGTTAAGAAACGTCTTCATACCGAATGGACATCAGTTAAAACCGAAGGGACACCAAAAAACTGCTGAAAACCAAAAATTCAGTTTTGGTCCTGTAACTCATCCGTACGGATAAAATACCCTATCCGTACGGATGATTATGATATCCGATTTCAACTTAAACAGCTTCATCCGTGCGGATAGTTCAATCTATCCGTACGGATACGCAGCAGTATCCAGTTTTTGGTTCAACACTTGATCTAACACTTCCGTAAGTTTGTAAATATCAATTATAAGCATGCACCGCGCATCTCCTAACTCATATCGATTGTTTCAAGCTTACCAAACCTCAAACTAAATCCAATTACACTAAATCACATTGGTGATATAATCACCAACAAACATTACATCCAAAATTAAGTCACTGGATAAGAATTAAATTTATTTTGGCAATATCAACAGTATTTGTAAAAAAAACATAAAATTAGTAGACCAAGAGCATGTAGAAAAGAAATTACCTGAGAATTATTAATGGATTAAGAGTGTGTGAAGCTTCAAATATGGGGGGCCCAAACAACTTAGCAACCTGACCAAAAAATCAAACACAGAAAAAAAAAAGTGTACTCTTTCAATAGTTGGAATAAAAACATCAGGCTGAAAACATAAAATTAGTAGACCAAGGAAAAAAGAAATTACCTGAGACTTATTAATGAATTGAGAGTGTGTGAAGCTTCAAATATGGGCGGCCCTAACAACTTAGCAACCTGACCAATAAATCATTTCAATAGTTTAAATAAAGACATCAGACATGAATGCGTTGATAGATTTATTTGCAGGGAGAAAGGAATGTGAAATTTGGGAAGAAATAAATGGAGAATTGGGAGAAATGCAAATGATGGGAAAAATATCTGTTTTTTTAAGGGAGTAATGCGTCGTTTTTTTTAGGGAGTAGTGCAGCAGTTTTTTATGTTGAATATGCGCCTGTTTTTGAGGGGAATAATATCTGTGTTTTTTACGGAAATAATTTCAAATTTATAATATCTGTGGTTGCTTTTTTTGTTGGGCAGTTTTTCTTTTGGATAAATAATGCTGCAGTATTTATTTGGATAAACCATGCGGCAGTTTTCAAATCATGCGGCATGCGGCAGTATTTTTTTGTTCGGCAGTATTGTTATGCGCCGGTTTTTATGTTTTTTGTTTTTAATTTTTTTTATTTTTAACCATGCGGCAAATAAAGTTTTTTTAATCATGCGGCAGTTAATTTGTTTTTGTGTTTAATATTTTTTTTAACGGGTTTTGTTGTAATGATATTTTTCTGTTTTTAATTTTTAGAGATATTTTTCGATTTTTCTTTTTTAATTTTTTTTGGCTGAAAAACAGGAACACAAAAATATATGGAACGGAAGTTTGTAATTTTCGTGGGATAATGACGTGACGCTTCTCAATAATAAACAAATACATGGAATGCAAGTTGTGATATTTTCGGTTGTGATGAGATTTTTTTTTTTTTTTTTTTTTATATAAATTTTGTGTTGTAATCTTTGTGAGATAATGGCTATTTTTTGTTTTGATGATATTTTTCTGTTTTTAATTTTTAGAGATATTTTTCAATTTTTTTTTTTTTTTTGGGCTGAAAAACATGAACACAAATATATGGAACGGAAGTTAGTAATTTTCGTAGGATAATGACGTGACACTTCTCAATAATAAACAAATACATGGAACGCAAGTTGTGATATTTTCAGTTGTGATGAGATTTTTTTTTCTTTTGTTTTTTTATTTATAAATTTTGTGTTGTAATCTTCGTGGGATAGTGGGATAATGGCTATTTTTTGTTGTGAGTGGGGAGGGTAATTTCTTCCTCGTGTAAATGATGTGATCTTTGTTGGAAAATGATGGTTAGAATGGATATTTAAATGATATGTCATATTGGGCCTATTGGGCCTAAGTGGTGAATGGAAAGTGTTAGTATTAAAGGGAAAATTGGATAAGCCAATTTCTCCCACATTGGAAGGAAGGAAGGAAAGAAAAGAGCCAATATATATATGATGTTGCTTTAGTGTAGTGGTAAGAAATTACCAACTTTATACACCGTTCTCTACGCGCGGGTGCAGGGGGGGTGCAAATCCAGATGGATTTCAGCTTGAACTTGTGTGCGAGCGCGCGTCCTGCGGACACGAATGCAACTCGATTCAAAGGCTCCCAGTGAAGGTTCGATTCATGGCATTCTGTGCCTGTTCCAATTCTGAGCTTTAATGACATTCATTTCGTGGTAATAAAGCTGAGGCTGTTCCACTTCGAATTCCATCTATTTTTTAAACATCCTCTACTGAATAAAGCCTATTTAAACAGACTTCTTGATCAGTTCTTCATGCAAGAAATACCAAAAACACCAGCATTCTGCTTCATCTTTTTCATATGAAAACTGAGAGTTCAAACTACAAGGTTCTTAAGCAATTGAAGGCTTTGTGCTTCCTGTCATTGCTATCCGTTCTATCCTGGGAGATTAACGTCCCGTTGAAGCTCACGGCACATGAAGGTGAGGGGGCGAATTAGTCTTAAGGAAACTGTGTGCAACACATGGCTCGGATCATATATCCTTTTCTGTTTTCTTTGCAATTGTAATTTGAATCTGTTGTTATTCTTTTCATTGTAATTTTTCTTTCGTTTATGAACAAGATTGTCCAACAATCTTAAGACTAATTCATCTGATATTTCTTGTTCATTAACGAGAGGAAATTAAGAACAAACAGTTTGTAGAACTGTGTTGAATCGAGCTGGTTCTTGTGTTGAACAGTTTCGATCTTAATAAACTGTTCATAACAGTTTTGTGATTCAGTTTTCTGTAATTGAAGAAAGCGAATCGAGGTGTGTAAAAAACGAGCTGTTTTTTATTTTAAAACGAGCTGTTTTAAACGAACTGCTTAAAAACAAGCTGTTTTATTATTAAACGAGCTGGTTATTAAAACCGAGCTGTGTTGCCTTAAAACGAGCTGTTTATGGGTTTAAAACGAACAGTGGTTCAATAAAACGAGTTCCAAACGAATCTTTTGTTGAATTGAGTATAGTTCAATTAAAAATTGTTCTATAAATTGTTGAAAGGAAATTTAATCAATCTGTGTGTTAAATTTCAGAAATGTCAACCAGTACGGTTCAGAATGGTGCTGATGGTCAGACTCAGTCTTTGGCTATGGTGCAACAAGTGCCAAATCGAGGTGTTGCTCCTATGAATCAGCATGAGAGGCCTGAAAAATTCAATGGGCTGATTTTTAAGAGATGGCAACAAAAGATGATGTTTTATCTCACAACATTGCGTCTCGGCAAAGTTCCTAACTGAGGATCCACCAACAATAGAAGGGGAGCCTGATCAAGATTTTCTGTTTGCCATGGATGAATGGAAACAATATGATTATCTTTGTAGACATTATGTAATGAATTATTTATGTGACTCATTGTATGATGTTTATTGTGATAAAAAGAGTGCAAAAGAATTGTGGGAGGCACTAGATAAAAAGTATAGAACCGAAGATGCAGGTACAAAGAAATTTGTCGTTGGCAGGTTCTTGGAGTACAAAATGGTGGACTCTAGACCACTCATGGAACAAGTGGAAGAATTTCAGTTGATTCTTCATGAGATTCAAGCTGAAAAGATGGAGCTTAGTGAAACTTTCCAAGTCGCTTGTGTTATTGACAAATTACCAAATGCGTGGAAAGATTTCAAGAATTACCTTAAGCATAAGCGAAAGGAAATGAGCATGAAAGATCTTGTTGTTAGGCTTCGTATTGAAGATGACAATAAGAAGTCTGATAAAAGAGGAAATTACTCTCAGAATCTTGCAAGGGACAACGTGGTAGAACATGGCCAAAGCTCGAAAAAGAACAAGTTTGTTAAGAAATCAAAAACGGGACCAAAAGCTAAATTGGGACCGAAAGGTGGCATTGAAAAACCTAAGTTCCAAGGGAAATGTTTCAATTGTGACAAGATTGGTCACAAATCTGCTGATTGCAAGCTACCAAAGAAGAAGGTTTCTAAAGCAAATATTGTTCAAGGCATGGAAGATATTGATCTTTGTGCTGTTGTGTCAGAGGTGAACATGGTGGATTCAAATCCTAGAGAATGGTGGGTAGACACAGGAGCTACAAGGCACATATGCTCTGACAGGGAAGTGTTTACT
The DNA here is from genome assembly GCA_026214975.1 of Gentiana macrophylla. Lineage (NCBI taxonomy): Eukaryota > Viridiplantae > Streptophyta > Magnoliopsida > Gentianales > Gentianaceae > Gentiana > Gentiana macrophylla. The sequence continues at coordinate 97,641,057 of CM047805.1, read as the reverse complement.
AATTTCGAGTCAGTTCAAGGTAATGAGACTTTGTTCATGGGAAACTCGGCTACTTCTGCTATAGCTGGAAAAGGAGAAGTGATTCTGAAGATGACTTCTGGCAAGCATCTAACCCTGAAGAATGTGCTATATGTCCCGGATATGCGTAAGAATCTGGTGTCTGGAGTGCTGTTGAATAAGAATGGCTTCCGTCTTGTTTTAGAGTCCGACAAGTTTACTTTAACTAAGAGTGGTATGTATGTCGGTAAGGGGTATGCATGTAATGGCATGGTCAAGCTGAATGTAATGGTCATTAGGCCAAACAATATTAATAATAATATTTCGGTTACGCTTACTTGGTTGAGTCACCTTCCTTATGGCATGGTAGACTAGGACATGTTAATTACGATTCCCTGCGTAGATTAATAAGTCTAAAATATATCCCCAAATTTGAAATTGATAAAGAACATAAGTGTGAAACTTGTGTTGAAGCGAAATTAACAAGAGCGTCCTTTCAAAATGTTGAAAGAAATACGCAACCACTCGAACTAATACATAGCGACGTGTGTGATCATAAAATTGTGCAATCGAGAGGCGGAAATAATTATTTTATTACCTTTATCGATGACTGCACTAAATATTGCTATGTATATTTGTTAAAAGGAAAATATGAAGCGATAGATAAATTTATTCTATTCGTAAAAGAAGTTGAGAATCAACATGGAAAAAAGATCAAAATACTCGAAGCGATAAAGGTGGTGAATATTTGGCACCACTAAGTGATTTTTGTCTTTGAACATGGGATTATTCATGAAATAACCGCGCCATGGTCACCACAATCGAACGGAGTTCTTTGAAAGGAAAAATTGAACATTGAAAAAAATGATGAATTCAATGTTGTTGAGTTCAGGAGTATCACAAAACTTGTGGGGGAAAGCTATCCTTTCTAGCAATTATCTTTTAAATAAGATTCCCTGAAAGAAACAAGAGAAAACTCCTTATGAACTGTGGAAAGGTAAACCACCTTCTTACAAATACTTGAAAGTGTGGGGTGCCTTGCAAAGGTGCTCGTATACTACACCCAAAGTAGTAAAGATAGGATCAAAAGCGTTGATTGTATATTCATTGGATATGCACACATGATGAGTGCTTATCGATTTCTTGTGTATAAGTCGAGATAATCACGAAATACATAAAAATACGATAATGGAATCGAGAAATGCATCATTCTTTGAGAATGTATTTCGGCTAAAATAAATGAACCTAGTTCATTAAAGCGTGTTTATGTTCGGGATCATCCTACGAACAAGTAAATGAAGAAGAGCCAAGCGAGGTTGAGCCAAGAAGAAGCAAGATGTCGAGGATTTGAAAAATCTTTTGGTGAAGATTTTATCACTTATATGATAGAGACAGATCCTCAAAGCTTTAAAGAAGCGACAAACTTTACGAAGGTCCAATGTGGAAAGAAGCAATAAATAGTGAAATAGACTCTATATTGCGAAATCATACTTGGGAGTTAGTTGATCTACCTCGAGGATGTAAGCCACTAGGATCAAAATGGATCTTTAAGAGGAAAATGAAACTCGATGGATCTATTGATAAATATAAGGCCGGACTAGTAATAAAAGGTTATAGTCAAAAAGAAGGTCTTGATTATTTTGACACATATTCTCCAAAGGATTTGAGAATAACTTCCATTAGGATGGTACTTGCTATAGCCGCTTTGCGTAATTTAGAAGTACATCAAATGGATGTGAAAACCGCTTTCTTAAATGGAGATTTAGAAGAAGAAATCTACATGGAACAACTTGAGGTTTTTCTAGTCCAGACAAGATAAGAAAGTGTGTAAATTGGTTAAGTCATTATATGGCTTAAAACAAGCACCAAAACAATTGCATCAAAAGTTTGATCATGTTATGCTTGAAAAAGGGTTCAAAACCAATGAATGTGATAAATGTATTTACATGAAAGAAACAAAAGATGGCTATGTCATCTTATGTCTTTATGTGGATGACATGTTGATAGTTGGTAGTAATGATAAGATGATCAAATCTACCAAAGATATGTTAAACGCCTTGATTTAAAATGAAAGATATGGGTTTAGCGAGAGATGATATTGGGAATTAGAATTACAAGAAATTCTAATGGTCTCATTTTGAGTCAATCTAATTATATTGATAAAATCTGGAAAAGTTCAATAAAGATGATTCAAATGAAGCTAGAACTCCAATAGATCAAAGTCAACCTTTGTTCAAAAATAAAGGTGAGGTGTATCTCAATTAGAGTACATAAGGATCATTGGAAGTCTAATGTACTTAATGAGTTGTACTAGACCGGATATCGCTTATTTGTTGGCAAGCTAAGTAGATATACTAGTAATCCGAGTCATGAACATTGGAAAGCTATAGTAAGGTTACTAAGATACTTAAGATATACTCGTAAGTATGGCCTTCACTATACAAGAGAACCAATTGTTATAGAAGGATATACCGATGCAAATTGGATTTGATTCAAAGGATTCAAAATCCACAAGTGGCTTTGTATTCACGTTAGGCGGTGGAGCCGTGTCTTGAAATCTTCCAAACAAATCTGTGATAACCGGATCCACAATGGAATCTCGAGTTTGTAGCCTTAGATAAATGTGGGGAAGAGGCAGAATGGTTGCATCAATTCCTAGAGGATATTCCTCAATGGCCGAAGCCAGTGCCAGGAATATGTATTCACTGTGACAGCCAATCAGCGATTGGAAGAGCACAAAATATAATGTATAATGGTAAGTCTAGGCACATACGCCGAAGACATAATTCCATTAGACAACTACTCTCAACTGGTACGATTACCTTAGACTATGTTAAGTCAGAGGATAATCTTGCGGATCCGCTAACCAATGGGTTAAATAGAGAGGTAGTTGCTAAATCATCAAGAGGAATGGGACTAAAGCCCCTGGAATAAAACTTTTGCAAAGGAAAACCCAACCTTGTAGATTGGAGATCCCAAGATCTTGGTTCAATGGGAAAACCTAATTGCCGAAGTAAAGTCACTGTGGGGGGTAACCCTCAAGCTCATTCCTAAGATGAAGAAACAGTGAGATTGAATGAGGATAAGCTCACAGAAGAGCTTTTAATGATTTGTGTAAGAAGAATATTTTGAGAAAATTCTGAATTACAGAATCACCTATGTAAGAGAGAAGAGGGGCCGCTTCAAAGGGAATTGTGAGGGCGCAATTCTTAGAAACTCTTACTGAACCAGGCAGATGTCCACGGCCAAAATGGACATAACCGCAAGAACCTATGTTGATAGGTAGATGCAGTGTGGTTGATATGTCATCATTTACATCAACGGCAGAATAGTTCAAGGACATCGCGTCTACTAGTCAGCCAGTAAAGTAAACATATTTAATCAAGGGAAGGTTCAAAGGGTCACACCTACCTATCCTATGCATTGATCTACCGCCGAACTCTCAATTTCATTCTTAGAGCCTTTGCTAGGGTTTAAACACTATTCCATTCATATGGGGGATTGTTGGAAAATGATGGTTAGAATGGATATTTAAATGATATGTCATATTGGGCCTATTGGGCCTAAGTGGTGAATGGAAAGTGTTAGTATTAAAGGGAAAATTGGATAAGCCAATTTCTCCCACTTTGGAAGGAAAGAAGGAAAAAAGCCAATATATATATGATGTTGCTTTAGTGTAGTGGTAAGAAATTACCAACTTTATACACCGTTCTCTACGCGCGGGCGCAGGGGGTGGGGGTGCAAATCCGGATGGATTTCAGCTTGAACTTGTGTGCGAGCTCGCGTCCTGCGGACACGAATGCAACTCGATTCATAGGCTCCCAGTGAAGGTTCGGTTTTGCAACCTGAACTTTTATTTTTGAGCCGGCGACATCAGGTCGTCATCGACATCGTGTATATGCCGACACGTCATCGTGCGTATATACTGTGACCTTCCAACTGACAACACTTATGGCATTCTGTGCCTGTTCCAATTCTGAGCTTTAATGACATTCATTTCGTGGTAATAAAGCTGAGGATGTTCCACTTCGAATTCCATCTGTTTTTTAAACATCCTCTACTGAATAAAGCCTATTTAAACAGACTTCTTGATCAATTCTTCATGCAAGAAATACCAAAAACACCAGCATTCTGCTTCATCTTTTTCATATGAAAACTGAGAGTTCAAACTACAAGGTTCTTAAGCAATTGAAGGCTTTGTGCTTCCTGTCATTGCTATCCGTTCTATCCTGGGAGATTAACGTCCCGTTGAAGCTCACGGCACACGAAGGTGAGGGGGCGAATTAGTCTTAAGGAAACTGTGTGCAACACAGGGCTCGGATCATATATAATTTTCTGTTTTCTTTGCAATTGTAATTCGAATCTGTTGTTATTCTTTTCATTGTAATTTTTCTTTCGTTTATGAACAAGATTGTCCAACAATCTTTTCATGGAGATAATTGATGTGAACGTCATTATAGAATTTTGACAGATATACAAAAAAAAAAACAAAGAACAAAAAGAGTTTGCTATTTAACATAAGAAATGAAAATAAAACATGAAACTGAAATATGTTTAACATTAAAGGATATGGAAAAAAATAAATGATTTCGGGAAAAAGAGAGAAATGCAAAGGAAAAACAAATGACAACACATAAATGTAAACGACAACATTTATTCATAAAAGTAGACGTTTTTTCCTAGTTTTATCTCGCTTATCCTGCCATGCTTTTGTGTCCAGAGCGTGGCAATGTCCGCGAACACCAATCCACAGGTTGCAAGGAGCGGGCATATCACAAACAAAACAATAACACTGCAATGGCAACACAAATCTTTCAGTAACACATGATAAGATACTACTACCATACAGTCTCCCTTAAAAGAATATGAAAAGAGAAAGTAATTTGATAGAAAGAATACCAGGTCACAGTGTTCGTGAGGTGACCTGTCAAAAGGGTACGTTAAACACACGTATCTGGAATGGGGTAATCTCTGCATGCCACCTACAAAAAAACAATATTTAAGATATGAACAACATTATTTAAAACAATATGTAGTTTGGAATACATAAATATTTAGTCAGTGATTGTAATACAAATAGCAAGATACCTGCCCCTTTTCGGCAACCACACAAATATCAGAACCATCGGAGCTGTCGACAGTAGCAACTGAATAAAACTAAGGGTCAAAATCAATAATGAAACACTCTTCGGTCTCCTCGAGAGCGGACATATGTGCATCATTTGGAGTTACAGAAGACCCTGGTGAGAGAGTTACAAAAGACCCTGGTGAATGGGTAAAATGAAAACTGGTGGTAGCTTCTGTGAATTTTGAATTCTATATATAGGGGTGAAAAAAGGGGAGGGATAGTGGGTTATTTTGTATGTGGCTCAGTAGTGGGATAATGGGGTAAAAGAAAAGCATCGAGTCAATCTACACAACCGCATAACACAAAAAAAAAAAAAAAAATTCCAACGGTTTTTTTTAATTTTAATATTCTTTATTTTGTATGTGGCTCAGTAGTGAGATAATGGGGTAAAAGAAAAGCATCTAGTCAATCTACACAACCGCAGAACACAAAACAAAAAATAAAATTTCGGCTGTTTTTTTGTTTTATCTGATAGAGATGTGTTTGTTATTTTAATATCTCTCATTATCTCTAATATAATAATATATGTACAGTTTTTTGTAAGATTATGCTATTTATCTGTACAATTTTTTTGTAAGATGTGTTTGTTATTTTAAAATTTTGTGCGTATTTTTTTTCTTTTCAATATTTTTTTTTACCGGGTTTACACAACCGCATAACACCAAAAAAAAAAAATCGGCGGTTTTATTTATTTATTAATATTCGGTTGTTTTTTGTTTTATCTGATAGAGATGTGTTTGTTATTTTAATATCTCTCATTATCTCTAATATAATAATATCTGTACAGTTTTTGGTAAGATTCTGCTATTTATCTGTACAGTTTTTTTTGTAAGATGTGTTTGTTTTTTTAAATTTTTGTGCGGCATTTTTGTTTTTTTTTGCTTTTTAATATTTTTTTTACCGGCAGTTTTATTTTTATTTTTCATTCTTATTTTATTTTATTTTTATTTTTATCTTTATTTTATGTTTACATAACTAATGCATTGAGTTATCTTCTTAGTTGTGATTATAGTTTATAATAATTATATTATAAAACAAATTTATTCGGTATTTATATTTACCGACATATTTAATATATATATATATATATATATATATATATATATATGTACTATTTATATTTATATTTATTATTCCGCTGGGTTATCTTCCCAACTGGGCTCATAACTAGTCACCTTCCAGTTTATTATTTATGTTCTTATTTTCTTTTTTTTATTTTTACATTTATTAATTGTATCTTTATATATCTCTCTATATTCGTATCCTTCCCCGTCCTATTGTCCCCCCTTTGCTCGATCAATGTGGCCACGTTGGATTCAGAGGCACGAGGGGGTAGTGTTGTGTGTGGTGTAAGTTTCTGGTACAGTCTGCGTCCGTCCTTGTTGTAGAAAGGATTGTGTTCTTGCGAGCATATTTGCCCTGAACGGTACAAAAGGTGTAGTAAGTCCTCATGTGAAGGCAGTTTATCCTTATTTTGTTCAGGGACCGTAGTAAGAATACAAGCCCCATATAATAGGTTGTGACTCAGAGATGGATTCGCACCACTCTGGCTCTACTTCTTCTGACTCTGCGTCAATTCAGTCTATTGATCGTTCAACTAAGATAATAAACAGCGAAGATACGTTATAGAAGATTTTAGTGAGTCAATTGATAATTGGAAGATTCCTAAGGTAAGTAAGAAACACATCTATAAACCATGGTGTCCTATAATATCTGACTATATCGTTAAAACAAAAAGGGATATTCAAATACAAAACCCTTTTGAAACTATTTGCCTACTTACTCCCAAAACTATACAAAGACACATGGAACGAAAGTATGGTATATAAATATTGGTTTAGTTCAGGTTGGAATCAAACCCCTCACAAAAGAAGGCTTGAATACTTCTATTCTTTTCATGCTTAGGGATGCTAGGCATACATGCTATGAAGATTCCCTTCTCAGTTCAATTGAGTGCAGTCTTTGTACAGGACCTAAATCTTTTAATTACTTTCCAAACCTATCAGTATCCCTCTCAGACAAAAATGTTCTGAAAAGTCTAGTCTTGCAAATAAGGACTCATAATTATAGAATGCTTGAAGGATCTATACCTATTGCAATCATCTTTAGAGTCTACTTCAAAACTAGATGATAGCCTTTGCAACAAGAGCAAGGAATACATGTCCAAAAGGTTAAACCCTTCCGTTACTGACAGACCTCTCTCGCGCAAATGCTAATATTCCTAGAACTATTCAATGGAAAGACATAACTATTCCTGATGAGTGGTTCCTTGAAGGAGAAGCCAATCTACCTTCCAATACAAGCTTTAGACCAAATAATCAACTTAGTTACGTTACGGAATATGAAGATGGAAGAGTTGGTATCTCTTTCACAAAATCTCAAAGCCATAGATATCCTGAGATCATCCCTGACCAAGATATTCTTAATCTACAAGAAATTTCCCAGCCAAACAAGCCGATCAATCATAGGAAATCAACCTCCGTTTTACCAAATTCTCATACTACGAAAGTTGATTATTCTACAAAACTACCTAGGCCAATTTACACATCAAATGAAGATCTTAGTAATACTCCCACTAGTCCTTCATATTCCTCTGTATCAGAAAATATTGAGAAATACTTAAATGTACTAGAATAGAAGTTCAAGATCGACAAGAAGTTTTTTCATGATGTTTTGTTGTTAAACATAACCGCATCAAAAGATTATGGTTCTTAGAAAACTTCCTAAAAACAAGACAATATTTTCAAGAACAATTTTACGTTTTTGTGATAAAACATAAAGTCAATATATTGTTCTTCAATTGGTTTAAAATATATTGTTCTGAAAATTCCATTGATTATCCTTTCAATAATACTGTTAATCTAGTGTCTGAGAAAAGAGGAATTGTGGAATGGGACACCATAGATAATTCTATAAAGGTCTCGTCCATTCACCTCTTTTACAAGGAATAATCTAACGAACGGAAAAATAACATGTTGAAGTTATACCTATTAATAACCATACATATCCAAGTGATAAAGATGGGAGAACGAGTATAGTCAAACAACTTAATTTTACGAACATCCATCTCAAAACAGTGGGAAGATATCTTGACAGGATTGAAGATCTTGTTCAAAACCAGTTAATTATCACGATTTCTACTAATAAACACCAAGACCCCGTCTTCAAACCCTTCCAGATTTCTAAAGAGGGTAGAAAATAATTCAATGATAATCATTGTGAATATCTAGAAACTATTAAGAAGATTACAGAGAAACTATATAATGAGGCTATGATTAAACGTAGTCCTACCACGGTGCATGGTTCCAGACATAGCTGAAATAACTTCAAATAAAAGGATAAATACCCTAGACCATGATTCCAGTTCAGATTCTGATAAAACAATAAAACGGTCCATGGAGGGAGAAAGTTTCATCAATAAGATTGAATGGGATACTGTTCCAGATCTAAACACTGTCAAACCAATATAACAACCCCAGTTTAGCAGTGATTATATTTATGATTGGAACATAAATGGAAAATCAGAATATGAGATACTTGGCCATGTATGCTAATACTTTTAGATAACACGATATCAATATATTTGATAAACATAGCAGAAAGAATTATATCAGGTTTTCTGGGACAACTGAAAGGATGGTGGGATTTTTACCTAACCCCAACAAACCAAGATGGAATTCTCAATTCTGTAAAAACTAATGACAGAGGAGAAATTTACATTAATTCTAGGGGATTTGTAGAGCAAAATGTTGTTGACACCCTTATACTTGCAATTTCTATACATTTCATAGGAGATCTATCTCACATAAGGCATAAAATCGCAAAATTACTATCAAACCTTAGGTGCAGAAAACTTAGTGATTTAGAATATTACAAAAATACCTTCCTAACAAGAGTAATTCTTAGAGAAGACTCCAACCAAGCCTTTTGGAAAGAAAAATTCTTAGCCGGTTTACCAACACTCACTGGAGAAAAGGTCAGAAATAAGATTAGTGAAAATTGCGGTAAACAAATAATTCCCTATGATGAGATCACCTATGGACAATTAGTTTGTTTAACCCAGCAAGAAGGATTAAAGATATGTCACGACTTAAAACTTCAAAAACACCTAAAATGAGAGCTAAAACAAACTAAACAAGAACTAGGAACATTTTGCACTTAGTTTGATGTAGATCCACAAATGCCTATTTCAAAATGTAAAGGGGATTGTAGCAAAAGACAATCCAAAGAGCATTTTGAAGACAAAAATAAATACCTAAAGAGGAAGCCTCAAAAGCCTAAAGAGGATTACCATCAGAGATACCAAAATACAAAACCGAGACAAGATACCAAACCATGGTACAAAGATGTTGAATGTTAAAAATGTCATAAAATGAGACATGCTGCAAACTAATGTAGGCTTAATAGAAAACTACAAGAGTTAAAATTAGAGGAGAGGCAGGAAATAAGTTATCAGTCCTACTCAATGACTTGTCTGAGACGGATTCTTCCTCAGATAATGAAGAAACACGTCAACATGATATTACAAGTCCTTATGCCTCTAACTCTGGAGAACATATTAATGTTCTTACCAAGGACCAGGAATTTCAAATTGAAGTTTTAAAAAATCTAAGTGATCCTAACCTTCAACAAATATACTTTGAAAAAAATCTTAGACCCCTTAGAGAAAAATGACAATAAGTTATCTGTTAGTCCAAGAAAACCTTACGACTTAACAGACATTCTTAAAACAAAACCCAAAAATGATATTACACTCAATGAACTCCAAGAACATATAATGGAAATTAAAGCTGAATTAAAAGATTTATGGGATATAGGAAACAAGAGATTGAAGATTTAAAAAATATTCTTTTCTTAAATAACAATAATAGCAATCTATCTGATAAGGAAGACGATCCTGAAATTGAAAAAATTTCAGAAAACTTCTTGTTCATCCTTAAAGAAATTACATCAAAAAATATTTAATGAAAATTAAAATACAGTTCTCTAAGGATTTCCATATCGAAAAAATTGCATTATCTGATACATGGGCAGATCTAAATTCCATACAACCAGGTCTAGTGCCCAAAAATTTCTGACAAAAAACCATTGATCGATTATCTACTGCTAATAATTCTAAATTACAAATTGATTCCAAGGTTGAAGCATCAATATCTATGGATGGGTTTTTATTAGAAACGTCTTTCGTCCTTGTCAAGAATATGAATCACAAAGTAATTTTAGGAACACCATTTATTGCATTAATAACACCATATACGGTCGGAGATAACTCTGTTTATTTTAATAATAGAAGCAAAACCATAAAATTTGATTTTCTTGAAACATCCACAAAAGACAAATTATTCAAACCTATGATACAAAGTCTTAACAATGGTGAAGCCTCTCAGTCAGACCTTTTGGCTAAAGAGCAAAATCCATTACAGATGAAACCAGTCTTTAATGTTTCCAAACATGGAAGCAAATATAGAAGCACAAAAGGCAATATCTTAACATAGGATCATCAAAAACTGCTTAACCATCTCAATCAAAGCAGGGATGATAAAGATAAGCATATGATATGTCTACAAGATCTTGAGGAATACTTTTTCACCAAAAATAACTTTAAATACTTTGTGGTGTTTAAGGGTAAAACCCCTGGAATATATAAGACATGGTCACGTGTGAAGGAATCAATTAATGTTCCTGGTCCTGTCTTCTATGGATTTCATACATTAGAACAAGCTAAACAATTGGCATTTAAAAAACATAGAGCCAATTTCCATATTGAAGAAGTCATTAGAACTGAGATTAGTGACTTGTCTGATATGCCACTTGTGAGTTTTGAGAAAAATTCCCTCCAACTACACTATCATAAGCTCCAAAAAGAGATATTTGATCTCAAAAATAGACTTGTTATAAACCCACCAAAATATTTTGGATCAGCACCTCTTGATCCAATAAAAACTTTCTTTCATCCTCATTCACAAATACTCAGATTACCAACAACAATAAGACAACATATCCTCAATATTGCACGACACAACTTCGAAGCAAAGGAAGAAAAGATACATGAATTTCTTGATTTCATCTTACAAAAGAAGATATGTATTAAAGGAATCTTCATACATCACGAATACTACCATAGCATGACAAGAAAATGCCACAGCTAGGGTGTATACAACAGCCATGCAGTTGCATGCTAGATTACAAAATAAACAAATGTGCAATTTACTTTGAGCAATTTAATACATACCACCAAGATGGAGTTATCTTCAAAGAAGAAACAATTACAATACAAACTCTCCTGGACTTTGGATTGATCGATTTTATTCTCTTCCAACCTATTACAATATCTGAATGTTGTCTGAGGAAGAAGTTTAAAGAAATTATCAGAGACTTCCAAATATTATCACAACAATCCTCCTCCAGCTCAGTTCAATGTTATGTGGTGGCAAACATCGAATCAAAATCTCTAGAATGGATAGATCATATCTTCGAACCTGCAAAACATATCATATTTCTAGAAAAATATCATGTCGACTCCTGATATACCCGAACTGGATTGGGGCCCTGTTCATCTAGATTGGGCCTATTTTCATTGCCTAATAACAGATCTCGGGCCTTCATCCCCTTAGTCCGCAAATCATAAGCCAGACTCTACCCGCTGTTTGTAAGCCGGGTCCTGTCCGCAATCTGTAAGACGGATCCTCACCGCTGGCCGTAAGCCGGACTCCTTCATTCCATGTGAATTCTACCCGTATTATCAAGCTGACATCAAGATAAGGTAGACATGAGTCTGACCTACAAAAGAGTCCGGTGTCTGCCATACTTATCCAGACAACTGGCCGGTCCACTTGTATTATTTGTATGATTATCTCTAATTATATCATTTTAATTACCTTGTCATGAATAGTCAACCGACTTAGTCCTAGCCTATATATATGGGATCACAATGTAATAGAAAGAATCCAAGAACTAATATACATAGAGCTACTCTGTCAATTTTTGACTCACTCGTGTTCTCTTTCATAAGCATTAGTCCGACAGCCTTGTTTTTGATAGCCACCATCTTCTCTCTGGAGATATCATTCACATACATCCATATATCTTCGAAATACATCTGTTACGGCAAATCTGGTATTCACCGCAATATCAATTGGCTCCGTTACCGGGTACCCACTGCTACTACGACCAGTTTTACAAGGTGTATGAGCTGACAAGGGGTTTAGCAGACAACGTTGTAATGAGCAGTTTTGAAACGGGGCTGAATCCCGGTTTTCAGATATCTTATTTCGCTCTGACGCCGCCGTCGAATCTCTAAGAAATGCTGAGTTCAACGAGAAAGTACATCGCGACGGCGGGTAATGAAGGTTCATCGATGTCCAACAAGGGCAAACAAAGGGCTGAGCGTAGCCCGCCTAGGGATAGTTGAAGGAATCGCGATTGGGATGTCAAAAAACCTGAGAGATTTAAGGAAGCGCACTTCACACCTCTCAGAATCTCATACACTCATATGCTTAATGAAGTGAGGAACGAGGTCCCTGAGCCTTACCCTATGGTTCTAGATTCACGCCACGACACTACCAAGTATTTCGGGTATCACAGGGACAAGGGTCATACCACAGATGAATGCATGCAACAATCGAGTGATTGAAAAGTTACTAGTTCGCGGAAACCACGATCACTACAAGAGAGATGCTGTTGAGCCGGACAGGAAATCAACAAGCCCGCCAATACGATAGACAGATTCGAATGATCACCGAGACTCCCCCCAGCAACAACCAAATCAAAAGCCGCATCGGCTCTATAAACGAACGCCTAGAGAAGCTAGCTGTCCTGTATGGGATGAGCAGCCTCTTTCTTTTAGCCGAAGCGAGATGGTGACTTCCGTGAATGTGGAGGACATGTGTCTTTGTGTGTCGGTGGTAGTCAATCGAGCATGTGTCAATTGGGTCATGATCGACATGGAAGCATGTATGGACATCTTATATTACAATTGCTTCAAAGAGCTAGGGTTCAGCGACTCCAATTTGAGGCAGCATAATGGCACCCTTGAGGGTTTCACCAATCACAGAATACAGGTCAAGGGGGCCATCGACCTAGATGTATAGATGGGAGATTATGCGCCTTACCGGACAGAAAAGTTGACATTTCTCGTGGTTGATCTCCAATCAAATTACAACATGATAATCGGAATGCCAGCATTAAAGCAGTTTCAAATGGTTACTTCTATCCCGCATCATCGGGCAAAGTTTTACGTCGGGGAAAGGGTCGGAACGTCGATCAACGAACCCGCAACTGTCCTCACCTATATCCATGAGATGTGGACAGGAAACAAGAAAGCTCGCATCGATCAGCCGGAGGACATGGAAAGCATTAAAATGATCAGGGTGGCAGGAGAGCCCCTACCTGTCAAAGTGGGGTGTTAAACGTTGCAAGTCAGGGACGAGCCCGACTTCACAGCAGAGGATGAGTTGATCGAGGTAATCATTAACGATGAATACCCCGATCAGAAAATCAAGATAGGGGCTCGCCTAAGCCTCTCTGAGAAAGAAATTTTGGTTAAGCTGCTAAAAGAAAACCTAGATACATTTTCATGCATGGCTACAAATATGAGAGGAGTTGAGGCTAACATTAACCTCTATCATCTCAACGTCGACTCTACCTTTAAGCCGATACAGCAGCGAGCTCGGCAGTTCACAACCAAAAAAGAAGCCGCAGTTAAGGTAGAGGACGGGAAGCTTATTTAGGCGGAATCATCAGAGAGTTAGCATATCCTACTTGGCTAGCGAAAGTAGTGATGGTCAAAAAGCACAACGGCAAGTGGAGAATATGCGTCGATTTCACGGACATCAACAAAGCCTATCCGAAAGATCCTTATCAGCTTCCGAGGATTGATTGGTTGGTCGACTCTATTGCCGGTTTTGAAACTTTGAGCTTTTGGGACGCATATTCGGGGTATCATCAGGTGCAGATGGCTGAGTCCGACAAAGAAAAAATGACTTTCAGAGTTGCTGGGGGCCTGCATAGACGATATGGTCGACTTATCAGAGGATGGTCAACAAGGTTTTTAGTTTGAAGATTGAGAGGAACATGTAGGCTCACAAAGACGATATGGTCGTCAAGTCTACAGGTGACGGTCATGCCGTCGACCTCTAGGAGACTTTCAATAATGTCTACAAACACTCAATGAAACTCTATCCGGCCAAATGTACATTTGGTGTCCAGGCAGGCAATTTTCTAGGGTTCATGGTTAGTCGCCGAGGCATCGAGGCTAATCCAGAGAAAATATAGGCTTTGCACGACATGCAGGAACCCACGACCATCAAAGAGGTTCAGAGGCTCAATGGTAGAATCATCGCGTTGGGTCACTTTATCTTAAAATCAGCGGAAAAATGTCTCCCCTTTTTCAAAATACTCAAGGGTGACAAGACCTTTTCGTGGAATGCATGAGTGCTCACAGGCTTTTCAAGATTTGAAGGAGTATCTAGGGAAACCACCTCTTTTGGTTAGCCCCATAAAAGGAGATGTTTTGTTTTTGTACTTGGCGCCCTCGGACCGGGCTGTTGCCGCCGTTCCTGTCAAGGAGGCCGGAACCCTCCAAAATCCCATTTATTATGTAAGAAAGACTCTCAGTCCGGTGCAGAGTCGATATTTTAATGTTGAAAAGTTAGCCTACTCGCTTGTTATCGTTGCCCGCAAACTCTGGGGCTATTTTACTTCACACATTATAATTGTCTTAACGGATAGCCCGATGCACCAAATACTACATAGGCCCAAACTTTCAGGTCGCTTGCTTCGATGGGTTATCGAGATCACTGAGTTCGACATACAATATCAGCCAAGGAAAGCCATTAAAGCTCAAGCATTGCCAAATTTCATTGTTGAGACATGTTTCAGCTCGTCTCAACCAAGTTCGCCTATACCACTTGGGCCCGCACGGCCCCGAACAAACCCGATTAGTGCTGGCAGCTATATGTCGATGGAGCGTCAAGTCTAAATGGATGAGGAGCCGGTGTTATTCTGATGGAGACCGGGACAACAAAGGAAATCGAAAAAGCTCTAAGGTTCGAGTTCCCGGCCATGAATAATCAAGCCGAGTATGAAGCGGTTACAGCCGGACTTAAGCTTGCAAAAGAGTTAAAACTGGAAAATGTTGAAGTCTACTGTGATTCACAGCTCATCGTCAACCAAATCTCAGGGGACTGTGGGACGCATTGCGGCATCCTCGAAAAATACGGTGAGATTGTCCGACGATTGAGATCCGGCTTCAACTATTGCGAATTCATCAGAGTTCAAAGAGAGGACAACGAGGGGGCAGATTATCTCTCCAAGCTATCTCTTGAGGAGGAAATTGCAGATCCTTCAATAATGATAGAGTATCTTGCGGTACCCACCGTTGAAATAGCAGAAATCATAGAGATCGATGCACCAACGCTGACTCCGTGTTGGATTGACGAAATTCAAGCCTATATAGAAATGGGCACCTTGCCCACTGAGGCGGATAAGTATCGCGCCTTCAGAAAATGAGCGGCTAGGTACGTCATACACGATGGAACGCTTTACAGGAGGTCCGCCACTAAGCTTTTATTACGGTGTGTCCGAGAGGTGAAAAGCAAGAAAATACTTATAGAGCTTCACCAATGAGTGTGTAAGGGCCATCCTGCTAGTCGCTCCTTGGCTCAGAAGGTTATCACAGCGGGGTATTATTGGCCGACAATCCTTAAGGATTCGGAGAAGCTAGTCAGAGAATGTCCATAGTGCCAAAAACATGCGGACATCCCAAGGCTACCATCGGTTGAACAGAGCATTGTGGTCGCGCCTTGGCCTTTCGACATGTGGGGACTCGACTTCATTGGACCATTCCCATCGGGAAGGGGTGGATGCAAAGTTATCATAGTGGCTGTGGATTATTTCACAAAATGGATCGAGGCCAAGCCTATGGATAATACACGCGCAAAATATGCGGTTTACTTCCTACACGACCAAATATGGTCTCGTTTTGGCATCCCGCGAGCAGTAGTGTCAGATCACGGACTGCAGTTCAGGAAGGAATTCTTAAGTTTTTATGAGGAATTCAAGGTCAAACACTGGCAATCATCCGTAGATTATTCCCAGAGCAATGGCCAAGCCGAGGCCGGCAACAATTAGATAATCAAGATGCTCAAAAAGAGTGTAAGTGAGAAAGCAGAAGCAGGCGGTTGGGTTGATGAGTTGCCCGCCATATTATAGGCACTCTGCACCCAATTAAAACACCTACCGGAGAAACACCGTTTGCTCTCACTTATGGATCGGAGGCCAAGAATCCTATTGAAATGGCGCTCCCAAGTATCAGGGTTGCTGTGTATGATCCAATGGACAATCCACTAAACATGAAGATCAACCTAGATCCAGCGGAGGAAAAAAGGTTAGCGACATACTATCGGCTGGTGAATTACAAACAAACAGCTAAACGTCACCACGACAAACGAATCCGTGACCACTCGTTCAAGGTCGGTGATTTCATTCTTCGAAATAGAAAGGCCACTAGTCTGGAGCCCGACAGGGGCAAGCTAACCACGAACTGGGAAGGCCCTTATCAGGTCGCCAGGGAAATCAAAAAATGGACTTATGTTCTCAAAAATCACTACAAAAAACTGGGCTTTTTGCGACGGAAGGTTATCGTCGCAAACTAGGCTTTTTCCGTCGCAAATCCTAATTTGCGACGGATTTGCGACGGTTTTTATTAGTCGCAATTTTTAGTCGCAAAACCGAGTTTTTGCGACGGTTTATCCGTCGCAAATTATTTTGCGACGAATGTTGCGACGGATAATAACGTATTTAATTTTTTTAAAAAAATATAGTTTCCGTCGCAAAACAATGTAAACTCCGTCGCAAACAATTGTATAATCCGTCGCAAAAATATATAATCCGTCGCAAAAAATTTATAATCCGTCGCAAATATTTTATAAACCGTCGCAAAAATTGTATAATCCGTCGCAAAAATTGCATAATCCGTCGCAAATATTTTTTATTAAATAATTTTTTATTTTAGATCTTACATATCCGTCGCAAATACATGTTTCCGTCAGAAATGCAACTTTGCGACGGAATATTTCGTCGCAAAAGTTAAAATCAATCGAGAAAATTATGGTGCATTTGTTTTGCGTGACCGCCAAACCACCGCCGCAAAACGGCTATAATTTTCCCGGTAGCATTACAATTGCTACCGGCTATCAACGACAACAATATAAAAGGGATACGATACCAAAATAAATAAAACGATATGTCAATGGGGATATGTCAAAGGGATAAAACGATATGTCAAAGGGGATACGATAAGCCAAAATAAATAAAAATGTATAAAGCAATATGTCACCCAGTCGGACCGGTGTACTACCAAACCCATGTCACTTCCTCCAGGTCCGTGATCGGATCGGTCATCTCTCAGGTCGCCAGTACCGGGTTGCATCCCTCGGAGGATGCCGCCTAAACATTGGTAATCCACTCCTCCATCTCAAGCGCTTAGTACATCTTCCCGACGCTTTCTGTCTCTTTCTAGCTCCTCCAACCTCTTTGTGTTTCCGCATTAATCTGTCTTTCTCGCGCCATCTCCTGGGTGAGGCGGGGGTGAGTATGCCCGGAGAGTATGTCTCGGCGGATGAGTGTCGAGCGATGAGTGAGCTGTCGTAGTACATGGAGGCGGTGACCCCATGCCAAAAACTCTCCCTTCTTGTCGTAACCACCACGTAAGCCAGTAATAAAGACGCGACTCGTCGACAGGGGTGTCAGGCTGCGTCTCCTGGGCTTTCGCCTTCTTCGAGGTGAAGACGTCCTGTAAAGTATGATATAAATTTGTTAGTAACAATAATTACATGATATATATATAATGTATATATAATATTTAGAATACATAACGTACCAAGATTTTCTCAAACTTCCTCGAGACGAAGTTGCCCGACTTCTTCTTCTTCGAACTAGTCACGGATCTCCGATCGATAGGGGCACTTCTCTATTGTCCTCCATGGCCCGAGCGAAATCGATAACGCGCGTCGCCCATAGCATGTGTCCGAGGATCTTCCTTCCTCACCGGATCCGAAGCTCGGTTTATCTTCTTTTTTATGAGATGTTTCCTTGAATGCCTATTCGACATAAGATAAACAAGTTAGTACATACATATATATATAAAACACAAGTATTATTAATTAAATATTGAATAATTGCTTACGGGACTCCCAATCCACTCCTCGAACTGACGGAGAATATCCGGGGTCATCCAAAGCCGAGCACGGGGGTTTGTTTGAGCCCGATACATATAATCACGGACCTCGTTGATAGCATACCGCTCAAAAGCTTCCCTAACCAGGCGCCGTGGCGTAACTCAAGTTTGAAATGAGCACGCAACATAGTTATATATATGTTATATGTATAGATATAATTATAGTTATATTTATATATAGTTATATTTATCTGAACGACGTACCTAAATGCGTGCCACCACCTTTCCTCGCTCTGGTGGCATTATGCCACGTGGTGGCAAAAGTGTTGAAGCCGCTGATTATGGCGGTCTTGGCCATTTTCTTGACATAGTTGTCGGTAAACCTGTCATATTGAAAACAATAAGTTTTCAATAGGGGTACATTTTTCATTGAGAAACTATTCTGGTTTGAGGCCTGTATAATAGTTAAATGTTGGTCACAAACTGCTTAGTCAAAACCGTCATTTGGGAGCTAATTAGGTGTGTGGTGTTTTTGAATGTCGGTTGAAGCCCAAACGAGCTGAAAATTTAAGGGATTATAATTCAGAATATTATGAGCATTTTATCTTCTTAGACCAATTGATTTTGAGTTCGTTTTGATAGTAAGAAAGTGAGATAAACATATGTCAAAATTTCATCAAAAAAATGAACTTTCATCCAAAATCTAACACAAAACAATCAAAACCCCAAACCACCCATCACCAAGCACCAACCGAGCAAACATCACATATAGTTTGTTTCATATCATACCGTGCCCTCTAAAACACATGACTTGTAAATGGACAAATACCCTTCTCATAAAGCAGAAAAAAAAATGCAAATCATCAAATAAAAAATGCAAAAGGATTCAAGGACGAGGGGTGGGAGGGGAGGGAAGAGGTTACCTTGTGAGTGGTCTGCGGCGGTGGTGGAAGGAGGTGGCGCCGGAAACAGTTCAGCAGGGGGGGGGCGGCATGGAGAGAGAAGAGGAGAGAAGAAGAGAAATGAGGAAGAAAAGGGATTATGCGATCGATATCCGCCGCCGTTTATGACGGAATTTAATGTCCGTCGCAAAATAAACATAATTCCGTCGCAAACATGTAAATTCGAGAATAATAAAATAATTAATAAAAATGTATTAAATATTCCGTCGCAAAATAATAAAAATGCCGTCGTTAAAAGGCATTTTTGCGACGGAATTTAATTTCGTCGCAAATTTTATCTAAATTGAATAATAAAATAATTTTATAAAATTTTATTGAATGGTCCGTCGCAAAATAATGAAAAGTCCGTCGCAAAATTTTCCCGCCAAGTGGAAAAATCGGTCCCGACAAGTGTCCCGTCGCAAACATTAAAACATCCGTCGCAAACGTAAATTTGCGACGGAAATAAGGTCCGTCGCAAAAACTCCGTCGCAAAACTGCTGTTTTTTTGTAGTGAATCGACAGGGTTTCGAACTCAATAGACCATGGCAGCGGACAACCTCAAAAGGTACTACATGTAATAATCGGTTAGGGTTATGGCTATCCTCTCGTTTACGACGTGAGTGGTTAGGCTTCTTACTTGCTTGTAATCTTCACTCACCTAGCGGGGTGATTCAAACTTAATAAAGCCCAAATTTTGCATTTATCTTTTAGAATACATGTTATCATATGCTTCAACTGTGTCAGCTAGGCGTATTAGTGTGATTTTTCGATGAAATGTTCAACAAAGACTTCGGATTCATCTTAGACTTGTTAAAAATGGGGGCAATATATGGGAAAAATTTGAACAAACGCGATCAGACAGGTTACATACCCGCTGGTTCACCACTCCGACTCTTATCTGAAACAAGAGGGCTCCCTGGAAAAATTTTTATGGAACGATCGAGCATATGTTTTAGCTAAGTTCGCCCATTTTTACATCTGAAGCTGACTTTTATCTGAAGTAAGGGGGTCACACCCCGGGAAAATTTCAAAAATACGAGCGAGCAATTATTTGAGATAAGATTCAAGGAGGCTATATCATGGAGAACTTTCACGCTACAGTCGGGCAGTTATTTCAGATAAGTCCGTCCGCTTTCGACTTTGAATCTTATCTAAAACAAATGGGGCCGGAAGGTACTACTACAATCAGACTCGATATATGCAATAAATTCAAGCAAAAGTAAACGCACATACGAGCACAAAAGAGACTTCATGTTTTCAGCAAATGAAGAGAATGTCATTACAAGTGTGGAATGGAAAACTTTATACAATGTCAAAGGAAACTTAAATGCGAAATCACAATATTGTTTTTACAAAGCAGAAGCAACAAGTTTAAAAATCTTCTGGCCGTATATCCTCTTCGCCAATGTTCTCTGCGCTAGGTGAAGGATGCAACATATTGTCGGCATTAGCGTCGGACTCAGTTTGCTCATCTTGCGCTTCATCCTCGGCCGGTCTCCGGGTTGCATGAAGTAATAACTCCCTGAGGTTCTCCTCGTCAACAGAGGATGCCTCCCAACCAGTAGCATAGGCCCGCAATTCTATTTCGGAGAAGGGGATCTGCGAGTGGAAACCCCTCAAATGGTCAGAAAAGGAGCGGTGAGGATTCAATCTCGCAAGGTCTTGAGGTCTGCAACGTCGCCACCCCGAGCCCACGTACACCTAGCGATATGATAAAAGCCTTGATCATATCCCATCAGGAAATTCTCACCCACATCAGCCTTTATCTAGGCCTGGACTCCGGAACTCAAATCCGCCAGCTGCTTCTTCAGATCAACTGTCACCTCTTGCTCGGCTTTCCAATGGTCTCGGACCTCATTAATCTGCTGCTGCATATCTTCCATAGACTGAGCAGCCGCTCTATCTCTCTTCGCAAGTTCAGCGTTAAGCTTCTCTAGACACTCGGAGTTCTTTTGAGCCTCTCGCTGCATCTTCCTCGCTTCAGGGAGCTGCTTCTTCAGACCGTCGCTCTCAGTGAGCTTCTTCTTCAGATCATCAACCTCAGCCAGCTGCTTCTTTAGTTCGGCATTTTTAGCTTCGGCAGCACCAAGCCGTACCCACAGATCATCCCCAACCACTCTGGCGGTGTTCAATGCCATGATAGCATCCGAGCTCAACACTATTATGCTTCTGTAATCATTTATGAACTGAAGGAGACCGGTGCTGACCTGAAAAACAAAACATAAGCAGGCGGACTGAAAAAACAAAAAGCAAAATAAAACAAAGAAAGATGGGGTGTTTACCTTGCTCACCGTGGCCCCGTACAAACCCCACAGATCCTCGATGTTCTGAAGAAAGGTATGATGAAGATCTGTCTAATCCGCCAACACAATCCGGTTCGTGATGCCGCAGCCAATCTTCAACTGAATTGGATTAGGAAGGCTCCACCTCAAATGCCTCAGCGGGGCCACATCAGAGATCCCCGTAGAAATTATGATCGCCCTAGTCATGTCAATGGGCTGCTGGCACATGAACTCCCTATCTAGCCAGACCGCAGGGTGACCCTTGGGCCCAACGGGCAAATCAGCACGAGGCACCATTGCAGTTGTGCCCGCCAGAGAGGATTTGTCGGCTGGAGATTTGCCTTTATCAGCAGCATTCTTCCTTAGGGAATCATCAACTATGGATTTCTTGGGTGGTGGAGCCTCCTGCTCGCCATCCTCACCCCCAACGGGGTCGATCTTCTCAACAACAGCTCTCTTCTTCTTATCGCCAGTCGGAGGTTTAGTCAGAACTGTCTGTTTTAGAGTTTTGCCCGTGGTTTTTCCTGCCACCTGTTTTGATGAGGGTTGGGACATTTTCCCTACCTTAGATCCGGAAGCACTCGTCGTATCAATCCGGATGTCGACCATAGCGAGTTTAGTCTTAACTCCCTTCAACTCTACGGCTTTATTCTCTTCGCCCGTTGTCTTCCTAGAGCCCAACACGATACGCTGTGCCAAAGCATCCATTGTACCTGCATGAGACAATGCTTATCAAACAGCAACCAAAATAATATGGAGAAAAAATGAAAGAGCAGTCAATCAAAATAGAAAATAACTAGTAAGAATCATACTCGGAGCCCGCATTGAAGGATTTCCAAAACAGACTCCACATAAGGAGGGCATGCATTTGCCGAAGTGACACTCCCCGTACTAATCAGGGTCAGTGGGCAATGGTTCGACCACCACCAAGGATCCCCGACCCCTGCTCCGGAGAGTCCTGCCCTTCTAAGATAGGGTTCACCGACATCTAAGAGAAGCCTCCGGTTAAAGGCCCAGACTTTCTCCTGTCTTTTTTGGGTATACCCGATCAACTCCTTGAGCTCGGCTATAAACCCGTCATCAGCCTCATGAGTTTTAATGGCTTTCAAGTGGTTGGTCTTCACAGAGTTCACAGGGAGCTTTCTGAATGGCCATCCTACTTGAGACTCGACTTTCATACATCTCTTATCCCAGTCCGTCACTTTTTCAGGAAGATCGAATAGAAGTCGAGGTCTACCAGTGCTCGATCGGCTCTGCGGTTGGATTTGCCCGGCATCACCCTTTCTGTTGAAGCCGTAAAAGTAAAGTAGCGCTGCCATCGACGGCTCGTGACTGCTAAGACGATTTATTATGATAAAGGACATCACCACTCGGACTACCCCCAGGCTAAGGTCGCAAGGCATAACCTTACAAATATTCCATGAATTTAATGAAGAACGGGTCAAAAGGCGGCCTAAGCCCGGCGACTAAGCGGTCGTAATGCAACCATAGATAATCATCATCATCTCGACCGCAAGTCTGTGTTACGTCCATCGCACCCATGTTGGCAAATCGGTAATCATCCGGAATATCAAAGGCGGTCAGTACCGAGGTGTAATCGGTCCGATCTCGAAACTCCCTCCATCAAGCTATGAGATTGCGATCAGCATGCTTTTGGTCCGCCAGCTCCATCTCAACAACGGTTGACCTCTTTTTGGGTGGCCTCTTCTTTTTCTCGGGCTCATCAGTTGTGGCTGTTTTCCTAGACGCTACCGCTTTCTTGGATATCACGGACCTCTTTGAACTCTGCATCTCGGGCAGCTGCCAACTGAGGCACAACCTTGTGGTAGGCATTAATGAGCTCACTCAGTTATCTTTTGTCCTCGTTGTCGACCTCACCCCCGGCTGCACCCTCACCGATTACCACGACTTCCTCATCATCCTCCCAAGTGCCAGAGTCAGACTTGACTTCATTTGCCCCTTCTTCTTCTTCGACTACCTCATCCTTGTCGCTTGTATCGACCCCTTCTGAGCCATAGCCGGCAGCAGCCCGGGTTTCTTCATCTGATTGCGTGCCTTCTGAAGACATCCTGGAAAAGAAACAGGGCAAGGTGGAACCATTAGTCACCTAGACATGAAAGTCGGGTCGAGGTGAGAGCATTCACACCCCGACACCTTGCCCCTCCGTTTTCCCCAACAATCAACCTAAAAAAACCCCAAGAAAAAAAAACCCTAGAAACCATCTGGGCATCTATCTATCGATCGATTTCTAGGAAAAAGATGTACATGCATATTGAGGCTTAACAAGATGAATTTACGATTCATAATTCACAGAAACCCTAAACTCTACAAGAAATTCCTACCGCATACAGCTTTCAGGCTAAGAGAAGAGCAAAATCGAAACAAAAGCACAATAAAATCATGTGAAAGTCATACCTGGAATGGGTAAGGAACGTGAAATGAGTTGAAAAGTATGAGCTTTGGTCGGAATCAACTTGCTTTGCCCTCGCCGGAGTTCTTTTGCTTGCCGGAATTCTCTTGCTTGCCGGAATTATTTTCAGATAAGGGAAATGTATAAGAGTAAGGGAGGAAACCCCTATTTATAGACGAAAAATAGGGGGAAGCGTCGTTTGGGAATTCGAATTCAAACGCAATCATTGCTGGGAACGGTTATCGATACCTTTCAGCCAATCAGAGCGCACGACAGTTCATGTCAAACGTCATGTCATTAATGCCAACCGAGGTGACGTTTCATGAATTGGTACGACCCTTGCTGCCTCAACTGCTCTCGCCCCGACTGGCGGCCTCAACTCTATATGGCCTACGGCCCCAAATTGCTCTGGGCTACGACCTAACTTCAAATGGCTTACAGCCTCCACTCAACATGGCTTATGGCCATCTAAACATGTTCGCTCCATAGACTGGTACCTAAGCCCGATAGAGCGTTATCGGCATCTAAGCATGTCCGATACAATGTACATCATATAATCGGTAATTCGTTACGCGATACTAACACTGATTCAAGCCCGATTAACAGTATTGGCATATAAACCTGTTCGCTCCATGGCCCGGCGTATAAGCCTGTTCGCTACAATGTACTGCGTATGTCAGTAATTTGCATCGCAATGTCAACACTGATTTAAGACCGATAGCTATTATCGGCATCTCTGTCACAAATGACAACGTCAGGGTATGGTTCTCTTCTACTTTTGGAACTCTACTCTCCGCCTCGGCGGGCACGCCAGGCACAAAGTAGGGGGGCCATTGATATACCCGAACTGGATTGGGGCCCTGTTCATCTAGATTGGGCCTATTTTCATAGCCCAATAACAGATGTCGGGCCTCCGTCCCCTTAGTCCACAAATCATAAGCCGGACTCTACCCGATGTTCGTAAGCCGGGTCCTGTCCGCAATCTGTATGACAGATCCTGTCCGCTGGCCGTAAGCCGGACCCCTCCATTCCATGTGAATTCTACCCGTATTATCAGGCTGACATCAAGATAAGGCAGATATGAGTCCAACCTACAAAAGAGTCCGTTGTCCGCCATACTTATCCAGACAGCTGACCGGCCCACTTGTATTATTTGTATGATTATCTTTAATTATATCATTTTAATTGTCTTGTCATGAACTGTCAACCGACTTAGTCCTAGCCTATATGTATGGGATCACAATGTAATAGAAAGCATTCAAGAACTAATGTACACAGAGCTACTCTGTCCATTTGTTGACTCACTCGTGTTCTCTTTCATAAGCATTAGTCCGGCAGCCTTGTTCTTGACAACCACCATCTTCTCTCCGGAGAAATAATTTATATACAACCATATATCTTCGAAATACATCTGTTACTGCAAATCTAGTATTCACCGCAATATCATACAACGGGAAACTGGTACAATGGTGAGTTTGAATATAGGATAAAATGCAATTATCCAAGAAGATTACAGATTAATAGATGGAGAAGTAGAACCATCGCCTTCAATCTTTGGGAAAAGCACCATCTCACACTCTCATGGGCACGTCATGAATTAATATATCAAAATCACATCTACAAAATATATATACAAGAAGATGAAGAAAAGAATCAAAATATATGTATTCCGTATGATGTGCATACTAAGTTCACAGACCTGGTGAATTTGTATCAGATGGAAGACTTTATAGAAGATGCAATAGACTCTTTTCCAAAGGAAAGGAAACCGGGAAGGATCTAATGTCCTCACAAGATAAAAATAGCTTTTAACAATGATAAAAAGAATTCACCACAACAAAAGTTACTACAGAAACAAGTAAAAGACACATGGGACCCATGTGTTCCCCTATACATGACTTTTACTCCTCAAACAATACAAAAGCAAGATTCGATTACAATTCATACTTGGACTTATTTGGGACCCAACTACCTATATAAGCACAACTTGGGGTTCATTTGAAGGAGCAAAAACAAAGAAAGAAAAACTTTTCACTGAAGAAAATACTCCAACTCTTTTCCACTTTCCAATTTCTTCTCTTTGATTACTATAAATCTATTCTCTTTCAATTACTATATTTCTTGTAATGTTCTTGATTGTTCTTTCTTCAATACTATAAAGAAGTTAGTTCAACTTGAACTTATTTGAAGTTTGGTTCCACCTGAAACTTGTATAACAACTCCGGTATGCGGTGTTTTCTAGTAACCGGTAGTCAAAGTTTCAGATCTACTATTCTTCTATAAAGATAACTTCTTTACCATATGAATTACATCCAATACATACGTGGCTGCAATTATAGCACCACCCTTTCTTTTATTTTTCTATTTGCCGGACATCTTTCATAGTGGACACTATTCCGACATATGAACAGTTGTTTCCGTCAATAGACTACTTATTGTTCCGTGAGATCTATGGTGACTCTTTCAACATGATTGGGGGTTCTCACGATCGTTGAATAATGTTCCGTCCAACTGGTCCTTAATCCAGTTGTTACTTTTATTGTTATTTTTATTTTTAGTCTTATTTTATTTTATTTTTATCTTTATTTGTATTTTATGTTTATATAACTAATCCATTGAGTTATCTTCTCAGTCGTGATTATAGTTTATAATTAAACTAAAAAAACTACGGTATTTATATTTACCGATATATATATATATATATATATATATATATATATATATATATAATTCCGCTGGGTTATCTTCTGAGCTGGGTTCATAACTGGTCTCTCTATATCTATATCCGTATCCTTAAACAAATGTTCAAGGGTATCTTTCAAACCGATCTCTCTGAAGATATTTTCCGGAAGGAAGCACAACGATCCCCATTCAAATTACAATTCCTTA
The DNA here is from genome assembly GCA_026214975.1 of Gentiana macrophylla. Classification (NCBI taxonomy): domain Eukaryota; kingdom Viridiplantae; phylum Streptophyta; class Magnoliopsida; order Gentianales; family Gentianaceae; genus Gentiana; species Gentiana macrophylla. The sequence continues at coordinate 97,614,230 of CM047805.1, read as the reverse complement.
TTTACATATGGTTGTTTCGAATTTAAAAACAACTAACTAGAATGACACGATTATCAGCTCTATTTTTTGACACTACGAGGTGCTTTCTGAAAGCTATTATTTTGAAAGCTTTATCGAAGCGTTTGGATTTCTTTTTGCATACGAGATATTTTCTAGAATATGGTTATATTATATTGTAATTGCTTATGCAATTTAAAATTTGTTTTTTGTTTTGATTTCTCATGCACTGAATTAGTTTTCTTTTTTCTGTACTACTGGTTTTGTAGTTCAGAAAAGCTTGAATGGCTTCAAACTTGCATGTGGGACAATTGCAAATTGACGGATCGTCCACACCTACTGGATCGAGGTTTTATCTCTCTTTCTCTTTCTCTCTCTTTATCATACTAGTGATGTATGATTTGTTTTAATTCTTGTCAATTTGTTTCAGCAATCTAGTCTAGTTTCGTATGTTTATTGTCAATATTTATTTGAATGAATTAGACTTCATAAAAGTGGAAAAGTGATAATTACGTTGAACTCTCTAATTAAGAATTTGAATTATAATTCCGGTAGAGGATTGTCCTCTTAAGTCAATAAGCTTAGTGACATTGGTAATATGTTATTGCTGCCACTTGTGTTGAACAAGAGACAAACGAAAGTTAGTTCATAGGCAAAGAGAATGATTTATAATCAATCTCACTAGACACCCCATAATTAATTAGTAATGGTTACTCAAATAAACTGCTAGTTCGAGGCCATTTCCTTTTGGAAAGACAAGAATGAGAAGACAAGTTTCTCCAAGTGTAAGTCATTCAAAACTAAAAAGATAAATGCTAAACCGAAATATTAATAAAAGAAAGTGTAGGATAAGAAAAGTAAATACGATTTACTAACATATGAATCCATGAGTATGTGATTCAAAAGCAAGGTTCTTTTGAAGAACATATATCTAGGCATTGATTATTAAAGAGTCAATAATGGACTGTTAATTCAGCTAAGATAATGAGAGTGATACAAGGAAATAAATTTCAGAAATGAGTGTAATGCAAATTTCGTGTTTAACCCTGAAAATAAAACAAAGAAGAAAAAATCAAAATTGCAATTAAATTTTATTAATTTTGAAAATAAAAGTGGTTACAATCTCTTGAGTCCTTTGATTCTCCTCTTTGTTGAGAATTATTGAACTCTCGGATTTAGCGGAAGATGTTGATTTTTTAGTTGTTTTCTTCCAGATATGGCGGAAGATCTTGACTTTGTGGTTGATTACTCCCGGATATGACGAAAGAACCGGATTTTGGTTATTTCTTCTGAGTATAGCGGAAGATCTTGAATTTGTGGTTGTTCTCTCCCGGTTATGATGGAAGATCTTGACTTTGTGGTTGATTACTCCTGGATATGATGGAAGAATATTTGGTTTGGAAGGAGATTTGAAGAAGTGCTTTGACTTACTTTCGTCCTCCTTATTGAGATGTAAGATCTGTGGGTGTTTGTTGAAGAACGCTTGCCTTCTTGGTGGAAGCGTCGGATTTGACGGAGAATCTTCAAAGCTAGGAGAAAGCTTGAATGCTTCTTGAGCTTCTTCGATCTCCTTCTTATTGGTGCTTGAATAGAGTGCTTGATGCTTCCTCTCTAATCTTGAATCACCAACTCCTTGCAAATGATCAAGGCTCTCCTATTTAAAGTGCATGATTGGTGTCTTTGGATTGATTTGAATTTAATGCGTCCAGATTCTTGATTGATTCCCAACATATTCGTATTTAATGCGTTCAGACTCTTGATTGATTCCCATCGTATTTGCATTTAATGCGTCCAGACGCTTGATTGATTCCCATTATATTTGTATTTAATGCGTCCGAATCTCCTGATTGGTTCTAGCAATTTCTAGAAGATCTCCACATTATAAATCAACAAAATTTCCTGATTAATTCATTCTAAGAGATTTTATAGTTTATTGTTTTCATATTACCTTCTAATATTTAATATAGAAAAAAAATAATATTTAACAATTTAGACTTTATGGCATATGTAATACGTAACATGTAGAATGTGTTACATATATTTTTTTTTATGTCTACATAGCCATTTATAAAATTAATTAAATCTCTATATTTTTTTAAGAGATATTAGTTAATTTCATATTACTGCCTAGTATTTTATATTGGGAATAATATAAAATCAATTTAATTTTGATAGTATATGTAGTACGTTGCATATATAGTATGTCACATAAATGTTTTATACGTGCAAATACCCCATCGAGACTTGTTGTTTTGTCGGTGTGTTTACGTAACGGCGAGTCTCGACCTAATTCTTGACATTCTTTGTTGCCAAAAAGATGTCAAATTCGGGACTATGCACATAACTTCCACCTTTTTTAGGAGGATTCTAAAAGCACCCCGCTTTTTATTTACGACGCCATATTCTCATATAAAAATTTACATGTAAAATTTGGTGTCGAAATAATTACGCGATGTCTTTCAAATCGCCTTTTTATTATTGTCTGATGGGCTAGGCCCAATGCAGATTGACATAGCAAAATACCTACCATTGCTTTGGCGGCTACAGCTTAAGTCGGTGCTTTTTTTATTATTATTATAATAACTTGTGCTTGAAGAACAAGCCATCCGAATCATTGAGAGCTGCATAACAGAGGCTTAACCTTCACCTCCTTCCTCCCTATAAAAAGTTTGTTCGTATTAACAAAAAGTTCGACCTTCTTATTCAAGATATTTGACGTAGTTGTGAAGCTTGGGTATTTCTTTCTTCTCCGTATCCCATAGAGCTTTTACGTCTTCTACAGCTCTCCCCTTTTCCGGTGCTGTAGTTTCTGCTTTGCTGAGTATATATATATATATATATATATATATATATATATATATATATTATATCCTGTCTAATTTTATTTTATTTTTGCTTTTAATTCCCGGGCTCTTGCTTTAGGAGACCCCTTACAAATTCTGGGACTTCTTCCTGTTCTTCTAATCTTCAAACCCCTCTCTCTTTCTTGCTTTCTTTTATTTTTATTTTTATTTTTATTTTTATTTTTAATTATTATTATTTTAATTCGATAAGGGTTTACAGAAAGCCCTTTCGTTCCACTAAAAAAAAAAAAAAAAAAAAAAAAAACCCTTTCATGTACCAGCAATTGTCGTTATTGTTTTGTCGGAAGCAAAATTGCAATTATTATTATTATTAAATTTTTTTTTTTGAGAATGTAACTTTTTTTTTTTCTGTATAGGTTTTTGTCGCAACGATCCTTCAACACCATAACGGATCATACTTCAGCCAAGGACGCGAGTGAGGTAGTTAGTTGCTCCACCCAGCGTACAGGGGCAGACGGAGGTCCCCAGACGAGGTGGGCGATACGATACCAGGTTTTTTTTTCACGGTCCGACGGGTATGTTTTGTTTGATTAATAAAGATAACAGAGTAAATTGTTCAAAATCATAAGAGTTACGACTTATCTATATTTTTTTATTTTGATTTGATAATAATAATGATATAATTCAACAATATGGTTCGGTTCCAAGTTACCTTATCTATTGTTTTTATCATTATAAATTTTTTATAATGTGTATAACTTTGGTGATGATTAGTACAAAAAATGTGAAGTTATTCGATCATATTATGTGCCAAAACGAATATTGAGGGCGAAAATAAATTTAAGAGGGGCAAAAAATAAAATACATCTTATATATACTAGTGTATTTTTCCGACTCGAAGTTGGCCATGTCTGCTTTAGACTTGGAGGTTGCAATAAATGCTCTGCCCAGCAAAAGCGGGCAGTTAGGATCCTCCTCTATGTCCATCACAATTATGTCAACTAGGAAGCGCAGCTTACCAATCCTTATAATCATGTTGGTCAGGGCTCCAGTATTCACAGTACGAGAGCCATCCGCAAAGCGAATGGTCATCGTCGTATTCATAAAAACTTAAACACCGATTCTCCTACAAACGCTAAAAGGAACAATATTCAGGCTCGATCCAGAATCAATCAGTGCTAAGCCATCCTTCTTCTTATCTAAGACGACATCAACAATAAACGCTCCGGGATCTCCTAACTTAGGTAGTAAACGAGCGCGATCCTCTAAGTCTTCTGCCTCAGGTTGGCATGGCACTAAGGGTTTAGTGTTGAAGTCAGACTCAGGGTCAGAATTAGAACTCGGATATTCAGGAGGTGGGGAAAGAGATGGTAGATACTCAGGGTCAGATTCAGACTCAGAACTAGAGCTAAGACTAGAACTATAATTAGAATCATAAATAACAATAGGGATATGAGCAGTCATACTTTGGAAAAAAGTGGAATTTCTTGCTTCCCTTCGCTCATGCCTCCATCTTTTTCGTTCTTCCAATCGCTTTTACATATCCGGCCTCAATGATGTGGTTTTAGTGCGTAAGACATTAACCTCTTCCTTCCTTGCTTCAGAAAATTGATTAGTCGACATTTTCAGCTTGGCTTGAACAGTATTCGATGGAACAAATGATTCTCCGGCTCTCTGCAAACAAAAAAACATGCAAACGTCAGTAAACTAACAGTCAGCATGATTACTCATGCTGCCGTTAGACCTACAGACTACAAACAGGGGTAAATCAGACACAACGAAGACCCAGAATGCTGAAACAGTGGTCTCGCTGGCAGCGAGTATAGGGCTCGCTGCGAGTGTCTCGAATTTTATGCTAAACGAAATATAACAAGTAATAAAATAAATCCGGTTTACCCCAAGTGCAGGGATCGTAGTATAATGATTAAAACCGGAGTCGAACTCACAGGGAATCGTCTTTGTCTACTTTGATTAATTTTCCTAAAGTTGTCACGAGAAGTAAAAACGTCATATCCTAAACAATTTAAAGACTACAACTAAAATAACAAAACAAAATGAACTAGTAATGAAAACAATAAAGTTAAATCGATGAAGATTAAAAATCTAAAGCCGTGAAGATATTCTTGAACCGAATAACGAAAATAATTCTATTCTATAAACTAAATAAAAATTATAAAATTGCTATGGTGATAACAAATGATTTTTTTCAATAAATTTAACAACGAACAAGCAATGATCCACTGATCCCGCAACCCTCAATTTCTTCTCTAAGGTTGTCTAGTGATGATTTAATAAGAATTGTGGTTCACCTATCATAAGTATGAATTTCTAACATCTTAGAAAAATTCACCTATCAATCTTTTTCGTCCATCGATCCTAAAGATTAACGCTTTAATTATCAAGGTGTGAAATTTATCAATTTCGTAACCTAGATATTCAACCTAACAACTATCGTTAATTAGATTAAAAATCCAATCTTTACTATGGTGATCTTAGTTTAACAACGATTCTCATCAAATATTAAACATCAAACAACAATCCATTCATCAATGAAATTAACAATAAAAACATAGAAAAGATACAATCTCATTAAAACTCACAAACAATCCAAAGAGTCGAAATTGAGATGCTGCAACGATCGGTTTCACAAAACTCGTTCAAGAAAGCCTCAGCCTCTGACCGTCGTCACACCGGAGCAAAATAAAATAAAATAAAAAAATACAAAAACACTCGGTCGACTGAGTGTCAGGGTTCGGTCGACCGAGTGTCAGGGTTCGGTCGACCGAGCCCTACACTTTTTTTTTTGCTTTTTCTTGTCGCCTCTGTTCTCCAGATGTTTTTTCGTGTCTTCTCTGTTCCAATGATTGCGTCCTTTTATAACCTTCTTCGAGCTAGGGTAATAATTATCCTATTTCCTTTTCTTTAAAAATAAAAACTAAACCCTAATAAAAATATAATAATTCCAATTTTGTCCTTCTAGATAAGTCTTCAAATAAAATCTTTGTCGAAATCCTTCACTCGTTGACTCGTTCCACGATATGCTGTCGTGCACATCTACAACATAATAAAAACGTGAAAAGTGTAACATCACATATATAAATAGATAATTGCTAATAAAATCACGTAAATAACCCGACTTTGCACTCTAATACTCTCCGACTTCATTCTTTCAATAAATCCATTAAACACTTAATTTTCTATAAAAATTAATAAAATACAAAGGATATTGTTACGAAATAATGTAATATAAATCGTAAAAATCACCGTAAACAACTCCCCCACACTTAGCTTTTGCTCGTCCCGAGCAAGACAAAACAAGACCAAGGCTTCGATTTACTTAGTACCACAAAGTTCCAACCTAAAAGAATAAATATAGACATCTTCAGCAAGTATACAGCGTATTTAATAAGTTAGAGGTTCACCCCGGTGTGTGTGCAGAGCCATATAAAATTTCCACTAAGTCCAAACTTGAAACTTTCCAAGCAACTAGAAAATACCTATCTAAACTAGAAAAAGATGATGATACTTATAACATGTGCCCCACAAAACGTAACATGTCCTGAAAAGGATGATAGAATGTGTTTAGGATCTTTCTGACATACTCAGAGGATATTCCCTACAACATGCCTGTCGGTTTATATTGGGCATAAGATAGGCAATAACTAAGTCTTCCACTTATTCATACCACTTTCCTTACGTAAGTTGATTCAATTAACTTTCACATATAAACGCACATCAGAATGAGCTATTGCCCGTCATAATAGAATAGGACATTCGGGATATGCCCTACCTTACTCAAATCATAAGGCAGCTTCTTCTGACTGTTGTGAGCTTTTGGTCATCATAGTGGTATAGGACATTCGTGGTACGCCTTACCTCACTCCAATCATCGACCAGCTTCCGACACACCCAATTTTTTCATTATTTTAACACCAACTTCCCAAGCACAGTAGTTGCGTTTCACTTATCACATTCAAACCTAGGACATTCACAGTATGTCATACTCTGATTCTAAATACAAACTATTATAATTCCCATGACACGTACATTAGCACTAAGCACAGAATACTTATAAGATGATCACATGTTACTAATCTAAATGGGTACAGCTTTATAAGTTATAGCTCGTCATTTAACATGGCTACGTGAATGTATGTCGGGTGAGACATCTGACCTACTAAACATATAGTATAAAGCATCAATGACTATAATATGCCACGGTTGGAAACCACAACAGTAGTAAGCCAAACAAAATATGAACTTGCTCGGAACAAAAACAAAAAAATTTAAAATTTTTCAAGTTTTCAGCTCTTTCGAAGCATGGTAATAGATTAAGCACAATTGTAGGTACATACAACCCCTCCCCCACACTTAAACAACAACATGTCCTCATGTTGTGCAGAATTTAAGAAGAAATAAAGTACTTAGCTGATTTGGTATAGAAAGTCGACCTGTTGGTCAAGCACAAGCATGAAAAGGCCAACATTCGAGATGTCATATGTATTCCTTTTACAGCAACGACTTCAATACTAGTTTGACAAAACAGCTAAAATGTACCTGAACTACTTGTGAAACACGGAAATATCTCGAGGAACACAGGGGAATATAATACGTCGCGCAAAAGTAACGATAGAGGATATTATAAAGTAGCAGGGCTAGATGTAACAAGATGACAACATACACATAAACATAATGCTACAAAATGATGTGCAAATATACTAATAATGCAAAGAATATTGGGATACACGAAGAAAATAGAAACACAAAACACTAGCCCAAGCTAATCTTCATAGATGTCGCCCCAATCTACAATCCGGATTAGGCGACGAAGCATATCGATCGCAGGAGGGATGTCATAGTCATCTTGCAAGTTCCAGTCTTCTCCTGCAACATCTACTCCTTTAAAATGTTCATCACGTAGTACCAGCAACAAATCAGTAAGCATCGGGTCATTTAGAATCGTATACGGCCGTCCTAACGCACGTTGAAGGTCCTCAGTACTAAACTCTCCACCACCCACAGTGTGGGGTACAATGACAACATAAGTAATGGTCCTGATGCGCATGATGATATGGTAATCAACGTCAAGGATAAGCGTTCCTCCAGGTCCATCATACAGAGTTATATGGCGGATTCAATGAATGAATGGGATCTCATGCGGGGGAACTCCGTAATCCATTTCAAAACAAAGCCGAACTGAAGCAGATTCATACAACACTCTTATTAGACTTAAAACTAAAACACATAAACCAAAGACAAAAGACTAATTGAAAAATGACTAATATATATATATATATATATATATATATATATATATATATATATATATATATATATATATATAGGATGCCCCTTGTGGCGCTGTTGGTTTATGTCGTTATTGGACAATCTTCTTATTCAGCCCGGGTCGGGTCATTTAACCTTCCTTCCGGCCACTACTGTAAGCTCGATAATTCGTGTGGCCACAAAAACAAAGATCTAACACATGGGGTTAGGTTCCTTACTGCTTTCCAAACGCTCTTAATCTTCCCCATTGTCGACCTTTTCTTCTTCAGTTTCTTCTTTAACTTGGCCTCCCTTTCATACTCTTCCATGTCCCAACTCCCGGCCATAACTTGCTCGACCAAGCCACTGCCGTCATCCTCGGAAAGCAAGTCGGGTGAGAATTCTTCAAGCTCATTGACTTCAGTCATACCACACCCGAGGATGTCGAGGAAATGAATAATCAAAGGTTTTTCTTTAGTTTGACCAATATAGTGCTTGCACCTTTGACCATTTACTCTAAATGGCTGGTCACCATGACCTCTCAGCTCTAAAACACCTCCGGGAATAATTTGAAGAATTTCAAAGGGCCGGACCAAGCGCGTCCTCAACTTCCAGGAAGCAGATGTAAACTGGAATTATAAAGTAAGACTTGCTCCCCAACATGAAATTCTCGCTTCTTGATTTTAGCATCATGAAGGAGTTTCATTCGCGTCCTTGCTAATCCTGGCACTCTCGAGAGTCCAGAGTCTAAACTCATCCAATTCATGCAATTGCATCAGTCGATGTTCACCACACGACTGGGCATCAAAGTTCAAGAACTTAATGGCCCAATACGCTTTATGCTCTAATTCGACTGGCAAGTGGCATGGTTTCCCATACACCATCTGATAGGGAGATGTACCCATGGGGGGTTTTATAGGCAGTACGGTACGCCCATAGTACATCATCCAGTTTGAGACTCCAGTCCTTTCTATGACTGTTCACAACTTTTTCCAGGATCTTCTTCAAACTTTGATTACTTCTCTCAACCAGGCCACTAGTCATAGAAGTGGCTTCAGCCTCCACCCATTTTGATACATAGTCAACGCAGACTAGGATGTATTTGTTTCCACAGGAAGATGGAAACGGGCCCATAAAATCAATACCCCATACATCAAAGACTTCACATTCTAAAATGGCTTCAATGGCATGTCGAAACGCCTAGTTAAAGCTCCGGTTCGTTGGCACCTATCTCAAGCCTTGCAGAAAGCTTCTGAACCCTTGAAGATCGTGGGCCAATAGAAACCGGACTAAAAGATTTTAGCAACGGTTTTCCAGGGACCAAAGTGGCCACCAGTAGGCCCACTGTGGCACTGTTCAATGATATCTCGTTGCTCTGATTCGGGAACACACCTTCTCAACAATCCATCTTTACAGATTTTAAAGAGGTAAGGTTCATCCCACACAAAGGTTTTCAAATCGAGAGAAAATTTCTTCTTCTCACGATAAGAAAATTCGGATTTAAATCTTGGGAATGCAGGTAGTTGACGATAGAGGAGTACCACGGAACATCTGGAGTGCACCGTCTATATGCATAACATTTTCGAGAGGAAAGTAAAGGTCTATGTCTTCAGGCTCTTTCTCTACTTCATTCTGCATTCTCGAAACATGATCAGCTACTACGTTTTCACTGCCCTTTTTATCCTTAATTTGAACATCAAATTCTTGTAGGATCTGTATCCAACGTAGTAGGCGCGGTTTAGCATCTTTTTTGTCATGAGATAGCACAGAGCAGCGTGATCAGTCCAAACAGTGACTGCGGCGCCCAACAAGTAACTACGAAATTTGTCCATTGCAAAGACTACAACCAAAAATTCCTTTTTAGTGGTCGTGTAGTTTACTTGTGTGGGGTTCAGTGTGTGACTGGCGTAAGAGATGGGCTGGAATTTTCCCTTAATATCTTGACTAAGATCGCACCAACAAAGATAGTTGGATGCATCACACATGAGTTCAAAGGTAGGTTCGGTCGGAGAGATAAGGATCGGGCTGAAATCAGTTGACTCTTAAGCTCATCAAACGCATGCTTGCAACTGTCATCAAAATTGAAAGCGACATCTTCTCTAAGTAAAGTAGAAAGGGGCTTAGCTATCTTGGAAAAATCCTTAATGAACCTCCTATAAAAACCAACATGTCCAGGAAACCTCTTACTTCACGCACATTTTTAGGAAATTCATCTTCTCTATAGCTTCAACTTTTGCCCTATCTACTTTATTCCTCTTTCGATATCTTGTGGCCAAGAACTATTCCTTCGTCTACCATAAAGTGGCATTTTTCCCGATTTAGGACTAAGTTCTTTTCCACATGGCGGGATAATACTTGATCAAGATTAGCAAGGCAGGTGATCGAAGGATTGACCAAAAGGCGAGAAATCATCCATGAATATCTCCATACACTTCTCGACAAGCCCATCAAAGATTGCTAGCATACATCTTTGGAATGTAGGTAAGGGCATTGCGAGAGACCGAATGGCATTCGCACTGTAGCGAATGTGCAATAAGAAGCGAGTAAAAGTTGTCTTTTCTTGGTCGACTGGGTCTATGGGTATCTGGAAATATCCCGAATAACCATCAAGAAAATAGTAGAATGCATGTCCTGCCAGACGCTTAAGCATCTGGTCCATGAAAGGGATGGGGAAATGATATTTTTTCGTGACTTCATTGAGTTTTCTGTAGTCAATACAGACTCTATAACCCGTCACTAGCCTCAATGCTATTTCTTCACCCTTTTCATTCTTCTCTATAGTAATTCCTCATTTCTTAGGAACTACTTGAGTAGGGGACACCCATTCCTTCGTCGGCAATCGCAAAAATAATACCCATGTCCAAAAGCTTGATAATCTCTTTCTTAACTACTTCTTGCATGTGAGGTTGAGCCTCTCTGGTCATGTCTAACACACTTAGCACCCTCTTGATTTATCTTGTGCATGCATATGTCGGAGATATCCCTCGATGTCTCCCACTTGCCATCCAAAGGCTTTCTCATTCTTTCTTAACACATTCAACAACTTCATCTCTTCTAACCGGGATAACTTGGCGGAGATAATTAATGGAAGTTTGTCATCTTCTCTCAAGAACACGTATTTAGGATGCTTAGGCAATGGCTTGATTACCAAATCAGTAGGTGGTTCTTCTAAACTAGATTTAAGCTCCCCACTTTTCAACTCAACATCACCGAGTTTACTCGGTGGTCCCTCTCGCCAAAGCTTCTCCTTTCAACGAACCTTCATCAAATTCAGCTCCTAGTTGTTCTAGACTCACCCAACCATGATTATTCAGATTCTCTACTAATCGCTCATATTCAGTCTCAACAGCCAAGACTTGCTTTTCCATGTAGTCGTTAAAGTCATTTGACATGTCTTCAATGGAGAAGCCGGTTGGATAATCAGAGGGTCTCTGAATAGCTTTAGAGACATTGTAGCTCACCTCCTGATCACCAACTCGTATAGTCACTTTGCCACCATCACAATCAATGAGGGCTCGGGCTGTAGAATGAAAAGGTCTGCCGAGTATTAAAGGGACGTTATCATCCTTCCCAATGCCCAGGACATACCAGTCAACTGGGAAAGTGAATCTATCAATTTGAACTAAAACATCCTTTAATATCCCAGCAGCTTTCTTGGAAGATCTATCAGCGAATTGAAGATTCATGGTTGTGGGTTCTAAAAGACCATCTAGTCCAAACTGTTTACAAACAGACAATGGCATCAGACTAATGGATGCACCTAGGTCACATAAAGAATTTGGAAAGACTAAGCCTCCCATCAACAATGTGAGCACAAATTTCCCAGGGTCACCCCTCTTGATTGGCAACTCATCATAACTAATCATAGAGCAATTCTCACCAATCAACTGATCCATGTCTTCGAGCTTATTTTTGGAGGAAACAACATCCTTGATGAACTTTGTATACTTAGGCATCTCAACCAAAACATCAGATGATGGAATATTTACCTGAGTATTTTTAAGAAGATTAAGCACTTTTTCATACTTTTTGTCTTCATGCAAGGAGATGTTGCTTTTTCTAGGTGGAAACGGAAGTTTCTTTAAATCACTCTCAGAAAACACTTTCTTTGAGGATGAACTAATAGCTTTATCTTCCAAATCTTTCCACCTCACCACCTTTTCACCTTTCTTACCAGTCAGGGGATCAGCCACCTGACTCTTACTAAATTCTTTATTTCTCAGGGGATCAGCTACTTGAGTACTATCAAACTCTTTATTTCTCAGGGGATCAGCCACCTGAGTACTCTCATCCAGGACAGGGAAACATGGGCGCTTGACTTCCCCTCCTGCCTCATCATTGGCAGGAGGGGTTAGTGGTTTCCCTTGTTCGGGGGACCACTAAGCTGAGTGCCGGATCTCAAATTCATAGTACTGGCCTCTTATCTACCATAAGGAACTGTGGGAACTAGATCAGTGCATTGGCTTTGATTTAACTTTGTCTGAGCCACTTGACCACCCTTGGGGTTCTTCTCAGTAAAGCTAGGTAACTGCCCCGAGGGTCTAGAAGCTTTTTGGTCAGCTACTTGCCCGAGCTGCCTCTCAAGATTCTTAATTGTGCTAAGAAGGAATTGGAAATTATTATTCTGCTCCTTCTGATAGGCGTTCAATTTGCTTTCAAGATCACTAGATTGAGAGGGGCACACCGCTCGTTTCTGTCCTATGGTTGGACAGAACGCTGAAGTCAATGCATTCAGTGGCTAGCAAAATCAGAGATTCAACAATCAGTTTTCTGGTCAAAGCAATTTTCAAAATCAGGGTTTCAATCAAAACCCGGATTTCAATCAGAACCATAATATGAATTTTTCCAATCAAAGTCAGAGGTTCAACCAGAACTGGCCGAACAATCTAAATCCGATGTTTCAAAGTCAGTCTAGCCAATCTTTCCCACAAAACTTCCAGAACTCTCAAGGCCCCTCTCAATCTAGTGATCTTGAAAGTAAATTGGACTCCTATCAGAAGGAGCAGAATAATAATTTCCAATTCCTTCTTAGCACAATTAAGAATCTTGAGAGGCAGCTCGGGCAAGTAGCTGACCAAAAGCTTCTAGACCTCGAGGCGGTTACTAGCTTTCTCGAGAAGAACCCCAAGGGTGGTCAAGTGGCTCAGACCGAGTTAAATCAAAGCCAATGCACTGATCTAGTTCCCACAGTTCCTTATGGTAGAGAAGAGGCCAGTACTATGAATTTGAGATCCGGCACTCAGCTTAGTGGTCCCCCGAACCAGGGAAACCACTAACCCCTCCTGCCAATGATGAGGCAGGAGGGGAAGTCAAGCGCCCATGTTTCCCTGTCCTGGATGAGAGTACTCAGGTGGCTGATCCCCTGAGAAATAAAGAGTTTGATAGTACTCAAGTGGCTGATCCCCTGAGAAATAAAGAATTTAGTGAGAGTCAGGTGGCTGATCCCCTGACTGGTAAGAAAGGTGAAAAGGTGGAGAGGTGGAAAGATTTGGAAGATAAAGCTGTTAGTTCATCCTCAAAGAAAGTGTTTTCTGAGAGTGATTTAAAGAAACTTCCGTTTCCACCTAGAAAAAGCAACATCTCCTTGCATGAAGACAAAAAGTATGAAAAAGTTCTTAATCTACTTAAAAATACTCAGGTAAATATTCCATTATTTGATGTTTTGGTTGAGATGCCTAAGTATACAAAGTTCATCAAGGATGTTGTTTCTCCAAAAGAAGCTCAAGACATGGATCAGCTTGATTGGTGAGAATTGCTCTATGATTAGTTATGATGAGTTGCCAATCAAGAGGGTGACCCGGGAAATTTGTGCTCACATTGTTGATGGGAGGCTTAGTCTTTCCAAATTCTTTATGTGACCTAGGTGCATCCATTAGTCTCGATGCCATTGTCTGCTTGTAAACAACTTGGACTAGATGGTCTTTTAGAACCCACAACCATGAATCTTCAATTTACGATAGATATTCCAAGAAAGTCAGCTTTGGGATATTAAAGGATGTTTTAGTTCAAATTGATAGATTCACTTTCTCATTTGACTGGTATGTCCTGGACATTGGGAAGGATGAGAACGTCCTTTTAATACACGGCAGATCGCTTTTCTACACGCCCGAGCCCTCATTGATTGTGATGGTGGCAAAGTGACTATCTGAGTTGGTGATCATGAGGTGAGCTACACGATGTCTCTAAAGCTATTCAGAGACCCTCTGATTATCCAACCGGCTTCTCCATTGAAGACATGTCAGATGACTTTAACGACTACATGGAAAAGCAAGTCATGGCTGTTGAGACTGAATATGAGCGATTAGTTGAGAATTTGAATAATCATGGTTGGGTGAGTCTAGAACAACTAGGAGCTGAATTTGATGAAGGTTCGTTGAATGGAGAAGCTTTGGCAGTAGGACCACTGAGTAAACTCAGTGATGTTGAGTTGAAAAGTGGGGAGCTTAAATCTAGTTTAGAAGAACCACCTGCAGATTTGGTATTGAAGCCATTGCCTAAGCATCTGAAATACGTGTTCTTGAGAGAAGATGACAAGCTTCCATTAATTATCTCTGCCAAGTTATCCCGGTTAGAAGATATGAAGTTGTTGAATGTGTTAAGAAAGAATGAGAAAGCCTTTGGATGGCAAGTGGGAGACATCAGAGGGATATCTCCTGACATATGCATGCACAAGATAATGACTGAAGAGGGTGCTAAGTGTGTTAGACAGCCCCAAAGGAGGCTCAACCTTCACATGCAAGAAGTAGTTAAGAAAGAGATTATCAAGCTTTTGGACATGGGTATTATTTTTGCGATTGCTGACAGTGAATGGGTGTCCCCTACTCAAGTAGTTCCTAAGAAATGAGGAATTACTATCGAGATGAATGAAAAGGGTGAAGAAATCGCATTGAGGCTAGTGACGGGTTATAGAGTCTGTATTGACTACAGAAAACTCAATGAAGTCACGAAAAAAGATCATTTCCCCTCCCTTTCATTGACCAGATGCTTGAGCGTCTGGCATGACATGCATTCTACTGTTTTCTTGATGGTTATTCGGGATATTTTCAGATATCCATAGACCCAGTCGACCAGGAAAAGACAACTTTTACCGCTTATGGTACATTAAACTACGAGCGAATGCCATTCGTTCTTCGCAATGCCCCGACTACATTCCAATGATGTATGTTTGGCAATCTTTGATGGGCTTGTCGAGAAGTGTATGGAGATATTCATGAACGATTTCTCGCCTTTGGTCAATCCTTCGATCACCTGTCTTGCTAATCTTGATCAAGTATTATCCCATTTGTGTGGAAAAGAACTTAGTCCTAAAGCGGGAAAAATGCCACTTTATGGTAGACGAAGGAATAGTTCTGGCCACAAGATATCGAAAGAGGAATAAGTAGATAGGGCAAAAGTTGAAGCTATAGAGAAGATGAATTTCCTAAAAATGTGCGTGAAGTAAGAGGTTTCTTGGACATCTTAGTTTTTATAAGAGGTTCATTAAGGATTTTTCCATGATAGCTAAGCCCCTTTCTACTTTACTTAGAGAAGATGTCGCTTTCAATTTTGATGACGATTGCAAGCATGCGTTTGATGAGCTTAAGAGTCAATCGATTTCGCCCGATCCTTATCTCTCCTGGACCGAACTTACCCTTTGAACTCATGTGTGATGCATCCAACTATCTTCAGTGCGATCTTAGGTCGATGTATTAAGGGAAAATTCCAGCCCATCTCTTATGCCGATCACACATCGAACCCCACACAAGTAAACTACACGACCACCGAAAAGGAATTATTGGTTGTAGTCTTTGCAATGGACAAATTTCAGAGTTACTTGTTGCGCGCGCAGATATTTGTTTGACTGATCACGCCGCTCTGCGCTATATGTCTTGTGCTCTTTCTCTATCGTCAACTACCTGCATTCCAAGTACTTAAATCCAGAATTTTCTTATTGGAGAAGAATAAATTTTTCTCTGATTTGAAAACCTTTGTGTGGGATGAACCTTACCTCTTTAAAATCAGAAAGATTTGAGAAGGTGTGTTCCCGAATCGAGAGATATCATTGAGCGATTGCCACGGTGGGCCTCTTTGGTGGCCACTTTTGTCCCTGGAAAACCGTTGCTAAAATCTTTCAGTCCGGTTTCTATTAGCCCACGATCTTCAAGGATTCAGAAGCTTTCTGCAAGGCTTGTGATAGGTGCCAAAGAACCGGAGCTTTAACTAGGCGTTTCGACATGCCATTGAAGCCCATTTTAGAATGTGAAGTCTTTGATGTATGGGGTATTGATTTTATGGGCCCGTTTCCATCTTCCTGTGGAAACAAATACATCCTAGTCTGCGTTGACTATGTATCAAAATGGGTGGAGGCTCAAGCCACTTCTCGCAATGACCACAAAACGGTCATGTGCTTTCTGAAGAAAAATATTTTCGTGAGATTTGGATGTCCCCGCGCCTTAATCAGTGATGAGGGAACCCAGTTCTGCAACCGGCCTTTAGAAAAAGTCCTTGAGAAATGTGGTGTCCGGCACAAAATTGGCACACCATATCATCCTATGACTAGTGGCCAGGTTGAGAGAAGTAATCAAAGTTTGAAGAAGATCCTGGAAAAAGTTGTGAACAGTCATACAAAGGACTGGAGTCTCAAACTGGATGATGTACTATGGGCGTACCATACTGCCTATAAAACCCCCATGGGTACATCTCCCTATCAGATGGTGTATGGAAAACCGTGCCACTTTCCAGTCGAATTAGAGCATAAATCGTATTGGGCCATTAAGTTCTTGAACTTTGATGCCCAGTCATGTGGTGAACATCGACTGATGCAGATGCATGAATTGGATTAGTTTAGACTCGTGCCTCACGAGTGCCAGGATTAGCAAGGACAGAATGAAACTCCTTCATGATGCTAAAATCAAGAAGCGAGAATTTCAAGTTGGGGAGCAAGTCTTACTTTATAATTCCAGGTTACATCTGTTTCCTGGGAAGTTGAGGACGCATTGGTCCGGCCCCTTTGAAATTCTTCAAATTATTCCCGGAGGTGTTTTAGAGCTGAGAGGTCATGGTGACCAGCCATTTAGAGTAAATGGTCAAAGGTGCAAGCACTATATTGGTCAAACTAAAGAAAAACCTTTGATTATTCATTTCTCGACTTCCTCGGGTGTGGTATGATCAAGTCAATGAGCTTGAAGAATTCTCGCCCGACTTGTTTTCCGAGGATGACGGCGGTGGCTTGGTCGAGCAAGTTATGGCCGGGAGTTGGGACATGGAAGAGTATGAAAGGGAGGCCAAGTTAAAGAAGAAACTGAAGAAGAAAAGGTCGACAATGGGGAAGATTAAGAGCGTTTGGAAAGCATTAAGGAACCTAACCCCATGTGTTAGATCTTTGTTTTTGTGGCCACACGAATTATCGAGCTTACAAGTAGTTCTTTGGAAGGAAGGTTAAATGGCCCGACCCGGCTGAATAAGAAGATTGTCGAGCCAACGCCATAAACCAATAAGCGTCTACTAGGGGCATCCTAGATATATATATATATATATATATATATATATATATATATATATATATATATATATATTAGTCATTTTTCAATTACTCTTTTGTCTTTGGTTTA
The DNA here is from genome assembly GCA_026214975.1 of Gentiana macrophylla. Taxonomy (NCBI): domain Eukaryota; kingdom Viridiplantae; phylum Streptophyta; class Magnoliopsida; order Gentianales; family Gentianaceae; genus Gentiana; species Gentiana macrophylla. The sequence continues at coordinate 97,596,574 of CM047805.1, read as the reverse complement.
TGTGTTTTAGTTTTAATTCTAATAAGAGTGTTGTATGAATCTGCTTCAGTTCGGCTTTGTTTTGAAATGGATTACGGAGTTCCCCCGCATGAGATCCCATTCATTCATAGAATCCGCCATATAACTCTAGATGATGGACCTGGAGGAACGCTTATCCTTGACGTTGATTACCATATCATCACGCGCGTCCGGACCATTACTTATGTTGTCATTGTACCCCACACTGTGGTGGTGGAGAGTTTAGTACTGAGGACCTTCAACGTGCGTTAGGATGGCCGTATACGATTCTAAATGACCCGATGCTTACTGATTTGTTGCTGGTACTCCGTGATGAACATTTTAAAGGAGTAGATGTTGCGGGAAAGATTGGAACTTGCAAGATGAATATGACATCCCTCCTGCGATCGATATGCTTCGTCGCCTAATCCGGATTATAGATTGGGGCGACATCTATGAAGATTAGCTCGGGCTAGTGTTTTGTGTTTCTATTTTCTTCGTGTATCCCAGTATTCTTTGCATTATTAGTATATTTGCACATCATTTTGTTGCATTATGTTTATGTGTCTGTTGTCATTTTGTTGCATCTAGCCCTGCTACTTTATAGTATCCTCTATCATTACTTTTGCGCGACGTATTATATTCCCTTGTGTTCCCCGAGATATTTCCGTGTTTCTCAAGTAGTGCAGGTACATTTTTAGCTGTTTTGTCAAACTAGTATTGAAGTCGTTGCTGGAAAATGAATACATATGACATCTCGAACGTTGGCCTTTTCATGCTTGTGCCTGACCAACGGGTCGACTTTCTATACCAAATCAGCTAAGTACTTTATTTCTTCTTAAATTTTGCACAACATGAGGACATGTTGTTGTTTAAGTGTGGGGGAGGGGTTGTATGTACCTACAATTGTGCTTAATCTATTACCATGCTTAGAAAGAGCTGAAAACTTGAAAAATTTTAAAATTTTTTGTTTTTGTTCCGAGCAAGTTCATATTTTGTTTGGCTTACTACTGTTGTGGTTTCCAACCGTGGCATATTATAGTCATTGATGCTTTATCTTTGTATGTTTAGTAGGTCGGATGTCTCACCCGACATACATTCACGTAGCCATGTTAAATGACGAGCTATAAATTATAAAGTCAGTACTACCCATTTAGATTAGTAACATTTGATCATCTTATGAGTATTTTGTGCTTAGTGCTAATGTACGTGTCATGGGAATTATAATAGTTTGTATTTAGAATCAGAGTATGACATACTGTGAATGTCCTAGGTTTGAATGTGATAAGTGAAACGTAACTACTGTGCTTGGGAAGTTGGTGTTAAAATAATGAAAAAATTGGGTGTGTCGGAAGCTGGTCGATGATTGGAGTGAGGTAGGGCGTACCACGAATGTCCTATACCACTATGATGACCAAAAGCTCACGGCAGTCAGAAGAAGCTGCCTTATGATTTGAGTAAGGTAGGGCATATCCCGAATGTCCTATTCTACTATGACGGGCAATAGCTCATTCTGATGTGCGTTTATATGTGAAAGTTAATTGAATCAACTTACGTAAGGAAAGTGGTATGAATAAGTGGAAGACTTAGTTATTGCGTATCTTATCCCCAGTATAAACCGACAGGCATGTTGTAGAGAATATCCTCTGAGTATGTCAGAAAGATACTAAACACATTCTATCATCCTTTTCAGGACATGTTACGTTTTGTGGGGCACATGTTATAAGTATCATCATCTTTTTCTAGTTTAGATGGGTATTTGCTAGTTGCTTGGAAAGTTTCAAGTTTGGACTTAGTGGAAATTTTATATATGGCTCGCACACACACGGGGTGAACCTCTAACTTATTAAATACGTTGTATACTTCTTTGAAGATGTCTATATTTATTCTTTTTGGTTGGAACTTTGGTACTAAGTAAATCGAAGCCTTGGTCTTGTTTTGTCTTGCCCGGGACGACCAAAAGCTAAGTGTGGGGGAGTTTTTTACGGTGATTTTTACGATATCCTTTGTATTTTATTAATGTTTATAGAAAATTAAGTGTTCAATGGATTTATTGAAAGAATGAAGTCAGAGAGTATTAGAGTGCAAAGTCGGGTTATTTACGTGATTTTATTAGCAATTATCTATTTATATGTGTGATGTTACACTTTGCACGTTTTTATTATGTTGTAGGTACGACGAGCATATCGTGGAACGAGTCAACGAGCTGAAGGATTTCGAACAGTATTTTATTTGAAGACTTATCTAGAAGGACAAAATTGGAATTATTATATTTTTATTAGGTTTAGTTTTTATTTTTAAAGAAAAGGAAATAGGATAATTATTACCCTACCTCGAAGAAGGTTATAAAAGGACGCAGTCATTGGAACAGAGAAGACACGAAAAAGCATCTGGAGAACAGAGGCGACAAGAAAAAGCAAAAAAAAAGTGTAGGGCTCGGTCGACCGAACCCTGACACTCGGTCGACCGAGTGTTTTTGTATTTTTTATTTTATTTTATTTTGCTCCGGTGTGACGATGGTCAGAGGCTGAGGTTTTCTTGAACGAGCTTTGTGAAACCGATCGTTGCAGCATCTCAATTTCGACTCTTTGGATTGTTTGTGAGTTTTAATGAGATTGTATCTTTTATATGTTTTTATTGTTATTATGCAATTTCATTGATGAATGTATTGCTGTTTGATGTTTAATATTTGATGAGAATCGTTGTTAAACTAAGATCACCATAGTAAATATTGGATTTTTAATCTAATTAACGATAGTTATTAGGTTGAATATCTAGGTTACGAGATTGATAAATTTCACACCTTGATAATTAAAGCGTTAATCTTTAGGATCGATGGACGAAAAAGATTGATAGGTGAATTTTTCTAAGATGTTAGAAATTCATACTTATGATAGGTGAACCACAATTCTTATTAAATCATCACTAGACAACCTTAGAAAAGAAATTGAGGGTTGCGGGATCGGTGGATCATTGCTTGTTCGTTGTTAAATTTATTGAAAAAAATCATTTGTTATCACCATATCAATTTTATAATTTTTATTTAGTTTATAGAATAGAATTATTTTCGTTATTCGGTTCAAGAACTATCTTCATTTGGCTTTAGATTTTTAATCTTCTATCCAGTTTAACTTTATTGTTTTCATTACTAGTTCATTTTGTTTTGTTATTTTAGTTGTAGTCTTTAAATTGTTTAGGATAGGACGTTTTTACTTCTCGTGACAACTTTAGGAAAATTAATCAAACTAGACAAAGACGATTCCCTGTGAGTTCGACTCCGGTTTTAATCATTATACTACGATCCCTGCACTTGGGGTAAACCGGATTTATTTCATGCCATTACGGAAGTTGGGATCAATCTTCGGATATGCCCCACTATCGAGTTTGATGCTCCATCTTCCTATGATGTTGAAGCATTACCGCTCTCTACCGAGCTTATATTTTCATATGGTGAACTAGTGATGATGGTCAAATTATACCCGTAAAAGTCATCAACGTTATCCTTAAATCGAGCTTAATAATATATATTTTATATTAAATCACATGTTTATAATGTTTATTTAATGTTATGTGATTTATAGAATATAATTTGGTATTTATCTATTTTTATTATTAAAATATGATTTACTGTGTGATAATTTTTGATTTTACATATTACGGTAAATCGGGAGGATATCTACCGACATAAGGAAGTAAATCTCAAGATAAATCAGAGCAGAATCGGATCGTATTAAAGATAAACATCAAATCACCACGAGGAGTGGAGTAACAAACAAGAAAATCTAGCGAGCCAATCAGAGGCTGGGGGACTCGCTGGCAGCGAATGGGGAGCTCGCTGGGCGAAATCGAGAGGATCGGCTCGAGTTATCTCGACGCGTTTTAGACTCCATTAGGGTTTAGGAAACATGATTTTAAGTCGGTTTCTACAGCTTATAAATACATTGTTTCATAGCAAAACATGAAACAACACAATATAATTTTAATACAACTTTTCATAGCACAAATCCTCAGTTTTTCAGAGGAGTTTTTATACAACTCAGCAGTAATTATGTGAGTTGCTTGTATTAATTTGTTCTTTGTTCTTTGTAGTTAAGTCAACCCAATTATTGTTTATCGTTTGAGGTTGTTCGTTCTTCACCGAATGATGTAGATCTAAGGCTACGATATGAGGCAGTGGGGAATCCTTGTCTATAAGGATCCACACGCCCAGATCTGTTATCCGGTGATCTATAGATGACTTTGGTGTGATCGACAATCGTGTTTTTAGTAGATCTATATATTTACTTTATGAATCTCTATTTTATCCGTTATGTATAGAGAAACGCTAAGATTTAGGTTTTCGCCGCGTCAATCTAGCCACGTCTTTATGGTGTGATTGTCCACCTAAATTTCTTGTCTTAGTAGGTATGGCTACGTCTACGTTGCTCGTCCGTTTTAATTAAAACGTGTAGTTAGGAAATACCAATATAGTACTCTTAGGTCGGCTCATGAATAGATCTTCCGGGACTTTCGGCGAGATCTAGATCTGTGTTGTATTTGGGAATTGAACGCACCTAATTATACGTAAATCGTAGATTAACATGATACCTACAAAGTTAGTGTTAATGGGACAGAGACTGATGCGATCACTTAGGAAGTACGCCTTACCACAGGAATGTTGCCTAGGTGAGGAATACGGTCAATATCGGCAATCCCTAGTATTGTAAGCGTGCAAGTTATATGAGATGGAGACCCAAAAGGTGAAGTCACGTAATGTAGCACAGTGATCTAGTGTCCTACCCGGAACTAAGTCAAGTTTAGGTGATGACTCCTGTAGCCAATATAAAAGAAAAACGAATCGGATTAATAGTTATTGAGTCTAGTTTAATTATATAGAATCTCTAGATCCAAACGATAACACAATGATTGTGGAGGTTAATTACGTTGTCTTTGTTTGAGTTGTGTCGAGTCAGTTTTTACCTTACCATGTCTTTTGTTTGTATTAGACCGCCTCTGTGTGCTTGACATGATTAATTGGTTGTTTATATATAAATGATTCACAATTGGTTCCCTATGGGATTGACCTTGATTCGCTATAGCTATACTACGATGGACCTAGTCCTCTTGCTAGTATTGGTTTATGGTGATTGAGTATTTTATTATCACTTGACTGATCAGGTTAATCAAGTTTTTGGCGCCGTTTCCGAGGAGCCAAATATCAATTCTATATATAAATAATTTTTTTATTCATGTCGAATTTTCTATTTTAGAGTCTGTTTTTACGTTTTTAGAGTCTCTCTGGCTGTCCGTCTATCTGAAAATCACCAGAAACTGAAAATCTTGGCTGGCTCCCAGCGAGCCCTATACTCGCTGCCAGCGAGACCACCGTTTTCAGCATTCTGGGTCTTCGTTGTGCCTGTTTTACCCCTGTTTGTAGTCTGTAGGTCTTACGCACTAAAACCACACCATTGAGGCCGGATACGCAAAAGCGATTTGAAGAACGAAAAAGACGGAGGCATGAGCGAAGGGAATCAAGAAATTCCATTTTTTTCCAAGGTATGACTGCTCGTATCCCTATTGCTATTTATGATTCTGATTATAGTTCTAGTCCTAGCTCTAGTTCTGAGTCTGAATCTGACCCGAGTATCTACCATCTCTTTCCCTATCTCCTGAATATCCGAGTTCTGATTCTGACCTTGAGTCTGACTTCAACACTAAACCCCTAGTGCCCTGCCAACCTGAGGCAGAAGACTTAGAGGATCGCGCTCATTTACTACCTAAGTTAGGAGATCCCGGAGCGTTTATTGTTGATGTCGTCTTAGATAAGAAGAAGGCTGGCTTAGCACTGATTGATTCTAGATCGAGCCTGAATATTGTTCCTTTTAGCGTTTGTAGGAGAATCGGTGTTTATGTTTTTATGAATACGATGATGACCATTCGCTTTGTGGATGGCTCTCGTACTGTGAATACTGGAGCCCTGACCAACATGATTATAGGGATTGGTAAGCTGCGCTTCCTAGTTGACATAATTGTGATGGACATAGAGGAGGATCCTAACTGCCAGCTTTTGCTAGGCAGAGCATTTATTGCAACCTCCAAGGCTAAAGTAGACATGGCCAACTTTGAGCTTACACCGTCTGATGCTAAAGGCTCGGAAGTTCATAAGATTCGTAGACCTCGATATCTGCTTCCGCCTAGTATTTCTGTAATCAAGGTTCATGGTGTGGAGGAAACTGCCTTGATTCCTAGTCGAGGAAATGTTGACGAGGTTGACGCTGTCACGAGAAATAGTGAGTTAGAGTTCCTGTCTGTCTTAAGAAGAGAAATAGATGCTCAATCCCAGCATACAGTACCGGTAGATACCTCAATGCTTCTGGCTGACGAGGCAGAATCTGTTTACGGAGGTGGGTTCGCCCCTTACAAAGGAGATGCTGAGGGTCGAGAGAGCTTAAGTTCAAAAGATAGACGGAGGCGTGTTAAAAAGAGAACTCGTAGAGTTCGATCTTCAAAGAGTTCACTAGTTTCTGAGACAGAAGCTGAGGTTGGTGCCTGTTTGGATGGTAAGGATGACTGTGTTTTCCTAGGTCTCACGACCTGAGGAAAAGCACGCATTCTCAGAGAAGGTAAACAAACCGCAGTAAAGGCTAACCGGGTGCAAATCTAGAAGGCAAAGGGCGGTAGCTCAATGGAATAATAATGTTTGGAAAATCGTACTAAGGAATTTAAGAAACTCAGAACTATTTCTATCCCCTAGGTTTTTGAAGTTTTTTAGGTTTTTAGGTTTTTAATCCTTTTCCTTATCTTTTTCTTTTTCTTTTTCTTTTCTTTGAGTCAAATAAAAATAACGTTAAAACGGTTGAGGTTTTTTTATTTTTGCCATGTTCCGATGACCATTGGGTTAAGGGTGTAGAAAAGCTTTTTTACTCGATTTTGCGACGTGAAGTAGAGTTTCGTAGGTGTGTCTAGGATTGTATGCTAAATTAGGAATAAAAAGGTATACTATCAAGCCGAGAAGAAGACGGGAGTGAAGCATGAGTTTTAAAATGAAACTGACTGGAGGCATGATGGAGAAAATCGTAGACAGTTTGGTCAGACTGCCCCATGCGAAACTGTTCATTTCACTGGGCAGTGTCCAGATTATTTTTAGGACAATATTCTTGGTAAAGTGTGAAAGTATCGATAAATTTTGGGTTACCCTCCTATCTTCAAATCCAAATTTTTAGGGTCAAAAATTAAAAAAAAAAATGGTCAACACTTATTCTACATATCCCAATCTTCCACCTATACCTTTATCACTTTCCACCTCATCAATCCTCTCCTCTCTAAATCCACCAATCACCATCTTTCTCAAATTCAAGCTCATTTTCACTTCCCTCTCTTTTTCCCTTATCCTTTAATTATTTAAACCCCTCTTTTACCTACATTTCTACCACACCCATTTCACAAATTTCTAACCATCTATCATTTCTACTCTTATCATTCTTTCTCTATCATTTTTCTAAACCCATCACATTCTAAACCTCCATTTTTTTCTCCAACACCCAATTTATGTAGAAAAATTGTTGTGATGCTATCTTAGCCAATTTATACCATTTTTTACCCAAATTTATTCACTGTCTATCTTTTTCCAAATTTTATAAATTGAAATGAGGCCATTTCTCATTCAATTTGGTTCTTAAAATTCTGGAAATTACACATTTCGAGCTGTTCAAGGTGTCAATCAGCAAAACGAGCCGAGCCGAGCCAGGACTGGGTAACTCGCCCCCAGCGAGACCCTGAATCACCCCCAACGAGTCCATTTTCGAGGCAGAAGCTGTGTTGGGGTGCTTTTCTAGCGTAGTATGATGAATCGGAACAATTGTAATAGATGGAATCAACCACAGATTCATCGGGCTGGAGCACAATTTGTTCTCGATGGTTACGCTATACCAGTAATTGACGGGGTGCCGTAATTTGTTAGCCCTGCGGTATACGAGGCATTTCATACCCATTGGAGCAATACGACGGTGCATCGAGGAAGAGGCGTAGATCTTGAGAATTGCGGGGAGCTCGTTAGAGATCTTATCGCTTATCATAATTGGGAGTACGTGGCGCCTACTCATTGTAACGGGTCCCTGGTAAAAGAATTTTATGCTTATTTAGAGGTGCATCCCCATTCCCACACTGCCACGGTTAGAGGCCGCACGTTTGCTATGTCACCTTCCACTATCAATGATTATTTTAATTTGGGTAATTTAGTGGATCACCCTGAGGAATTTACTAATGTGTATGACCATTCTGACGCACTGTTAGTGGATATCGGTGATCACTTTGATATCGAGTGGTATATAGGTCGATATGCTCGAAATTTTCAAGAGGCCACATTCTCCACTTAGGAAGACAAGTTTTTACATCGGTTCATTTGTTCCTATATACTTCCATCCGGCCATACCTCCACAGTTTGTGACTATCATGCTGCCTTGATGTATTGGTTATGGTTAGAGCGACCAGTAGACTTGGGCACAGTCATGCGGGGACACATGACCGAGGTAGCCAAGAAGCAAAGGACCATTCTGCCCTACGATTCTATGATTTCATCCTTGCAATAGCGGCTGGCTGCGTAGAGTTAGGGGCCGATATGTATGTTGACCCGGAGACTCCTTTGTCGAGAGCATCTATTCCGGCTCTCACCAATGCCAACCCATATCCCCGGCCACCACCTCGACCCCGCCAAGCTAGGAATAACGGTGAAGGCAATGCCGCCAGACAAGAGCGAGACTTGGAGCAACTTTTTGCTCGTATCGATGGAATGGGTCGGACAGTGGCTGAGACTCATCACATGGTCGGGAGGATTTTGAGAAATATGAATGGAGATGATGTTTCTAGGACCCGACGTGAACGTCGGCCTACACCACCACCTGGTTTTGAGGGTCAGGAGCACTCTCCTTCTCGTATCCCTCCGGGTTTTGGATCTTTTGGTGGAGGCGATTGATTGTATCTTTGTATTTCTCTATTAGTATGTTTTCCTTTGTATCGAGTCTAAGTTTGTATTAAGTCTAGTAGTATCGAGTCAGTTGTCGTATTTTCTGAATAATAATGTTGTACTAAAAACAAGTCGGGATTAGTAGTTTTAATGTTTCAAAAATGTAATCGTATTAAGGACTTAAAAAATGTCTAAGGTTTAATGTATTCCTTTACTGTCCCTTTTATTCGATTATTACTTTTTATGGGCTATCGCTGTAACGAGTTTCGAGCTTTGTTGAAGAATTATTTTGCAGCGATATACTTCTTGTTCGATCTCTGGTTTGTTGATATGCCCAGAAATTCCACGACGTACTTGGATTACTTGTGTAGTCTGCATCTTACTTGAGAGCCGTTTCTAGAGCTAAGTCTTTTCTTAATTCTCATTTTTCTTTGTCATTGGGGACAATGCCATGTTTAAGTGGGGGGTATGAGACTTAGCTATTATATGTGTGAAAAAGAAACAGTGGAATTGAAACAAATGAGAATAAATGCCAAATTAATAATCTTGTACCCTTAGAATTGTGAGTTCCTAGCTGTGAATTAGTAAGAAAGGAACCGAGTGCATGAGTACATGATCATTTTATACTTATGTGAATGTAAATTTAAGGATATTCATGCCGACAGTTGCAAGTAGTTATTTATTATTCGGTTAATCAATCTTTGAATCGACTTTTACCGCACGAATTATAATAACTACAGGATTATGTGTACATTGCGTAGATGATTGGTTATGTGAACCTGGTGTCGATATTTATCTGCTGACGTATTCCTATATTCTGGCCATCAAAGTGGAGTAATAAGCTTGAGAATTATCTGTGTTTTAACAATACGTTAAACACTGGGTTTGTAGGAACATTACCAAAGTAGCCCCGCGCTTATGGTAATATTCGATGCTATTGACTAGTCCGTGAGAGGAGGAATCTTGCAATGCATACTTTACTTTTAATGCAAGTTTCTTTCTTGAGAGGTGCTAATGCTTGAAATTATGAAAATGCGAAGAAATTCAACTTTTTAAGAGGCTTTGAGTATTTCTTGGTCTCCGAGTCCAAAAACCTCTTGGATAATGCTCTTGCTTATTGCACCATGTCTTTATCCATGCGAGGCTTGAGAAGTGGGAATACTGATGTTAGTAGGTTGAGATTGCGAAGTTAGCATAAACTCTAATCTTGCCACAATTATATAAAACTGAATGCATATGCACACATCACTTTGATTCATAGCGAGTAGCAAATAATGGATACCTTATGAGCATGAATGGTATGAGTTGACTCGAGTTTCATGTGTAAGTATGATTTGACCATTGGAAATTGTTATCTTGGGGAATGACTTATTGATGCTTTGTTCGGGACGATCAAAGTCTAAGTGGGGGGTAGTTGATGACGGTCAAATTATACCCGTAAAAGTCATCAACGTTATCCTTAAATCGAGCTTAATAATATATATTTTATATTAAATCATATTTAACGTTATGTGATTTATAGAATATAATTTGGTATTTATCTATTTTTATTATTAAAATATGATTTACTGTGTGATAATTATTGACTTTACAGATTACGGTAAATCGGGAGGATATCTACCGACATAAGGAAGTAAATCTCAAGATAAATCGGAGCAGAATCGGATCGTATTAAAGATAAACATCAAATCAGCACGAGGAGTGGAGTAACAAACAAGAAAATCCAGCGAGCCAATCAGAGGCTGGGGGACTCGCTGGCAGCGAATGTGGAGCTCACTGAGAGCTCGCTGGGCGAAATCGAGCGGATCGGCTCGGAGTTATCTCAACGCGTTTTAGACTCCATTAGGGTTTAGGAAACACGATTTTAAGTCGGTTTCTACAGCTTATAAATACATTGTTTCATAGCAAAAGATGAAACAACACAATATAATTTTAATACAACTTTTAATTGCACAAATCCTCAGTTTTTCAAAGTAGTTTTTATACAAGTGAGCAGCAATTATGTGAGTTGCTTGTATTAATTTGTTCTTTGTTCTTTGTAATTAAGTCTCCCCAATTATTGTTTATCGTTTGAGGTTGTTCGTTCTTCACCGAACGATGTAGATCTAAGGCTACGATATGAGGCAGTGGGGATTCCTTGTCTATAGGATCCACATGCCCAGATCTGTTATCCGGTGATCTATACATGACTTTGGTGTGATCGACAATCCTGTTTTTAGTAGATCTATATAATTACTTTATGAATCTCTATTTTATCCGTTACGTATAGAGAAACGCTAAGATTTAGGTTTTCGCCACGTCAATCTAGCCACGTTTTTATGGTGTGGTTGTCCACCTAGAATTTCTTGTCTTAGTAGTAAGGCTACGGCTACGTTGCTCGTCTGTTTTAATTAAAACGTGTAGTTAGGAAATACCAATATAGTACTATTAGGTCGGCTCATGAATTGATCTTCCGGGACTTTCAGCGAGATCTAGATCCGTGTTGTATTTGGGAATTGCGCGCACCAAATTATACGTAAATCGTAGATTAACATGATACCTACAAAGTTAGTGTTAATGGGATAGAGACTGATGCGATCACTTAGGAAGTACGCCTAACCACAGGAATGTTTCCTAGGTGAGGAATACGGTCAATATCGGCATCCCTAGTATTGTAAGAGTGCAAGTTATATGAGATGGAGACCCAAAAGGTGAAGTCACGTAATGTAGCATAGTGATCTAGTGTCCTACCCGGAACTAAGTCAAGTTTAGGGGATGACTCCCGTAGCCAATATAAAAGAAATACGAATCGGATTAATAGTTATTGAGTCTAGTTTAATTATATAGAATCTCTAGACTCAAACGATAACACAATGATTGGGGAGGTTAATTACGTTGTCTTTGTTTGAGTTGTGTCGAGTCAGTTTTTACCTTACCTTGTCTTTTGTTGGTCTTAGACCGCCTCTGTGTGCTTGACATGATTAATTGATTGTTTATATATAAATGATTTACAATTGGTTTCAAAATGGGATCGACTTGATTCGCTTATATTTATACTACGATGGGCGCAGTCCTCTCTCGCTAAGTATTGGTTTATGGTGATGGAGTATTTTTTTATCACTTGACTGATCACGTCAATCAACTAGTCCACGAATTAAGTTCTTCAATAATCACTCAGAGCCCTCGTCAACACAACTTTTTGACTCTTGGGCGACGCATCATTGATGGGGAGGTACAGTGGGGTCCCAACATACGACACAAGGAGTGTTTGGATATGTTGAACGGTACTGGGAAGCTTGGGTATTTCTTTCTTCTCCGTATCCCATAAAGCTTTTACGTCTTCTACAGCTCTCCCCTTTTCCGGTGCTGTAGTTTCTGCTTTGGTGGGTGTATATATATATATATATATCCTGTCTAATTTTATTTTATTTTATTTAATTCTAGGGCTCTTGCTTTAAGCGACCCCTTACAATTTCTGGGACTTCTTCCTGTTCTTCTAATCTTCAACCCCCTCTCTCTTTCTTGCTTTCTTTTATTTTTATTTTTATTTTTATTTTTAATTATTATTGTTTAATTCGATATGGGTTTACAGAAAGCCCTTTCATTCCACTAAAAAAAAAAAAGAAACCCCTTTCATGTACAAGCAATTGTCGTTATTGTTTTGTCCGAAGCAATATTGCATATATATATATATATATATATATATATATATATATATATTTTTGTTGAGAATGTAACTTTTTTTCTGTATAGGTTTTTGTCGCAACGATCCTTCAACACCATAACGGATCATACTTCAGCCAAGGATGTGATCAAGTTTGATGAAATAAAGTTTCTTTAGCTTTGGTGATGTATTTTACAGTTTCCTTCCCTCCTTGCCATCTCTAGGTTGAGTGGATCAAGCTAGATCTCCATACCAACGGTTTGAAGCTTTGAGCGTGTCTTTATGTCTTTATTATGATAGATCTACTTGTATTTACGTGTTATAGTTAATATGCATGTTTAACAACCCCGTAATTTACTTGAATTAGTCAGAACGAAGCAATGTAGATTCCAGAATAGGAACCGACGACCCTGATTAATCGGCGGTCTTTACCGGTTAATCGGGGCAATATTTAGGTAACCCTAATCTGGAGATTCAGCGTCAGCTACGTTGATCGACATGAATAATTAAAACGATTACTTAGGTCTGACCAAGCTAATTGTCGTGTATCGTAAATTAACATGAAGGACTTGCAAGGTGAAGTGTTAATTAGGACATTGTCTTAATGGATCCCTAGGAACGTGCTAGTCATGGTCGATAGCTGTTTAGGGAGGTTTTCGGTCTTGAACCGGCATCTCTAGAACTTATGGCGTATGGACTAATACAACCAACGAAGGATGTTAGATGCATATAGATTGTCTGCTGTCCTTGCAAATGGAAGTAGATAGGGTTAGGAGATGCACCCATAGCTAAACTGAATTAAAATGTTCGATTGATTTAATGAAATTATGTGAGGAAGTAAACAAAAGGATTAACTACACCAGGTTAGTAGATAGGTGAGATGGGGAAGGAATACCATGTTCTTTCTATGTTTATTGTTGGTCAGTGACCGAATTTGTCTTCTCAATTAGGTTAGACTGGTTTATACTTGAGTTGCATCGTCTCTGTGGGATTGACCTTGACTCGCCCTTGCTATACTCCGATTGACCTAGTACTCTTGCTAGTATAAGCGACTTACATGCGTGATCAAGTTTTTGGCGCCGTTGCCGGGGACAATAGCCAATTTCAAGAATAACGTATTTAACTCTAATCACTACTAGAATTTTCGGCATTTCCGTTGAAATTTCGTCGGTATTTCGTCGGAACACATGTTTCCGACCAATTTCACGAAATATGGGTGTTGGAAAAAGTGTTAACGTATTTAACGAAATTTCGAATTAGCGAGAATTTCCGACGAATCTTTCCGACGAAATTTCGGCGCAATTTCGGCGAAATTTCCGACGATTGTTTCCGACGGCGAAATTTCCGACGACCTCAGCGACAAAATTTGCTACGAATGGTTCCGACAAAATTAGCGACGAAGTTCTTACGAAATGATTCCAACGAACTTCTGACCATTTATTCCGACTAATCCAATTTAAAATTTGCTTAATTATTCCGACTAAATTCCGGCGACTTTTGTCGGTAATTTTCATAACATGTCCGATTTAATTTCGTCACTACTCCGTCGAAAAATTATATTTTTTTATTTTGATTTATTCGTAAATTCTCATTCCACTGTCCAAATAAATCACAATTTATGAAAAACTAACACAATATTTAACTAATGCATCAACCAAACCAAGTCAATAAAGGCTCCATATAGCTAATTATTAAGTTACAAAAGCGTATATTGTTCCACTTAGGATTCCCAAAACAAAATAAAGAGACAACACAATACATAGCAAAATATGAACAATCCATAATCCTCACTATCAAGCACTACCGGAGTATGGAGGAATCCTTGGACTAGCTGCGCAATCCTTGCTATCTCCGCTTTGCATTGCAGATTGTGCACCGTTGCTCTCTCTCCTCGGCCAAACTTTCACGCACAAGCAGAAAGGTCTTCACGCAACCTAGAATTTTCTACGAAAATTTGTGATACGATGCGTCAAAACCTCATTTGGCATCGTATGGAAACTCGATCCACTCGTGTATTCTCAAGATAAATTACCCAAGCCTTTAATACGTCCATTCTTTTACACCCGGCACATTCCGTAAAACACCTCATCGGCTTCACGTAACAACTCATCCGGAATTGGATCTTTCTTGCCAAAATATTCAAATACGTTCGCATTCTCTCTCGAAAAGCTCTGTGAGGATTTAGAAAAGGTGTTTCACAATATACTATACCATAAAAGACATGCAAAGTAGTGAGAATGACATAACATAAACAAATGACATCTTACAATACATTGTCTCGTCAATAAGTTCCAATTCACTCATTAAAGTTTAGACAACTATTGAGAAAGAATGATAGTCTAAGAAAAGTCAAAATGTCAATTGTGTGGGTATAAGACAACGGAATATACTACTAAAAGATTGTCCTCACATCGGTATGATTTACAAAATCATTATATGACAACGAAACACACTAAAATATCGTTTACCAAACGATTGTCCTCACATCGGTATGATTTACAAAATCATGCAAAATCATTTTACAAGAATGATGACTAAAAGAAACCCAACTAAATTGAAGAAAAGTGGCATACTATGGCAACCAAACTCCATTATTATTTAAAACCTTAGACAAATGTGTCAAAAAAATGAAGGAAGCAAATCATTGAAGACATTAAAGCAACTGAAAAAGTAAAACAATTTTGTTACCTCAATAAGCTGCAAAGCACTATCATCAATAGGCACCTTATCTTTCTTGTTTGTGTGTGTGAACATAAACACCTCCATGAATAGCAACAGGGCGCCCTAGCACCTTCTCCTGAAAAACAATTAACTCATCATTAGTACGAAGTTCTTTCTAATTTATTGATCGATTTTTTCGTTTCTGTTCTATTAGTAAAAAGTAGTAATCATAAATGACAAGTTTGTAACCCACTGTAATACCATGCACGCTTTTACATCATGGCTTGATCTTGATCCGCCGGCGTACTTGCCCACTGGAAGACCCTCTTCTGAAATGCGACTCCTGTTTGATTTATTTGCAGTGGAAACTTTCATAAAATCTTCAGATTCCCAATACTCAAGCAACTTTTCAAACACTGTTACAGGTATCCACGCAGGAATCTTTTCCATTGTAGCATAGCATGTACGAACCGTGAACAGCATATCTTTTAACCTCTCACCACACCGTTTTTCAAATAATGATCTGACAAGGCCCTCGTCGTCCTTAGAAATGGACCAATGTGACTGCACGAACAAAAATGCAGCATCAATTAAGTATTGATAAGCATTTCTAAATACAATTCAAAAATTACAAAAACTTATTCTCACATATGTACCTTGAAGTCATCCCACCATATCTGGCGTACATTAGATGGAACATGAGAGAATTTTGGCCACGCTCCATCAAACTTTTTCTTAATCACTTGGCCGATGATATTGGTAGGCCTTTTATCTCGAGGTATGAAGCTATTTTTTGAAACGAAAAAATGTCAACATAAGCCTTGAAACACTATCATATATTTTGGTCTATGAATAATGTATATATTAGTCATTTATGAGTACACGCAATAAATATATTTAGTCATTTATGAGTACACGCAATAAATATATGTCAAAATAATGTACTTGTACTTACTGGCCATTCTTGACAGACAATGAAGGTTTGGTAAATGAAGAAGTTGGTAAAAAGTAGAATTGATTGAGGTAGTGATGTAGATCGAGGTTGTGATTGGATGTCCACATTATCTCCACTATCAGTACCCGGTGAATCACCATGACCCAGTGTTGTTAGTCCAATAGTAGGAGGTGGCGTATGTAGAAATGCAGAGTCATGCTGATGGGAATGTGTTTGGGCTCCTTGTGGGGAGGATGAAGACAACGGTTGAGTGGCGAGGTGATGTAGTATGAGATGGATGTCCCTGAGATGACAAAGTGAAGTAGTAGGACCTACATTACGTTGACGCTCCCTTGCAAAAGTGCTAAAATATCTTGAGAAGTGTTTTCATGGCCTTTGCGCTTATTCTCCTTCCCAACCATGATTTCACCTGCATAAACTACTTAAAGCATATAGCCACGTAGAAGTTACATAATAAAGAACAAAATCAACAACTAATTAAGTTCGTTAAAAATCTCTAATAGACTTAGTTACGATTCATTGAATAAGCCGACTACGGAAAATGCATTAGTTAGATACAAAGAACAACCCAAAAATCAACTTGAAAAAAGCATACAACAAAAAAAAAAACATCATGGCAAATTCATATTCTACAAAATCAAATGAAATCCAGTTGGTTCCTTATCTGAGAGTTTATCATACAAATAAGCCCATAAAGTGAAACATATTCATCACAATCAAATATCATCATCGTCCGATGGTTCTTCATCGGTGCTTCCTTCATCAATTTCATCCTCATTTTCTGAATCTTGCCACAAATTGTTCACTTCATCCTCCATATGTTGTCTCACTGGATCAGTGGATACGTCAACAAAACGCCCAGAAGTATCATTTAAAGGGTCATTTATCTCATCTTCATCAACTAGAAATGAAGTCAATTACAGCGTATCATCTTGATATGGTGCATCAACGATGTCCATATCAAATTGACCACGATGCTTTTATCGGAATAGCCGCTTGCCAATCATGACGTGCCCTAGTAGTTGAGGGATATGGACAATAATAAACTTGACAAACTTGCTCAGGAAAAGCAAATGGCTCATTGAAAATATTCATAGCATCCAAGTGTAAACTACAACCTAACATTTTGACAAAAATTACCACTAAAAGCAACTAATTTGATAAAAATTAAACTAAAAGCAACTAATTACGGAGAGATGTGGAGGAAGGAGGAGAAGCTAAGCGGCGGCCTGTGTGTTCTTGTTGTGTTTCTTTGCTTGCCGGAGGAAGGAGTAGGCGGGTGGTTGAAGAAGTGGTGACCGGAGGGAGAGTGGTAGTAGTGGTGGTGACGGGAGGAGGAGAGGGGTGGGTAGTTGACGGGAGGAGGAGAGGAGGCGGAGAGAAGAGAGGAGGAGGGGGTCTGTTATGCGCGCAAAATGAAGAAGAAGATGGTCCCTGTTTTAATCTAGGTCATTTATTAAACATTATTACTTTTAAAATTTTTATGAATTGAACATTATAACGAGACTCGGGTTTAAAGACTAATTAACGAGTCTCGGGTTATAAAAAATTTTATTTTTCGTTCATAATATATTTATAACAATAGTATTTTATTTTTCGTTCATAATAGTATATAGTACTATCACAATGATAGTATATAGTACTATCCCTAATAATCTTTATTTTGGGACGACAAATGTCGTCCCTAAAGGTACGGTCTCTAAAAACCTAATTTGTTGTAGTGCTAACTCATTCGCTCGATAATGAACCCCGAGATTCAAATCGATCTCTTAATAACGATCCCCGACTCTTAACTCCTTCGCTCTATAACGATCCATCGAACATAGTTGATAGTACTTTCACAACGATCGATAACGACTCAATCGCTCGATAACGAATCCGGAGATTCAAATCGATCGCTCGATAACGAACCACGCATCGTTAACTCATTCGCCGATAACGATCGATCGAGCAATAGTAGATAGTACTATCACAATGATCGATAACGATTTAACTCATTCGCCCGATAACGAACCCCGAGATTCAAATCGATCTCTTAATAACGATCCCCGACTCTTAACTCCTTCGCTCGATAACGATCGATCGAGACAATGATCGATAATGATCTAACTCATTCGGCTCGATAATGAACCCGAGATTCAAATCGATCTCTTAATAACGATCCCGACTCTTAACTCCTTCGCTCTATAACGATCCATCGAACATAGTTGATAGTACTTTCACAACGATCGATAACGACTCAATCGCCGATAACGAATCCGAGATTCAAATCGATCGCCGATAACGAACGAACCCATCGTTAACTCATTCGCCGATAACGATCGATCGAGCAATAGTAGATAGTACTATCACAATGATCGATAACGATTTAACTCATTCGCTCGATAACGAACCCCGAGATTCAAATCGATCTCTTAATAACGATCCCGACTCTAACTCCTTCGCTCGATAACGATCGATCGAGACAATGATCGATAATGATCTAACTCATTCGCTCGATAATGAACCCGAGATTCAAATCGATCTCTTAATAACGATCCCGACTCTTAACTCCTTCGCTCTATAACGATCCATCGAGACATAGTTGATAGTACTTTCACAACGATCGATAACGATGTAACTCAATCGCTCGATAACTAATCCGAGATTCAAATCGATCGCTCGATAACGAACCACGATCATTGTTAACTCATTCGCCGATAACGATCGATCGAGCCATAGTAGATAGTAATATCACAATTATCGATAACGATTTAACTCATTCATTCGATAACGAACCCGAGATTCAAATCGATCTCTTAATAATGATCCCCGACGCTTAACTCCTTCGCCCGCTCGATAACGATCCATCGAGACAATGATCGATAACGATGTAACTCATTCGCATTCGCCGATAACTAAACCCGAGATTCAAATCGATCTCTTACTAACGATCCCCAACTCTTAACTCCTTCGCTCGATAGCGATCAATCGAGACATAGTTGATAGTACTATCACAATGATCGATAACGATGTAACTCATTCGCCGATAACTTAATCCTTAGATTCAAATCGATCGCTCGATAACGAACCACGACTGTTAACTCATTTGCTCGATAACGATCGATCGAGCTATAGTAGATAGTACTATCTCAATGATCGATAACGATGTCGGATCTCACTCGACAATCTATAGTAAAGAGTATTATCAAAATCACATGTATTATCGTTCGATAAAGGAATTTTTATAAAAAATAATGAATTTTATATTTTAACGCAATGTTTATTAGAATATGTATATTAGAATTTTATAATAAACTGAATATTATATATTAACTCAAAGTTTTATATTAAAAAAAATTAAATTCCTTTAAAGGAACAAAATTTTATAAAAATTTATGTACATAACATGTTATTTTAAGAAAAAAGACTTATGTTAAATCGGAAATTGGTAGGAAAGACTTATGTTCGTCGGAAATTGGTAGGAAAATCTTATTTTTAGTCGGAAATTGGTAGGAAAGACTTATTTTCGTCGGAAATTGGTAGGAAAACCTTATGTTCGTCGGAAATTGGTAGGAAACACATGTTCGTCGGAAATTCGTAGGAAACACCTAGCGGGAGAATTTCGCGCCCTTAAACGAGAGGCGGGAGACTTTTCGCGCTAGGTTTCCGACCAAATACCGACGGGACTTTGTGACAATTGAAATCCGTCGGAAATTGGTCGGAACTATTTTTTCCCTTTCTTAATTATTTTAGTCGTCGCAAAACCGTCGGAAATTGGTCGGAATTTTCCTACGACCATATTTCGTCGGAAATTCCCGTCGGAAAAACAGAAAATTCTAGTAGTGAATTGAGAAGTTGTTGTTTTCTTTTAATTTTTTTTGAGCCTTGAGTCGTCGTGAAATAAACCTGCATTGTTTTACTGCCAGATTAAGAAATTCTGAGCCCGATTTACCGTTGATTACTGTAATATTCCGATTTTCGCGAAATGACAGACGTGTCATTTTGCGAAAACAAAATATAATTATTCTGATTTCGTTTAGTGGAGTTAAGTTTTATATGATAACTATATATAATTTTGAGATTTGTATATTTTTATTAAGGAAAAATCTGATTTTTATATTAAGGGAAATATTAAGATTTTATTATTTTTGGGATTTTTTATTTAAGGAAAATAATCCCATTAGTTCCCATAACCAAAAAGAAATCAGAAATTTTCCTACGCTCTAGAGAGAACGGCGTGTGAAGAGTTTTTAGGGCTGAGAGATTTTCTTTCAGTTGCTAAGTCGGATCTAAACGGTTTTCAGATCAAAGTAGAGCAACGGAATAGTCGTGAAGAGAGCGTCGATTCAACACCAGAAAGTTGGAGCTTTCTTAAGGTATGATTTAAGCCCTAGGTGCGTTCTTGCTCGAGTTTATTGGATCTAAACTCTTCAATTCGTAGTTTTGTTGTTTTAGAAGCGTGTGATCGTATCTAATGTATTTATGGATTGATCATATAGGTTTCTGTAGAAAAGGATCAAGTTGCTGCAGCTTTTTCAAGTAATTGAGTTGGAATTGCTTGCTTAAAAGGTAAGAAGATCTTCCTACTATCTAATTATGGTTTAGAGTAGTTAGATCATGTTTTTGAAGCATTTTCATATCAAGGTTTTACCTAGATGTTGTTTATGGGCTAAGGGATGTTAGGATTTGAGAAAGTTGTGTTTTTAAGTTGTTTTCTGATATAATTCATGTACAACATGTTTGGATTCGAGAAGAGATCGTTAAGGGTCGAAAATTAGGTTTTTACGGTTTTTCTGCGTTGAATGCGCATGCATTCCTATTACAGGATGTTGGATTTAGTTTCTGTCTGAACAATGCGCACGTATTCAGAGCAATGCACACGCATTCATGGTTTTGGTTGTAGGAGTCTTTTGGTTCAGGATCAATGCACATGCATTGTTGGTTCAGAGTTGCGCAGGATGCTCACGACATTGCAAGCAACGCGCACGCATTGCAAGCAACGCATACGCATTGCTCGAATAGAGAGTTTTAGCAGGTTTTTAGACAGGGAATGCGCAAGCATTTCCTAAGGATGCGCTTGCATTACCCCCAGTTTTTAATAAAATGTTGTTTAAGCTATGCTTTGGGATTTAAATGTTGTTTCGTGATCTAATAACATTAAATAAACATGAACAAGCCCCAATTGAGTTTCTGATACGTTTGGTTCCGGCACTGGACGTACTCTTAAAGGGAGTTGAAGTTCACGACCATCGGAAGGGCATGAAAGGGCTTGTGCTTTGATGAACTAGAGTTCATCAATGTCTGTGTACTTTATAGGATGTGATGTCTAGCTTTCTAGGTGAGGGAGTAGAGTTGATAAGGTGAGCTTTACTTTGAAAACACATAGGTGGTTAGATAATTACAGATAATAATTACATACGTGTAGTAAAAGATGAAACGTCACCTATTCTCGGTTAGGCATCGATTCATACCGACGATGTGATACGGTCAGTAAAAGCGAACAACGTTGCTGGCCTATAAACGGCTAAATGGCAGTGGAGGAAATTCGCCAAACGTATATGCATACCGGGGAGATCCCGGGACTATCGGTGCTATTCACCGTAGTTGGTAATGATATTTTGTGATGGATACACATCATGCATAATGCCCTTGGATGATGACGTAACCAAGATAAGTTATGTTAGAAACGTATAGTCATGAAGTGTCGATGGGCATGAAATGAACCTTAGATTGAGTCGGTCTCATAAAGATAACTATCATAATCGAGCTTGTTAAAAAGCCTTAATTAAATTGTAGCTACTACTCTTAATATGTACAATGTACTTACCTCAAATGCATGTTTATTTATGTGTTTGTGGGAGAGAAGATGAACATGTAAATCTGGAGTTCGAGGAGCACTTCGATGACGAAGTTTAAGGACACCGAAGTTGAAGAGTTAATTCATTTATATTTTTATCTATACTCTAGACTTGGAGATTTGTTTAGGAAACGTTGTAATTTCCTTTTAGTTTTCTTTTGATGTTTTTTTAGTACGTTTTGGATTTCGTTTGGTTTTCCCAATGAAATAAATGTTACATTTCTATCTTTAGATATTGAGTTTCTATTCTTGGTTGTTTGAAAAAAATCACCTGAGTCTTTTTGCTTCCGTTTTGCTTAACTCGATAAGACGTAGTAGAGGCTTACGTATAAAGTGAAATTTATTTTATTTTATACGTGCCGAACGTTCTTTTTCCGGATAAGGACTCGGTGTCCGGGAACGGGGCATTACCGTTACTCCCGATTAATAGCGGTTCAGAAAATCATGTTCTGACAGCCTCTGTGATTCTGTGTATATCCCTATTAGTTTTAATTAGTAGGTCCGCAACAGATGGGTCTAATCCCAACTGAGGCGGAAGTTGCTAACCGTTTTCTTTGTTTTTATTTTGTCTCTTTCGCAGGAATCTCGGGACACTTCGGATATTCGTTCAGCAGGAGTTGAAAGAGGTGAGACAAGTCAAGTACAATGCCTCGTAAAATATTGAATATCAAACCAATCTCCATGTGTCCAGGATCAAAAGTTAGAGAGTAGTATGAAGCAGATATAAAACATGTGGAGGAGGAGAAATAAGCACTTAAACGGGAGGCCGACGAGAGCTTAAAGGAGTATGAAACTTATCTCCAAGTTGAGTTTCCTATTGAATTTATTGGTATATCTTTTGATTACGATTCCAATGATCATGAAGAGGACCTTGACACTATGTTCTCTGAGCCTGAGGATTACCCGGACTCGGATACCGTGGTAAAGCTAGGAGACCCAAGGATGTTTTGACTCCCTATCTCAGTTAACGGAGTATCTGTAGGATTAGGACTTCTGTAACTCGGTTGAGTTGCAATATTCTTCCTTTCTCCATCTGTCAAAATGCAAGGATTCAGGTAACCTTGGACCAAACGCGGTCCTTGATCTTTGTCGATCGTACAAGAGATATGCCTGCTGGTTTGCTAAAGAATTGCACAATCAAGGCAGGAGGATTCACGTTCCCGATTGATTTCACAGTCTTAGACGTATCGGAAGATCCTAATGCCCCAGTTTTATTAGGACGGCCTTTCTTAGCGACCAGCCGGGCGATCATGGATTTCGATAACGGGGAGATAACTCTTAGGACCAATAATGATGCTGTAACCGTTAAGATCCTAGAACCCCTAGACAATAGGCCTGAACGTTGTATGATGACCTATGGTTCTAGAGATGTGAAAATTGTGGAGATAAAAGAGGAGAGGCCTAAGCATCGAGAGGTACTTGTAGAAACCTGTGAGCACGAGTTTATGAGAGTACTGCTTAGAGAACAAGAGGACAAGGGCCACAACAAGATGCTCACAGAAGTCAGTGCTTCCGCTAGGCATAGTGAAGTAGAACGAACACTAGAAAATATGGAATCCCTAGACGTCAAGGTTAAGTCTCGAAGTAGGGGTAGACCTAGTGCACGAGCAAAAAGGGCAATTTGGCACACCTTACAATTTTGTTCCTAGGTCTGGCCAATTAAGATAATCTAGCAACTTGGAATATAATATTAAAAAGCTAAGTGACAGTTCCTACCCCCCACTTAATCGAAACATTGTCCCTAGTGAGAAGATGAAAAATATAAAACGAAAAGGAACTTAGCTTCGTATAAGCACGGAGTAAAGTGAGTGAATGGATCTTCAAATTTTTTTCAAGGACTTTTTACCTGCTGCCCGTTGCAATTTTGGAGATCCATTCACTCACTTTGCTCCGTGCTTATACGAAGATAAGTTCCTTTTCGTTTTATATTTTTCATCTTACATTGGGGACGATGTTTTGATTAAGTGGGGGGGGGAGGGGTAGGAACGCAACTTAGCTTTTTATTATTATATTCCAAGTTGCTAGATTATCTTAATTGGCCAGACCTAGGAACATGCAAAAATGTAAGGTGTGACAAGTTGCCCTTTTTCTCGTGAACTAGGTATACCCCTGCTTCGAGACTTAACCTTGACGTCTAGGGATTCCACATTTTCTAGTGTCCGTTCTACTTCACTACGCCTAGTGGAAGCACTGACTTCTGTGAGCATCTTGTTGTGGCCCTTGCCCCTTGTTCTCTAAACAGTACTCTCATTAACTCGTGGTCACAGGTTTCTACAAGTACTTCTCGATGCTTAGGCCTCTCTTCTTATATCTCCAAAATTTTCACATCTCTAGAACCATAGGTTATCATGCAGCGTTCATGCCTATTGTCTAGGGGTTCTAGGATCTTAACGGTTACGGCATCATTATTGGTCCTAAGAGTTATCTCCCCATTATCGAAATCCATGATCGCCCGGCTGGTCGCTAAGAAAGACCTTCCTAATAAAACTGGGGCACTAGGATCTTCCGGTACATCTAAGACTGTGAAATTTATCGGGAACGTGAATCATTCTGCCTTGATTGTGCAATTCTTTAACAAACCGGCAGGCATATCTCTGGTACGATCGATAAAGGTCATGGACCATGTTTGGCCCTTGGTTACCTGAGTCCTTGCTTTTCGACAGAGGGAGAAAGGAAGAATATTGCAACTCGAACCGGATTCGTAGAGTCCTAATCCTATAGATACACCGTTAACTGAGATCGGGAGTCGAAACTGATCGCGTGTGAGTCACTAACGTCGATATTACTAGCAAGAATACTAGGTACATCGCAGTATTGTAAATGCGAGTCAAGGTCGATCCCACAGAGACAATGCAACTTATACATATAAACGATTCTAACCTAATTAAGAAGCAACATATAGGCGGTCATTGACAAACAATAACATAAAAGAAAACAAAGATGGTAGACCTCTCCCTCTCCTCACCGATCTACTAACTTGGATTTGTTAATCGTTATGTTTACTTCCCCATATAATTTCCTTAGATTAATCACGAGCTTTTAATGATTATTATCATATTTATCAGCTACGTGTGCAATTCCTACTCCTATCTACTCCGACAATGGCAGTAGATAATCTATACGCAAGCTACCCTCCTTAATTGGTCCGTAATAGCCCATACGCATAAAGAACTATAACTGTTGATATAGAGCATTACCTCATACCGCTAACCCACTTAGACATCTGTCGACACTGACTAGCACGTTCCTAGGGTCCATCAAGACTATGTCCTAAGTAACACTTCACTTGCGGTCCTTCATGTTAATTTACGAATTACGAATACTAGATTGGCCATACCTATTACTTGTTTTAATTATTCCTGCCGATCAACGTAGCTGTAGTGAATACCAGTTTAGGTTTTCTAAAATATGCCTCGGTAAACCGTTATAGACCGCAAGTTTACCGGGGCAGCTTTTCCTAATTTCTAGATCTACATTGCTCAGTATGATTAAAATAAGTAAATTATGGGGTTGTTAAACATCTAGATTAACTAAAACACATACGAACAGATCTACCATATTGAAGACAATAAAGGAACATTCAAAGCTTCATACCTTCAACAATGGAGATCTAGCTCGATCTACTCAAGCTAGAGATGATGGAAGAAGGGAGGAAACCAAAAACAACTCTCCAAAGCTCAAGAAAACTTTATTGCATAATAATAATTGTAATGTAATATATAAATTTGAAGATTGTATTAAGCATCTGAATTAATCAAAGCTTTCAGTATATGTGGCTTTATATAGATACAATAGCTGACATAAGAGTCTCTAAAACCCTAACCGACTTAGACAATGCGGCAGAATGAATTTCGTGCTGAATAAGTCACCGGTTTACCGGGCCTAACCCTTGGGTTACCGGGCCTTCTATTCTTCTTTTTCTTCAAGTAGCTTTTTCTTGGACTACAATCACTCAGCCCAATGCGTTCCTTTTGGTCCAGATCCGTTCTTCAATGCTCCAGTTTCGGTACATCCTATAAAATACACAAAACGAGACAAAACAGTACCAAAACATCGGGAAAATAGCGTAGATGCAGAATTATGATCCTGGAAACACTCACTTAGCATTTGACACATATTCTAAGCAATAACGAGCCTGTCTATCCTCTCTTGAGTAGAATTCAGGGTGAATATAGGTACAATTATTGGAACCATTTAGAGTATCATCAACTACCCCCCACTTAGCTTTTTATCGTCCCGAGCAAAAAGGCGAAAAGAAAATAACACTCTGAGCAATACACAAGTTAATTAAAAACATCTATGCCTTACTAAGCCAAGATCAAAATCATGCCACTCATATCCATCAGTAACATATTAAACACTATTCATGTCATGAGCCAATGTGTGTGTGCAATAACATTCACAACCGCTTAGAAATGCAGACAATCTCACATTACGTCAACCTATAGTCGAACTAACCAGTCACGAACATGTTATTTATTAATTAATTGAGCTGGCAAGGCGGATCGAGAACCGAGTACTACTTTTAGGCTCACGTTTATCGGTCTATGCAAAAGTCATGCGTCTTACGCTCCATCGACTAAGATGTTGCCAAAGAGAATATAGATGTATATATTTCAATGCACTTCTCTTTTTGGCGGGTGAACTCTCATTGATTTATCTATCCTCACGGTCACACTCATGATAAACTACCGAATCCGGAATTCCATTGCCTTTCTAAGCGTTGGTGGAACATAATTAATGATAAAGCCAGGGTCAACTCTAGTAAAAGCAATATGCTATCGACTACACACTAAGGGGAGTGAGTTATACGTGCTTAAAATGGTGACTCATAACAGAATATGCGCTTAATACGCCACTACATTAGAAATGGACACTTTCTCTTACTCGTGCAAGGTAAAACAAAGATGAAGTCAATTAACTCGAAAAGATCAAAGATATCATAATTTTCAAAATTCTGTCGAATGGAATCAAAGTCTAAATGGTGAATTGGGCATAAAAGATAATAAAGACAATCACGCAATTCATGGAATATAATGCTAAAAAGCTAAGTGACGTTCCTTTACCCCCACTTAATCGAAACATTGTCCCCAATGTGTAAGATGAGAAATGAAAAATGGAAATGAACTTAGCTTCGGTTAAGGGCGGAACCAAAGAAGAAACGGATCATCATATAAATCATCGGGCTCATGTAAGTAGTCCATGAAGAATCCGCGCTAAATATCTCAAGAAAAACAAGAAGAATAGTGGTGACAAAAAATTGTATAATAAAAGTGCGGCAGTAAAAGAGAAAATAATGTTACTCTAAAACAATTTAAGACGACAAAATCATTATATAAATTTTATTCTGTCACATCAACTATGTAGGAAAAGAAAAAGAAAATATAAACAAGAAAAATGGAAAACAACAATAGAAAGAAATAAAAGTTAGTCCTCATCAGAATCACCCTCCCAGTCGACTCCATGCTCAAAACCGGGAGGTGGTGCCGAACTTGAGGCGTCGGCGGCTGAAGATGATGCTCTACGATGTGGGACAATCCTAGGTGGTGGGGTAGCAGGCGGAACTCCTAGAAAGTCAATAATCCGATCCATCTTGCGATGCAGACTCGCAATCTCTCGCGAGTGCTCCTCAAGCAAGTCTCTCTGAGTTCTCAGTGCACCATGCACCGGAGTACGCTCTCTCTCTCTCTCTCTCTATCTGCTCTAACCCGTCTCTGAATTCTTGAAACTGACTGTGAACTGAGCTCTAGCTCAGGATCTTCCCAAACATCACTAACAAGCATCTTCACCTCAGCCTCTAGAGCAAACATATCAATCATCGGTCCGTATGTAGCAGCTCTTGCTCAGAAGTGGCGGCAAGCTCATGGATACGGCTGTGCATCAATAGACCGATGCTGATCGGGGCACCCGTCTCTAGGTAGAACATTAACTTTGCCCTCGAAGTGGTGATAGAAATAGTGTGCTTCGTCGAAAGAAGGCGTGCACAAACAAATCGATTGACCATCTTCCGGTCCCAAGATAAATCGTTCTCTAGGAAGATGGTGGGGGCTCCAGCCGGATTACACTTCCATTGCACCCCTAAGAAATCAGCAACCATATCCATCCACTCGAGATCGGAAATGTTGCTCGAGGATGTGTACTCATCCGGGCCCACTGGTGGATTTCTAATCCCAAAATGCTCATTGATCCTCTTAATATAAAATTCAACCTTAACTCCTCGGACCATAGCAAATGTGGCTCTGGGGTTATGCGAAACGTAAGCATAGAATTCTCTTACCACCGTGGCGTTGAATCTTGCCGGTGCCTCAGCCATGTCTAGTAAATATTGTGCTTGTAGGGCCTCCGGAAATATCAACCCGCAGTCATCCAAATCTACCCCTCGTTCTCGAGCCACTGGTCTTGCATTCCAATGGCCTCAGAACGACTCGTAAATAGCTAGAGAATGGAACCGGACAACCCCGTCGATTAATGGATTGGCATCTCCATACACTGTCTGATATCCACTTGGACGAACAGCTGACCTTTGACGCTTAGGGCCTATCTGAATGAGTCATCGAACACGATCTGAAAGTGTTTTCGGAAAGAGACCTCGGTAAACCGGAGGTAGGGTACGGTTTACCGGCCTGAATTTTCTGGATTTCTTTCTGGACTGTGCCTTTGATGGTGGAAGAAAAAGAATGGCAGAACCTCACTGTAGCAGCATCAATACAACTCAGCAACAGGGGTAGGAAGTAGTGTTTAGGGTTTTTCGAAAATAGAATGAATCGGTTTGGCTATGGTGGTGATGGTGGCCGGATTTTAGAAAGGAAGAAGAAATGGAAGAAGTTTGGTAAATGAAAGAGATGAAAATGATAAGAATGATGATAATGGTGATGAAGGGGTGGTTTAAATGGGAAGAATGGAGTGAATGTGGATGGTTTTAGTGGGATTGTGGGTAGAGAAGTTATTAGGGTTAGGGATTTGAGGAGGTGATTGATGGGATTGAGGTGGAGTGTGGGAAAGGATGAAAAATTTGAAAAGAGGGGAAAATGGTTCGGTTTCTACTGACTGACCGTATCTGGTGCAACGTGTGTCCTCCATGTGTCTCTAAAAATTTAACTTTATGAACTGACGTTCAGAAATCTGAAAATCAAGCCTCGGTAACCCGGAGGTTACCCTCGAGATACTGGGGGTATCTTTTCCCTAGATTTTGATCTTCCTTTGCTCAACTTCTTACTCAACCTTTCTGCTCAATTTTGACCTCAAATTGACTACCCTTTTATTCTTCAATTGTTATTTCTGACTCAAAACCTAACCTACTTCACTAGAATCCGCAACGAGGTAAAAAAACCTTTCCAAAACCATTCGGTTTCAAGCCTAAGTTTGTGGTAGGATGAAAAAAAATCTCGTCCCTTCATTTGGCTACTTTTATTCAATCCTAAACTACCTAAGGGTTTTAAGAGATAGTTCTGAGTTTATAGTCACCAGCTCGACTTTTTTCAGATCTTCGATCAATCAAGGGTTGGAGCCTTAACTCGCCAAACTTTTGCTCCAGAGGTTTGCAATTTAAAGAACCTTTTT
The DNA here is from genome assembly GCA_026214975.1 of Gentiana macrophylla. Classification (NCBI taxonomy): domain Eukaryota; kingdom Viridiplantae; phylum Streptophyta; class Magnoliopsida; order Gentianales; family Gentianaceae; genus Gentiana; species Gentiana macrophylla. The sequence continues at coordinate 97,566,978 of CM047805.1, read as the reverse complement.
GAGCTCTCTTCCTAGCACGCCTCTCTCTCTTAGCTTGTGTGCTAGGTCTGCCTCTGCGTCAAGATTTAGACTTTAAGCTCAAGGACTCCACGTTTTCCACTTTTAGCTCGACTTGTTCACTACGCAACTCAGAAGGACTGGCTTCAGTGAGCATCCTATCGTGGTCCTTATCTTCTTTCTCTCTCAGCATTAATCTCATAAACTCTTGCTCAACGGTTTCTATGACAACCTTTCTATTCTTATGCCCCTCAATAGGGGTTCTAAAATCCTAAAAGATACAACATCATTATTCATCCTTAGAGTGATCTCCCACTTATCAAAATCCATAACTGCCCTGCTCGTCGCTAAGAAAGGTCGTCTTAAAAGAACTGGGGCACTAGGGTCCTCAGGTACGTCTATGACCGTGAAGTCAATAGGATACATGAACCCTCCTGCCTTAATTGTACACTTTCTAAGCAGAGCAGCAGGTATATCTCTGGTTCTATCTACGAATGTCATGGTCCTGGTTTGATTCATCATGACCGGAAGTTTGATCTTTTGACCGAGGGAAAAAGGAAGAATATTGCAACTCGAGCCAGAGTCATAGAGACCTAATCCTATGGATATTCCATTAACAGAAATTGGGAGTGTGAACATGCCAGGGTCTCCTAACTTCACCACGGTGTTTGAGTCTGGGTAATCCTCAGTATCAGAAAACATCGTGTCAGGATCATCTTCAGGATCATCTGAATCATAATCTGAAGATGATATATCAATTAATTCACAAGAAAACTCACCCGGATGATACGTGCTGTACTCCTCAGGTCATCTTCAGGTTCTTTCTTGATTGCTTTCTCCTCTTTCTTCAACCGTTTATTTATAGTCTCATAATGCTCCCGTGCTTCAGTTCCGGGATACATAGAAATTGGTGTGATGATCAAGATTGTTCTAGGCATATTGTTTGACTTGTGTGTCTTTTTTCAACTCTGAATCGATCAAATTTCTGAAGTGTTCTGATCAATCTACAAAAAGACAAAATAAAACAAAGAAAAGGTTAGCAACTTCTGCTTCAGCTGGGTGTGATCCCAACTGTTGCGGACCTAGTAACTAAAATCAATAGGGAATAACACAGAATAACAGGAACTGCTCAGAAATTGATTTTCCAGGCCTCGGTAACTCAGAGGTTACCTTCGGGATACCGGCCTTGACTTTTCTAATTCTAGTAGTTTAACATGTGCAGGATTGATACATAACGACTCAAGAATCAAAATAAAATAAAATAAAAGAAAATGACTTCTTTAGAATTAAAACGTTTATATTTATAAATTGGCCATTGTCCCCGGCAACGGAGCCAAAAATATTGATCGTGTGTGAGTCACTAACATCGATATTACTAGCAAGAATACTAGGTACATCGCAGTAGAGTAAATGCGAGTCAAGGTCGATCCCACAGAGACAATGCAACTTATTCATATAAACGATTCTAACCTTATTAAGAAGCAACATATAGGCGGTTATTGACCAACAATAACATAAAAGAAAACAAACATGGTATACCTCTCCCTCTCCTCACCGATCTACTAACTTGGATTAGGTAATCATTATGTTTACTTCCCCATATAATTTCCATAGATTACTCGCAAGCTTTTAATGATTATTTTCATATTTATTAGCTACGGGTGCAATTCCTACTCCTATCTACTCCGACAATGGCAGTAGACAATCTATACGCAAGCTACCCTACTTAATTGGTCCGTAATAGCCCATACGCATAAATAACTAGAACTGCTGATATTGAGCGTTACCTCATACCGCTAACTCGCCTAGATAGCTGTCGACACTGACCAGCACGTTCCTAGGGTCCATCAAGACTATGTCCTAACTAACACTTACTTGCGGTCCTTCATGTTAATTTACAAATTACGAATACTAGATTGGCCAGACCTATTACTCGTTTTAATTATTCCTGCCGATCAACGTAGCAGTAGTGAATCCCAGTTTAGGTTTTCTAAAATATGCCTTGGTAAACCGGTATAGACCGCCGGTTTACCCGGGACGGCTTTTCCAAATTTCTGGATCTATATTGGTTAGTACGATTAAAATTAGTAAACTATGGGGTTGTTAAACATGCAGATTAACTAAAATACATAAAGATGAACAGATCTACCATATTGAAGACAATAAAGGAACGTTCAAAGCTTCATGCCTTCAACAATGGAGATATAGCTCGATCTACTCAAGCTAGAGATGATGGAAGAAGGGAGGAAACCAAAAACAACTCTCCAAAGCTCAAGAAAACTTTATTGCATATAATAATTGTAATGTAATATATAAATTTGAAGATTGTATTAAGCATCTGAATTATATCAAAGCTTTCAGTATATGTGGCTTTATATAGATACAATAGCCGACTTAAGACTCTCTAAAACCCTAACCGACTTAGACAATGTGGCAGAATGAATTTCGTGCTGAATAATTCACCGGTTTACCGGGCCTAACCCTCGGGTTACCGGGCCTTCTATTCTTCTTTTTCTTCAGCAGACTTCTTCTTGGACTTCAATTACTTAGCCCAATGCGTTCCATTTGGTCCAGATCCATTCTCCAATGCTCCAGATTCGGTACATCCTATAAAATACACAAAACAAGACAATACAGTACCAAAACATCGGTAAAATAGCGTAGATGCAGAATTACGATCCTGGAAACACTCACATAGCATTTGACATATATTCTAAGCAATAACGAGCCTATCTATCCTCTCTTAAGCAGAATTCGGGGTGAATATAGGTACAATTATTGGTACCATTTAGAGTGTCATCAGAAATGTCCCTAGGTCTCCTAGCTTTACTATGGTATCCGAGTCCGGGTAATCCTCAGGCTCTTAGAACATAGTGTCAAGGTCCTCTTCAGGATCATCGGAATCATAATAAGAAGATGTATCAATCAATTCAATAGAAAACTCACCTGGGCGATAAGTTTCGTACTCCTTTAAGCTCTTGTCGGCTTCCCGTTTAAGTGCTTCTTTCTCCTCCTCCACACGTTTCTTATCTGCTTCATACTGCTCTCTAACTTTCGATCCTGGATACATGGAGATTGGTTTGATATTCAACATTTTACGAGGCATTGTACTTGACTTGTCTCGCCTTTTTCAACTGCTGTAGAACGAATATCCGAAGTGTCCCGAGATTCCTACGAAAGAGACAAAATAAAAACAAAGAAAATGGTTAGAAACTTCCGCCTTAGTTGGGATTAGACCCATCTGTTGTGGACCTACTAACTAAAACTAACAGGGAAGAACACAGAATCACAGAGGCTTTAGAACTTGATTTTATGAACCATGATTAATTGGGAGTAACCCACGGTAAATCGGGCTTAGAATTTCTTATTATGGAAATACCACAATGCTGGTTTATTTCAGGACGACCTAAGACTCAAAAAAAAGTTAAAAGAAAACAACAACTTCTCAATTAGAGTTAAATACGTTTATTCTTGAAATTGGTCATTGTCCCCGGCAACGGCGCCAAAAAATTGATCGCGCGTGTAAGTCGCTTGTACTAGCAAGAGTACTAGGTCAATCGTAGTATATCAAGGGCAAGTCAAAGTCGATCCCACAGAGACGATGCAACTGATGTATAAACGAGTCCAACCTAATCGAGAAGACAAATTCGGTCACTGACCAACAAAAAACATAGAAAGAACATGGTATTCCTTCCCCATCCCACCTATCTACTAACTTGGTGTAGTTAATATTTATGTTTACTTCCCCACATAATTTCATTAAATCAATCGAATGTTTTAATTCAATTTAGCTATGGGTGAATCTCTCAACCCTATCTACTTCCATTTTCAAGGACAACAGACAATCTGTATGCAACTAACCTCCTCCATTGGTTGTATTAGTGCTTACGCCATAAGTTCTTGAGATGCCGGTTCAAGACCGAAAACCTCCCTAAGCAGCTATCGACCATGACTAGCACGTTCCTAGGGATCCATCAAGACAATGTCCTAATTAACATTTCACCTTGCAAGTACTTCATGTTAATTTACGATATACGAATTTTAGATTGGCCAGACCTAAGTAAAATCATTTTAATTATTCCTGTCGATCAACGTAGCTGAAGCTGAATCTCCAGATTTGGGTTTCATAAATATTGCCCCGATTAATAGGTAAAGACCGCCGATTAATCGAGGACGTCGGTTCCTATTCTGGAATATATATATTGCTTCGTTCTGACTAATTCAAGTAAATTACGAGGTTGTTAAACATGCAGATTAACTATAACACGTAAATACAAGTAGATGTACCATCATAAAGACATAAAGGACCGTTCAAAGCTTCATACCTTTGGTTATGCAGATGTAGCTTGATCCACTCAAGCTAGAGATGGCAAGGAGGGGAAGGAAACCATAAAATAAATCACCAAAAGCTAAAGAACCTTTATTTCATCAAACTTGATCAATGTATATGAAATTCTATCAAAGTATTATGATACACACTTTTACAATCAGTTCTGCGGCTTTATATAGATGTTATAGCCGACTTATGACTCAATAAAACCCTAACCAACCTATATCGATGTGGCAGACTTCAATTTCGTGTCCTCCAAGGCTTCGATTAATCGAGCCTAGCTGATGTGAAACCGCCCGGATGAAGGCTTCGGATCTAATGAATACTTAGGATCGTGGATTTGAGGTATTTGGAATAGGTCCTTGACACAACCACAACCTGTGTGGAGGCACCTTGGAATCAATAAGCTCCTCGACACAGTCACAACCAGTGTGAAAGCACCTTGGAATAATGAGCTCCTCGACACAATCTCAACCCGTGAGAAGGCACCTTGGAATAGCACCTCGACACTTAGAAAACTTGTCTCTAAGCACCTTGGTATATTGGATACCCACAAGGGTTGCTCGGGTCCTTGATAATCCGGTTTTGAATACTCTATCCAGAGAATTCACACAACACTAATCCAAGTGAAGAAAATATATTTTATATTGAGCAAAAAGCTGAATTTTCAAATTACAAATACAATGACTATTTATAGGAAATTAAGTACATGAATTCATAATAATAAGATGAAAAGTTTATCCTAAATTAAATGCATATTGGCACATCCAAGGAGCTTCATCCAGGTTCAATGTATCTTCTTTATATTCTCCAGTTTTTGTCCCGCAGTTGTTTAGGCCATTTTTACCATTATAACTTATTCAAATGAAGATGACCCCTTGACGAAAGTTGAAGATCAGGTTTTCGACTATGAAATTTATATGTGGATCATCAATTTTGGATAAGTAAAGCTCCTGATCCGATCCAATAAAGAAGACTGCTCACTAAAATGAGCCCCCCGTATTTTATAATTAATATATTATATTATTACTTAGATAATAATATATATAAGAATACTTAAAAGTGAGATATGTGATGGATCCTGATTCACATCATACTCTCCCTCTTCGAAAGGATTCGTCCTCGAATCCACCAGGGTCGAATATGAATGTTGGCCATACACACCGAATAATTCCAACATAGATACCGTCATCCAACACAAAGAAAATGATGAACAATGCCGCCACCATCCTTGCAAACATTGTAATCTTCTCAATGATCCTTTGCACATCTTTATTATGTTCAGCCATTTTTTTGTTCAAAGTTTGTTTTTTTTATGTTTTTTTTTTTTTTTGTTTTTTTGAAGAAAATATGAAGGGATATAATACCGTCAATCCGCCTTAGCTTTGATACCAAACTGATGCGAAACCGCCCGGAGGAAGGCTTCGGATCTAATGAATACTTAGGATCGTGGATTTGAGGTATTTGGAATAGGTCCTTGACACAACCACAACCTGTGTGGAGGCACCTTGGAATCAATAAGCTCCTCGACACAGTCACAACCTGTGTGAAAGCACCTTGGAATAATGAGCTTCTCGACACAATCTCAACTCGTGAGAAAGCACCTTGGAATAGCACCTCAACACTTAGAAAACTTGTCTCTAAGCACCTTGGTATATTGGATACCCACAAGGGTTGCTCGGGCCCTTGATAATCCGGTTTTGAATACTCTATCCAGAGAATTCACACAACACTAATCCAAGTGAAGAAAATATATTTTATATTGAGCAAAAAGCTGAATTTTCAAATTACAAATACAAAGACTATTTATAGGAAATTAAGTACATGAATTCATAATAATAAGATGAAAATTTTATCCTAAATTAAACGCATATTGGCACATCCAAGGAGCTTCATCCAGGTTCAATGTATCTTCTTTATATTCTCCAGTTTTTGTCCCACAGCTGTTTAGGCCATTTTGACCATTATAACTTATTCAAATGAAGATGACCCTTTGACGAAAGTTGAAGATTAGGTTTTCGACTATGAAATTCATATGTGGATCATCAATTTTGGATAAGTAAAGCTCCTGATCCGATCCAATAAAGAAGACTGCTCACTAAGTAAAGCTCCAAAATGTGGCACCAATAATATCCTCAAAATCAGCCCGTATTTTATAATTAATATATTATATTATTACTTAGATAATAATATATATAAGAATACTTAAAAGTGAGATATGTGAAGGATCCTGATTCACATCACTAGCCCACGATTAATCGGGCTAGTTTTTCTTCCTTTTCTCTGGCAGATATCTTCCTAGACTTTCTCCATTTGGCCCAATGCTCTACTCTCGGTCTAGTTCCATCCACAATTGCTCCAGTATTTTGGTACACCCTGAAAATCGTATAAAACAAGACAAAATAGTAGCAAATCCACGGGATAATAACATAGATGCAAACTTGTAAACCTAAGAACATGCACGTGGCATTTAACACATATTCTTCACAATAATGGACCTAACTACCTTCTCTTGAGCATAATTCGTGTTAAATAAATGTTCCTCTAATGGTAGCATTTAGAGCGTTATCAGGACACAAATGAGGTAGTTAGTTTCTCCACCTTGCGTATAGGGGCGGACGAAGGCCCCCGGACGAGGTGGACGATACGATACCAGGTTTTGTTTTCACAGTCCGACGGGTACGTTTTGTTTGATTAACAAAGATAACAGAGTAAATTGTCTAAAATCAATACATAAGAGTTACGACTTATCTATATTTTTTACTTTGATTTGATAATAATAATGATACAATTCAACAATATGGTTCGGTTCCAAGTTACTTTTTTTTATTGTATTTATCATTATAAATTTTTTATAATGTGTATAAGTTTGGTGATGATTAGTACAAAAATGTGAAGTTATGCGATCATATTATGTGACGAAACAAATTTTGAGGGCAAAAATAAATTTAAGAGGGGCAAAATAAAATACATCTTATATGTACTAGTGTATTTTCCCGACCTAAGGTGAGCGATTTCCACCCGACCTCAGATACATAGCCAATCAAGAGTAGTGATAATGCCACAACAAAATAGCCACAAAAAAACCACAACACACTTCTGGACCATTGATTATGATGTAGGATGGATCCCAATAAAATCAATGGTGGAAAAAGTTGTTTTGGCACTTTGTTGCGCATATTTGTTGTGGAATAATCATTTCTCGCTGATCAATGTGCTAGTGGTTACTTAGTGATGCCACCCTGCGTAGCACATCCAGTCATCCAGTAGGTCGAGGACGCGAGTGGGGTATTTAGTGACACCACCCTGTGTAGCAGTTCCAGTCTTCCAACCGGTTGAGGACGCGAGTGAGTACTCAATGACATCACACTGTGTAGAAAATCCAGTCATCCAGCAGGTAGAGGACGCGAGTGGGGTACATAGTGACACCACCCTACGTAGCAGATCACGTCATCCAGCTGGTGGACGCGAGTGGTACAAGCCTCCTTGTCTTTTTCAACTACCTTGGAGGAAAGGCAGAGAGCTGTAGGAGAGATGCTTTCAAAGGACGGGGGAGGGCTTGGTTGGATTTTCTTTAGCTTGAGGTACGGGCCTCTTATTTCTTGCAGTCATCTCCAAAAGCAAAGTTCTCCCATCAATCAAATATGTGCCTTTCACTTTTGGCCACCATGCTCAAAAATAAGAAGAAGTGTGGCCGTTCATTTCACTTGGGAAGGTTGGAAATGCTAACCTAGAACAACTCTGATGGCTGATAAATTTGTTCCACAAGATTCTAGTTGACTCTATACAGGTGGATCGAATGTCAGTTGCAAGTTCCTTTGGAATGGTCTGATGGAACCCAAATTGACGCGCGGACCTACTAGGACTGTATCGACCCAACATGAACCATTTCGATGCAACACCATAAGCTGGAGCGGGAAGCAAGAAAAAAAGTCTTATCTTGGAAAAATAATCTACCATCGTTCTTTTTTTTCTTGCTGCCACTAGTAGGGACCGCACAAAGATCAAAGAGAACGATGGTAGATTATTTTTCTGAGAGAAGACTTTTTTCTTGCTGCCCGCTCAAGCCTTATGGTGTTGCATCAAAATGGTTCATGTTTGGTCGAGCCCTACAGTTCTTGTAGGTTCGCGAATCAATTTGGGTTCTATCAGACCATTCCAAATGAACTTGCAACCGACATTCGATCCACCCATATGGAGTCGGCTAAAATCTTGTGAAACAAATTTATCAGTTTTCAGAGTTGTTCTAGGTTAGCATTTCCAACCTTTTCAAGAAAAATGAACAACCACACTTCTTCTGATTTTTTAGCGTGGTTGTCAAAAGTGCATGACACATATTTGATTGATGGGATACATTTTCTTTGGAGACGTTTCAAGAAAGAAGAAGCCCGTTCCTCAAGCTAAAGAAATTCAACCAAGCCTTCCCATCCTTTGAAAGCATCACCCCCTACAGCTCCCTGCCCTGCCTCCAATCTAGTTGCAAAATACAAGGTGACTTGTACCACATCGAGAGAGAAAAGGCATCCCAATACTGCTGTTGAAGTTAGTGACAGCACTTCTCAGAGTGATGTCAACTGGAAGTGCCCGAAGAAGGGGGGGGCAACCAAAAGATCCTAAGAGACATGTAATCCTTTGCTCCCTGGAGGATATCGATGTTGATTGGTAGCGTTATTTAGGGACCTTTCATCTCTAAGCAACTTTAGTGTTAACAACTCGGGGCTTGTAAGACCTTTACTTGACCTATTGCCTTCATTGTTACCATTTTATTTTCCTGAGTTCGTTTGCCTTTTGTTTTTTTTTTTTTTTTTGCAGTTGGTCTACCCAGATCCTCTTTAGGATGATGGTGCAGAGTGCAGCGAGAATTCTGCCAATGGTCCCGATGCTTTCACCTTGGTGCTTCAGATGGCTAAGACAAATCATCACTTGCCTGCGACAGATGGAGAAAATGAAGTCTTATCGCCAGTGCCTCAATTCCTTGAGGGGACTTCTTTCCAGGAACTTGACAATGGTGTGGAGAATGTGGGTGCCATGACCCAGTCATCGAACCACACTACCACCAAGGTTACATCGAGTGTAAAGCCTCTTAAGAGTGTGCAACCAGCGACACCTATTGCTCATCTGCATCTATCACCCATGGCAGTTTCAGAGTTTAACTCTGGGTGTATCATCAAAGATTTCTATCAACACTTGACCAACATGTTATGGGATAGACTCAAAACCAAGATCTCCAATAATCCTTTAAAGGACTTGGCCTCAAAAGAGGTGATGCTTATAATATATTTGATGAGATGAAGCACCATAGTAAGTCGGGCCTTTCAGGCTTAGAAACGCTCTTAGATGCCTTCTTTGAAAACACACCGCATCACAGTGCTTCTCAGAAGGACATTACGGGGATGCTCACTCCAACTATAAAGAAAAACATTCTACTCTTTAGAAACAACTTGTTGATGTTAAGGCAGCTGAGGCTGATCATCTGAAAGAGACTGAATCATCAAAGTCAAGTCTTGCCGAGATCGTGTCTAGAAGGGAGAATTTGGGGAATAAAGCTGAGGCTTAGAAGAAACAGGAAGCGGAAATGGCTTTGTTACTTGCGAGCAGTGAAGAGGAGTGGAAAAGTATGACAGTTTGCGCATCAAAATTGCATAATGGGCTTAATGATCTCGAGAGTGCACCTCAGTTGCAATCCAGGGAACATGAAGCTTTCGAGTAGATGATGGAGTTGCTTGAGCTTCCCACTAGATATTAATTTGCTTAATTAGTTTTCTACTGATTCCTTCGAGATGTAATAAAATTTCAATTGATGTGAATCAATAAAAAATCTATTATTTCTTTTGCCTTTAATGCCTTGCAATTAATTTGTTTCTTTTTTTCCTTGTACGAGGACCTCTTTTTTTGTTTGATGGACCTCCATTTTTTGTATGATGGACCTCCATTGTTTTGTATGACTGAACTTTGAGTAACTTCCCAAGCTTCCTACATACCCTAGAGATTTATCTAGGAATCAAGTCAAACGTAATTCATTTTTTTAGTTCAATACAAGATTAGTGCAGTTTAGGCTCGTCCTTCAGAGAAATGTTTGAGTTATGCACATAAATTTTTGAGAAATATTTTGTTGATTGGACCGAGCTTGACACCATCATTATCCACCAACTTGTATGCACCATTAGTATAGACCTCCCGAACAACATAGGGGCCGTCCTATTTTGATGTAAACTTGTTTTTGGACTTGTGTGTCATGATGATAGGTCCCATCACTGAGAGGATTGTTTCACCAAATTGGAAGGATCATGGGCGAACTTTCTTGTTGACTGCATTTGACAACTGTGCCTGATAGCATTCAAAATTTTGTTTAGCATGAAGCCTCTTTACAACCAAAGCTTCCAACTATTCAAGGCGAAGGTGAGCATTTTCTTCATCAGTTAAGCCCTCTTGGATAGCGATCCTTAGAGAAAGGATTCGTCAGTCAATAGGTAGTACAACTTCGACACCATGTCCGTATACAAGCGAATATGGGGTGGCTTCAATTGTAGTTCAAAAAGTTGTGCGGTAGGCCCACAGTGCTTCTTGTGTCTCGCAACCACTTTATTTAACAAGTTTCATAAGGTCTTATTGAAAGCTTCAACAAGTCCATTGGCCGGCTGCATTGTACATGGAAGACTTGTGTTGCTTGAGGCTGAATTTCTCACACAACTTATCCACCAAGCTATTCACGAACGGATTCCTATTGTCTGTAATGATGTTGCGTGGAACTCTATATCGATAAATGATGTTTACTCGGATGAAGTGGACTACGTCTTCTTTCTTTACTTGTCTTAATAAGATGGCCTCCGCTCATTCTGAGAAGTAATCTGTGGTAGCCAAGATGTAAAGATGTTGACCTGAAGATTTCGGTAGTGGACCAACCACATCCATTCCCCAAGCATCAAAAGGCCATGCTGCTACAGTTGGATGCAAGGGCTCGGGACGCTGATGAATGAATTTAGCATGGAATTGGCATGCCTCACATTTTTTAGCGTAATCCATGCAATCTTTCACCATGGTTGGACAATAATATCCCATCCTTTTGATGTGAAAGTATAGCTTTGGACCGGACTAATGGGCACCACAAATCCCAAAGTAAGCCTCCTCTATAGCGTGAAGAGCTTCATCTTCTCCAAGGCAACAAAGAAAGACTCCTTCAAAATAGCGGCGATACAAGGTATCATTGTGAAAGAATGAGCGTGGAGCCCGACGTCTTATGTCAACCTTCTTCTTCTGGTCGTCAGGGAGCCTTCCGTGTTATAGATATTGCATCAAAAAGTGACGCTAATCTTCTTGGTCTATATCATAGACACATACAGCATGGCTATCACTTTCGCTTTGCCCATCTTCTTCAAAGTACGGAGGAGCCACCCATTGCTCGCAGATGAGAACATGCACTTTTTCGTCACCAACCTCCAGGGTTGCAGCCAACTTTTTCAGAGCATCAACTTTCTTTTTTCCTTCCTTGGGACATGCTCAATGGTGCCGTCGCCAAAGGTAATTGATGATTCTCTTTGCATATTTGTGATGTAGGATTAACGCAGGATTTTCACTTCGTAGACTCCTTCAAGCTGGTTGATGATCAACTGAGAGTTTCCATTGATGTTCAAATGGCATTTCTTTACATCCATTTCCATTTCAAGTCCTAAGATTAAATCTTGGTACTCAACAACATTGTTGGAGCAACATTCTGTAAATTTGAAGGAGTATGGCAACACTTCACCTTTTGGGGAGACAAAAATGACACCGGCACCAGCTCCTCTCTGTTGTTCCGCTCCATCAAAATACATCTTCCAAGGTGGGAGCACTTCAATCACCATGACATCCTCAACGGGTAAGTCCTCCGACAGTTCTTACTCTACAGGCATGATATGGTCTACCAAGAAGTCCACGGGCACTTGCCCTTTTACGGCCTTTTGAGGAACATATACGATTTCAAACTGCTATAGTTGAAGGTACCATCTAGCCAATCAGTCTGACGAAACAGGCTTGGACATGATGTATTTCAGTGGGTTTACCTTCGACACCAGATGCACAATATGAGCTTGAAAATAGCGCTTTAGCTTCTGGATGGTGAATATGAGTGATAAGTAGAGCTTCTCAATTGGAGAGTATTTCAGCTCATGAGTAGTCATTATTCTACTCAAGTAATGCAAGGCGCTCTCTTTGTCGTTGTCGTTTTTCTGAGCAAGTAGTGCGCTTACTAATCGTTCTTGCGCAGTGATGTAAAAGATTAGAGGTTTACCTTTATCAGGGGTTGCCAAGACTGGAGAATTCATTAGATATTCTTTAATGCTTTCAAACGCTTTTCCACATGAGCTATCCCATTCTTCTTCCTTACAGGTGACAGACCTAAACCTAACCTTGGAAACAGCGCCAGAAAGCTGACGGACATTACCTAGGCTATACAGATCCTAACCGGCAGTGTACCGGGTCAAATTGTAGCTCTAGTTTGGTGAGTCAGGTCGTATTCCTCAGGGAAAACATGGTAATTCTTTTAAGTGGGGTTAAACACCAAGAAGCTATTATTAACTCGATCTAAGTCGCAGTTTTTACTTTTCCTCGGGTTAGATAGTTAGATTAGTTAGATGTGAGTAAAACAGTAAAAAAATAAATAATATATATATAGATATTTTTTAGATCTAGCCAAGAATACGTTACTGAATTACGATCTCTTTTTAGTAGAAATAAATGAGACAGATCTTTTCCTTGATGCAAGGAGATCAATTATATATGAAACGGTGTACTCCTAAGCTAGACAACTCCTCCTCACACGAGCGTATGAAATTGTCATATGTCAAATGTCATCAGTCCAAGGTCCACAACTGCCCTATGCTAAACTTAGTTAGTCAAAACAGGTACCGAGTACAAATCTACCCCGGATAAAAGAGGTTATTCCGTTCGTCAGACGGCCGATGTTATTCAAGAGGCTCCGGTTGTCAAGCGGATCGATTTAACACAAACGGAGTAGTTTCAATTAAACTGTGATTTTAACATTATTAAGATCTCGAGTACAAATTTCAATAAGATTCATCTTTCCGGGACAAATCGCCCCGGGTAGGAAATCGGGTTCCGTTGTCACGTTTTCACTTGGCCAATTTTACCCTCCGGTTTTTCTATTTTTATCTCATATCCTAACTTCTCGGTCGGGTTCATCGTCGGGTTATATGTTGCGATTCATCTTGATTAATTACGTCAATCCGAATATATTATCAATACGTTGCAAAATAGAAAAAGATTCATTATAATTAGTTTTAATCATGATTACCAGAGTCGATCATTCATTTTACCAAAAGATTAACTAATTCAGATTCATATCTTGGCTAGATATATTTTTAGTTTAACATAGATATAGTATATATATATATATATATCAAATTCTGTCAAAATGTCATGGATTAAATGGCTGGAAGTTTTACATAATAGCCTTCTGTCAAGATGACAAAACTCTATTAAAACCAAATTTAGCCTTTCGATCCAAACACTTATCAAATTCTCACATATATATATAGATAGATATAATTATATAGAACAACAAAAAGTAAAACTCAATAAAATTACCCGTTTACTTCAGATCTAAGTCGTATTCTTGAAAATAGCAACCTTTCCTCAAAAGCAACTTCTTGATAATCATTTCGAGTATTACAACAGTACTACTTTTTATTTAAACAAACATATATACATACATAGACATATGTATATACGGGCCCGAAAACAAAATAAAAAGAAAAGAGATCTGAAGGGACATGAAGAAGAGGGGAATGGAAGAAAGGGGAGGAGGTGGAGAAGAGAGATCTTGGCCAAGAGTGGCCAAGATGGGGCAAGGATTTTTTATGGATATGGGGAGGTATTTATAGGGAGAGTTGAGGGAGGTTGTAATGAGGGAGGTGATATTTGAGGGAGATATTTTTGGAGAATATGCTAAGTATATGCCAAGGAATATGCTAAGCATATGCCAAGTTTGTTACAAGCATGTGGGAGGTATTGATGAGTTTGTTATGACTCATCATCATCATCATCATTAGTTAGCACATGGAGTAACATGCAACAAGTTGAGCCAAAAATATCCGGTTCGACCCGAGATATCAACTGTTCGGTAAAAAATTCATAACTTGAGTTGTAGACCTCCGATTGACGTGATTCAAAATGCGTTGGAAAGATCATTTTAGTATCTACAACTTTCATCAAGAACTCTTCCCCAGAAAAAGCATCTAAGTTGGGTCAAATTTCCATCGAGAACTGGTTACGGTAGAAGCGCGTAGGAAAAATAATTTGATCCGTTGAACTCGTAAGCTTGTGGCATCTTCTTCTATCCCTCAAAATACCTCTTTTAGACTCAAAACATGTCGTTACGTGGAATCTTGGTCAATGAATAATCCTGCAATGAACCACCAAAATACCAAACGTAAATCCGACACGACACTCCGGTTACTAAACCGGACCAAAAACTAATAAAAACTTATAAAAATACGATAATTTATATAATAACTACTACTTATACATTTGAATAAAACTTAGTAATTTTGACTTGATTTGATACAATAATGCTCAAAATGGTATCAATATTGGGGTAAAATGTCGTAATAATGATCATAAATTTATCTCTCATCACAACCCCTACTTAGCTTTTGGTCGCCCTCGAGCAAAACAAGCGATAAAACAAAATGAATAAGAGATAAATTCATGAAGATATAAGGTATAAGGAACAACTAGATAATACAACCATTAGAATTACAACCAGGCTTTAACCTCAATATAAGTGTATAACAGAGTGTGTGTGTGACAAGCCTTTTCAATTTCCACTATCCTCTCTTGAATAAATCAAGCAAAACACACAAATATCCATTCATACAGCCCTAATGACTTTCCTAGGTATAAGCAGTAACAGTTCCACACAAAGTTCTTCCGAGTACTTATTAGGATAATCCCTAAAGCATATCATTCAGTTTATACTGTGGATAGTCAGAAGATAGCTAAGTTTTCAACCACGCTTAATTTTTTTATTTTTTATTTTTTATTTTTTTTATTTTATGAACTTAATTTCACATGTGTAGCATATGCCTTCATTCCCAGCAATAGGACGTTTCGTGATAACTCCCTAGCTAGACTTCTATCATCAGGCAGTCGGGAGCTTTTAAACCTCATAGTGATATAGGACGTTTCGTGATAATGCCCTACTGCACTCAAATCATTGGTAGCTACAACCAACATATAGATAGTTCATCTTAATTTGGTATTCTTCTTTAACTTATATCCTTCCTATCACATTCAAACCTTCAGATATTCACAGTACACATTCAAAAGTTAGGTACTAAGTTCTCATGCAATTATCTATAGAATAACCACTAGGATCTTGAATGGATACGCTTTTAAAATTTTCCGCTTCAATATCAAAGGCTTTACGTGAAGGAATTCATGTTACACAAATATATTTGGAATTACAATGCACTTACGGTTCACGTTGGTTATACACATCCAAATTGATCATTACATCTTCAAATCCATGAAATATATACCTTATACAGTTTATTTTAATCAACTAAATAATGCTCGAAAAAGATCGAAAACTAAGAGATTTATTGATACAAAATAAACATTAATGCCATTGCTAGACCAACGACTCCACTCCCCACTTACGAACTTACATTGTCCTCAATGTAAAGTGAGTGTAAATAAGTTGTTGGGAAAGCAATGGTGCACTAAAACAAGTCAAAACAAATACTCGGATGATAAAAAAGGGTGGGTAGGTGGGTCAAAGTTATGACCGTTGTGTGTGCAAATAAAATAAAAGTATGTGGAGTGTGACAGTGTAATGCAAAAGGGTAGATAAACACACCACATAAACTTTTATTGATTTAAAACACACAATATTCCACAGTAGTTGAACTAATACATGTCACACATTATTTTTGAAATTTAAACAGACTAGATCATGATATAAAATGTATGGCAAAGTATTAACTCTGAGTCTTTTATACCCAGATCCTCAAGGGTTATTTCAAATCGTTCTAACAACCTAAGTCCAAGAAATGATGCATTTGAATTTTTCTCTTTTTTTTCCATCAGGATTTTCGGATAACCGCCTAATCATTCCCGTTATAATGACATTCAAACATTCATCCTAAGACTTGGTGAAACAAAATGAAAATCAATCCGAAGTATTCGCAAAGTATCATCCAAAGTATGAGTAATTATTATATTTAACATTTTTACGATTTTGCCTCCGGTAGCGCTTTTGGTTAACGTCGTTTGCTCGACCAAAATGATAATGATTAATATAATATACTAAACAAAACGGGATACTTCTAACAATTACTCACAAAAGCACGTAACAATTAAGCACATAATCCACTAAAAATAAATGCTTAAGGAGTAAAAAGGAAGGATAGTACCCGTCATTGACTACATTTATAGTCTATAGCCAGACTTTACCGTGCTTCAGTTTTTAAGGCACTGGTGGTGGGTTATCCTCACGCACCGCATCCTTCTTCAATACCGGTTTCCAACAGAGGTTAGACAATTTCCACCAATCCAAACGATTCTTGACCTTTTTCTTTGATTTTCGAGCTTTCACATTATTGCTGGAGTCATCTTCTTCAACTACCTGCATGTTAGTACGATCCAAAAAAAAAAAAAAAACACCAAGTGTACACACAAGAACAAGATTCTAGTGTAATGCATGGATATTTCAATGAATTGTAAGTGTTGAAGACAACGCTCTCATGATTAACTCCCAAACTTCTCCCTTACTAAAATAGTCAAGAAAACATACATACTTTTTATCCAACTTCATCTTTGTAATAGGGATAGAATGTATACCTCCCTTACCCTTGTCATTAGATGAATATGGTAAAGCTTCCTCGAATGATTGTGTTTCATCATTCTGTACCTTTTTTCTTCAAAATATGCATTGGATGTGGTGTTGCCTTATCTCGGTTGAACCGAGATGAATTTGGGTTGAGTGGATAAGGTTCGGTTTGAATTGGCCCTTTCAAACTTGGTTCCTTCCAACTCGCTTCCAATTCGATTATTTCTATTTTTATTTTATTTATTAATATTCCTTGGGCATGATCAAGCCCTCGTTCAGGTGTTTCATCACTAGTTTGAGTCATTCTCGTATTTCGATTTGAAAATGATACTTGGTGAGATTTTCCTGATCGATATGACAGCGTTTACACTCTACTCTTAAGCGCCTTTCGTAAGTGTTTAAATCAGGCCTATAAGGAGTGAGTGGGGCCTTACCATACGGTCATCAACTATCGAAAAATAGAAAAATAACTTGAAATAGATAAAACCTGAATCAGATGGTGTTTCATTACTAATTTCGGCCGTTTTCATAACTCGATTTGACAATTCTTGTGGAATAGAAAATATCGAATAGAAAATAACACGAAATCGATAAAAAAACCACAATTTTTTTTTCTCTCGGTATTTACCGAGTGTATTATTATTATTATTTTTTTATTTGGTATCTTACCAATAGGTAGGTACCAACAAAAATAAACGAACCGCGTTTACTTTCTACTATCGAAAATAGAAAATAACTCGAAATTTGTAGAAGAAGAAAATTGGTAACTAAAAGAAGGTAGATACCAACGGAAAATAAAAAAGAAATGTGATAAGAAGAGTGTTGACTTATCCTCGAGAATTTTGAGCTAATACAAGTAGTAACCCTAGACACAAAGAAAGAAATTAGCGACGTTTTCCCCGGCAACGGCGCCAAAATACTGACACCGCCTAAACCTAGGGAAAACATGGTAACTCTTTTAAGTGGGGTTAAATACCAAGAAGCTATTATTAACTCGATCTAAGTCGCAGTTTTTACTTTTCCTCGGGTTAGATAGTTAGATTAGTTAGATTTGAGTAAAATAGTAAAAAAATAAATAATATATATATAGATATTTTTTAGATCTAGCCAAGAATACGTTACTAAATTACGATCTCTTTTTAGTAGAAATAAATGAGACAGATCTTTTCCTTGATGCAAGGAGATCAATTATATATGAACCGGTGTACTCCTAAGCTAGACAACTCCTCCTCACACGAGCGTATGAAATTGTCATATGTCAAATGTCATCACCCAAGGTCCACAACCCCCTATGCTAAACTTAGTTAGTCAAAACAGTGCGAGTACAAATCTACCCGGATAAAAGAGGTTATTCCGTTCGTCCAGACGGCCGATGTTATTCAAGAGGCTCCGGTTGTCAAGCGGATCGATTTAACACAAACGGAGTAGTTTCAATTAAAGCGTGATTTTAACATTATTAAGATCTCGAGTACAAATTTCAATAAGATTCATCTTTCCAGGACAAATCTGCCCCCGGGTAGGAAATCGGGTTCCGTTGTCACGTTTTCACTTGGCCAATTTTACCCTCCGGTTTTTCTATTTTTTATCTCATATCCTAACTTCTCCGGTGGGTTCATCGTCAAGGTTATATGTTGCGATTCATCTTGATTAATTACGTCAATCCGAATATATTATCAATACGTTGCAAAATAGAAAAAGATTCATTATAATTAGTTTTAATCATGATTACGAGTCGATCATTCATTTTACCAAAAGATTAACTAATTCAGATTCATATCTTGGCTAGATATATTTTTAGTTTAACATAGATATAGTATATATATATATATATATATATATATATATATATATATATCAAATTCTGTCAAAATGTCATGGATTAAATGGCTGGAAGTTTTACATAATAGCCTTCTGTCAAGATGACAAAACTCTATTAAAACCAAATTTAGCCTTTCGATCCAAACACTTATCAAATTCTCACATATATATATAGATAGATATAATTATATAGAACAACAAAAAGTAAAACTCAATAAAATTACCCGTTTACTTCAGATCTAAGTCGTATTCTTGAAAATAGCAACCTTTCCTCAAAAGCAACTTCTTGATAATCATTTCGAGTATTACAACAGTACTACTTTTTATTTAAACAAACATATATACATACATAGACATATGTATATAAGGGCCCGAAAACAAAATAAAAAGAGAAAAGAGATGCAGAAGGGACATGAAGAAGAGGGGAATGGAAGAAAGGGGAGGAGGTGGAGAAGAGAGATCTTGGCCAAGAGTGGCCAAGATGGGGCAAGGATTTTTTATGGATATGGGGAGGTATTTATAGGGAGAGTTGAGGGAGGTTGTAATGAGGGAGGTGATATTTGAGGGAGATATTTTTGGAGAATATGCTAAGTATATGCCAAGGAATATGCTAAGCATATGCCAAGTTTGTTACAAGCATGTGGGAGGTATTGATGAGTTTGTTATGAATCATCATCATCATCATTAGTTAGCACATGGAGTAACATGCAACAAGTTGAGCCAAAAATATCCGGTTCGACCCGAGATATCAAGCTGTCGGTAAAAATTCATAACTTGAGTTGTAGACCTCCGATTGACGTGATTCAAAATGCGTTGGAAAGATCATTTTAGTATCTACAACTTTCATCAAGAACTCTTCCCAGAAAACGCCTCTAAGTTGGGTCAAAGTTCCATCGAGAACTGGTTACGGTAGAAGCGCGTAGGAAAAATAATTTGATCCGTTGAACTCGTAAGCTTGTGGCATCTTCTTCTATCCCTCAAAATACCTCTTTTAGACTCAAAACATGTCGTTACGTGGAATCTTGGTCAATGAATAATCCTGCAATGAACCATCAAAATACCAAACGTAAATCCGACACGACACTCCGGTTACTAAACCGGTACAAAAACTAATAAAAAACTTATAAAAATACGATAATTTATATAATAACTACTACTTATACATTTGAATAAAACTTAGTAATTTTGACTTGATTTGATACAATAATGCTCAAAAATGGTATCAATATTGGGGTAAAATGTCGTAATAATGATCATAAATTTATCTCTCATCAACAGGTACAATGCTTGAAATCCATGTTGGATATCTAACCTCATGAATGAATCATGCCTCAATGAGTTTGTTTAATTTTTCTTCTATGAGAGACATAGGGTTTGGCCTAAACCTCCTTTGAGCTTGCTTGACAGGGCGTGATCCTTTCTTTACAGACAACTGGTGGACCGCCACCTTTGGGTCTAGCACAAAAATCTCTTTGTATGTCCATTCAAAAACATCTTTGTATTCTTTCAAAAGCTCGAGATAAATTTTTTTCTCTTCTAGGAACATAAGAGCACTGGAGGAACCACCCATTGCTCGCAGATGAGAATATGCACTTTTTCGTCACCACCCCCAGGGTTGCAGCCAACTTTGTCAAAGCATCATCTTTCTTGTTTTCCTTCCTTAGGACATTCTCAATGGTGCCGTCGCCAAAGGTAATTGATGATTCTCTTTTCATATTTGTGATGTGGGATTAACGCAGGATTTTTCACTTTGTAGACGCCTTCAAGCTGGTTGATGATCAATTGAGAGTTGCCATAGTCGTTCAATCTACATCGCTTTACATCCATTTCCATTTCAATCCCTAAGATTAAATCTTGGTACTCAACAACATTGTTGGAGCAACATTCTGTAATTTGAAGGAGTATGACAACACTTCACCTTCTAGGGAGACAAAAATGACACCGGCACCAGCTTTTCTCCATTGTGCCGCTCCATCAAAATACATCTTCCAAGGCGGGAGCGCTTCAATCACCCTGACATCCTCAATGGGTAAGTCCTCCGACAGTTTCCACTCTGCAGTCATGCGATGGTCTGCCAAGAATTCTGTGGATACTTGCCTTTTACGGCCTTTTGAGGAACATATACGATTTCAAGCTGATGTAGTTGAAGGTACCATCTCGCCAATCAGTCTAACGATACATGCTTGGACATGATGTATTTCAGTGGGTTTACCTTCGACACTAGATGCACAATATGAGCTTGAAAATAGTGCTTTAGCTTCTGGATAGTGAATGAGTGATAAGCAGAGCTTCTCAATTAGAGAGTATTTCAGCTCATGAGGAGTCATTATTCTACTCAAGTAATTCAAGGCGCTCTCTTTGCTGTTGTCGTTTTCCTGAACAAGTAGTGAGCCTACGGATCGTCCTTGAGCAGTGATGTAAGAGATTATAGGTTTACCTTTAACAGGGGCTGTCAAGACTGGAGAATTCATTAGATATGCTTTAATGGTTTCAAACACTTTTCCGCATGAGCTATCCCATTCTTCTTCCTTACAGGTACAATGCTTGAAATCCATCATGGATGAATCCTGCCTCAATGAGTTTGTTGAAATTTGCTTCTATGAGAGGCACAAGGTCCGGTCTAAACCTCCTTTGAGCTTGCTTGACAGGGCGTGATCCTTTCTTTACAGACAACTGGCGGACCGCCACCTTTGGGTCTAGCCCGAAAATCTCTTTGTGTGTCCATGCAAAAACATCTTTGTATTCTTTCAAAATCTCGAGATAATTTGTTTTCTCTTCTAAGAACATAAGAGCACTGATGAAGGTTGGCCGCGGCTCATCTTCGGTGCCAAGATTGATTTCTTTCAGCTCATCAACTGTGGACTTGACCCATTTCTTCCAGTTTTAGGGGCACATCTTTAGCATCTTATTCCACATCATCATTAGTACGAGTAATATGTTGGACGGAGGCATATTGAAGCTTTCTTTGAATCAAATATCTTGCCTTTTTTATGAAGGCTTTACTTTTCGTTGGGAAGCCTTCTTGTTCCACAATGCTAGTAAAGAAAGAGGAGCCTACACTCTCTTCAAGGTCATTTTATTGCTTTTCCAGAGGCACATCCTCCATATCGTTCTTGTCATGAGTTCCAGTGTACACCACCGTGCGCATTTTAGCCTTCATTATACTTCCACAATGAGCGAGAAGACATGTACGATGCTTCATTATGGACAAGATCAAGCTCTTGTTTCCTCAAAGTCAATGTTTGTTATCTCTTTTATAGAAGTACGCCTGTGTTTGGATCGTCTTCGGCTTTTGATACTCCTAGATTTGGCAGATTCTTGGTCGAGATAGAAAACCTTTTGAAGACAGAGACACATTCTTTCTTAGGTTGTAACCTCTCAAACACCGATGGCCTTGAAGGTAGAGGTTCTCGGACATTTGATGACGATGATTCATCCTCAACTCCAACATAGTTGTTGCTTGACTTCCTTATCACAATGTGTATAGTAGGAGAAGGATTATATCCCAGGCCTGTTCGGGACCTAATAACGGGAACTTTCACTTTCATGGATTTATGTGCTTCTTCACGTTCTTCAGCCTTTGCCCCTATTTTGATGGCAGGACTTCGAGATCCGTTTGATGCCTTAATGAGGAGTTTATAGGCGATGGGGTCTAAACCTACTTTTCTCGTGGCTGGCAAGGTTATATGTTCTACAACTGGGCCTTCTTTAGGATGGGTAAACCCCTATAAAGAAGCATCCATCTTCACGGCATTGATCTTGGGAAGAGGCAACGTTAATCCACTCAATGCTTTGGATTTTTGAGGTGGATAAGGATCTTCACGTTCTTTTGATGCATGTTGAGGCACTGACGACTTTGTCTCTGCATGCTTGCCAATCTCTTTTTTATCTTCAAATGGCGTGGAATTCTCTTTTTCTACGTTATCCCTTCCATCATCTCTTTCTTAAGGCTTAGAAGCGCCTACTATCTTCAAATGAGCCGGCTTCAGCTAGAATTTTGCATCACGAGGTGAGCTTAAGATTTAGTGAAAGGTTTTTCATCAGCAATGACCTTTCTTAACTCGCCATTTAGCCAATATTTAAAGCATTGATAAAGGGTTGATGGGACGACTCCATTCTCATATAATCACGGCCTCCCTAGCAATTTAGGATGTTCTGGCATCAATCACATTGACAATGCACTTGAAGATAACTCATCAGTCAAAATGTCAAGTCTGATCACCCTAATGGCATCTTCCCCTCTTGGTTGAATCCATGAATCATTAGGCGACTTTCGGAGAGTTCATCCATAGAGACACCAAACTCTTTCATTACTCAGAGTGCCAATATGTTGACAGCCGATCCTCCATTTAGTAGCACATGATTAACTTTGTGTTCACGCATGTATACTGTGATGAATAATAGACGGTTATGGGCACTGATCCGAGAAGCATGTCATCATCCGTGAAGGTGATCTCAATCATGCAAGAGAGCTTTACAATGTCTGAAGCCTTTTTCTCAATTGGCGAGTCTTCATCTTACTTTGCGACATCTCCCTCCTTTGTGTGGGTAGCATAACATGAGACAACTTTATCCTTTAAATTTTCTTCAGATCTATCAACTTTGATGGCCCCTTTTGGCATGTACTCCAATAAGGTGATTGAAGTGCGAGGGCTTTTGTACTCAACCTCTTTAGGGAAAACTCTTTTCACTTCCTTGTTTATTTTTCTTTGATTCCTTTTCAGATTCCTTGCCCTTCAGCCTTTCTTTGGCTTGGAAGAATTGGAATAATGTGTCTTTGGTTCTGCTGGCTTGAAGTCGGATGATTTCCTTTGCTTTTTCTTGTGAGTCACCAGAATGCATCCATCATCATCTCGTTCGACAGACTTTGTGGTTTTCTCCTCTTCTGCAATGACTCTTGTTTGTTTTGAGAGACATTCAGGATTCTTTCTTGGCCATGGGTAGAGAGTCATTGAATTTAACCTCAAAAGGGTCAAGTGATCCGAATTGTATGGTCATGAAATGACCATTTGTCGGCTTTGCTATGGTTATTTGATTCGTGCTCGCCTTCTCTTCTTTAAGCACAATCTTTCCTTCCTCAGCCAAACACATAACTTTGTCCTTGAAGACCAAGCATTTTTTGATGGGATGACAAGATAAGCGATGATATTCTCAATAGTTGCCTTCATGAGCTCTTGTTGCATCTTCTGTTCACTTAGTTTCTGGAAGCTCGATGAGTTGTAGTTCAACAACTCATCAAAAATTATAGGAATGTCATAACAAAGAATGGATATTTTCTTTGTTTCCTTTCATTCAAGGTTGGCTTCCGCCGTTCGCCTTGTCATGGATCAATATTTATCTAATCGGGTTTGCTTGATGTCTAGTTGTTGACTTTTACGGGATCTACGGTGGTGGCGTTAAACTACATCTTCTCTATTTTGGAGGGATCTTTCATGGATTTCAGCTTTTTGATTTTCCTTTCCCATTCTAGGATCTTGAACCGGGGCATGTCCTCCATTGGCCTCAATTCTTAACCTTATATCGTGGGCATGAATGGCTAAATCCCCAAACGATCTTGGCTGAAACCCTTTTAGGATGTATTGCAGTCCCTAATTCAGGCTTGAATGCACGTCTCAAAAGCGGAGGCTTTAGAGAGCTGATCCATGTAGTTATGGCTATGGCTCTTCACCTGTTGATGTACTCCACGACCTTCTCCTCCTTCCACTGGCGAGATTTGGTCAGCTCTACCATACTCACGGTCTTATGAGTGCTGTAGAAGCGATTGAGAAAGATCTGCTCCAGTTGCTCCCAACTAACTAGAGAGGCAGGGGCGAGACCAATGTACGGCATTTCCTTTGAGAGAACGCACGAATTTCTTCACCAATTGATCTCCATAGGTTCCAGAATTGTTTCATGTTTCAATGAAATAGGCAATATGTTGCTTCATATTGCCTTTTCCATTGAATTGCTAGAAATTTGGTGGTTGATGACGGCATTTTCAGATCATCAATCCTTTGGGTGTATGGATTGATATGAGTTTGTGTTGGACATATTCTAGTTTTAATAATGAGTGCCAGACTAGCTGTTGTAGAGAAAAGGCAAAAAGATGTATAGGCATACTAGAGTTTGATCTTTGTATATGTATGATCAAACAAGCACTATAAAAAGGTCAGCTGACTTGTTCAACAGACCTGTCTAGGTTAGGTGTTCAATAGAGTGTCTAGGACCTGCTGAAGACTGAAGGCTGAGGGTTCAAATTCAGTAATGAAGGCTAAGGGATCAAACTTAGTATTGAAGTTTATAAGACAATGATATGGGATAAGAATTTAGGTAAGTTTGTGATGTCCTAAATTGATCACATATACCTTGTATTGAAGTCTAAGTTCCACAAAAGGAAATGTGATGATTGGGACTTAGTTATACTTAAAATGGTGTACTCTAACTTCACAATCAAAAGTTAGATGAGAAGCAGTCAGCTAAGTGTTCATCAAGAAAACAGCAAACTAAAAGTCAGCTGACCAAATATATACATCGGCAGACTCTTAAAACAGACATATGATGAAAGGAATGTTGTAAGGATTTCAGAGCCAAATCAAATTGGAATTAAATTATTGGTTGACAGGCTGCCTGTTAGAAGGACACTGACACATACAAAGAAGTACAGTATAGGGAATTTCAGGGAATAATCAGAAAATCCTATAACGGTCAGATTTGAAATTCAAATTCAAACATAGGATTTTCACCTATAAATAGAAGACCCATAGACTCAGATTATATACCAAATTGACAAGCAATCAAGAGCTCTATACCCTGCTGAACTGAACTGGACTTAATTTCTGATCAAGAATTTCTTCAAATGTTTTTGTTTTCAAGAATCATCTAGTATCCACACTTGAAGATCTTAAGCTACTGATCTTATCATCCTGATCATAACCTTACTTGATTCAACCCCTTCTTTTTAAGAAGTAATCTGAAGACAGAGAAGCACTACTAAAGTTTCAAGGACTGTTGTTTTTCTGGTGAAGCTGGTGAAGAGGTAATCCTACCCTTCAAGGACCAGTGGAGTACTTAGGAGCAACAACCCTACTTGTTCTTAGTATTCGGTTTGTGAAGCCATAGTCATTGGTCAATGACAATAACCTTAGGGACTTTTGTAACAACTATCTCAAAAGATTCTAGTGAATTTCCACCAGCATCACATGAGAAGAGTGGACTA
This sequence comes from Gentiana macrophylla, assembly GCA_026214975.1. Taxonomy (NCBI): domain Eukaryota; kingdom Viridiplantae; phylum Streptophyta; class Magnoliopsida; order Gentianales; family Gentianaceae; genus Gentiana; species Gentiana macrophylla. The sequence goes on along the minus strand of CM047805.1, from coordinate 97,540,809 downwards.
AAATGATTACACCACCTGGAACCACTATAAAACTTGCCTACTTTACTTTACTGCATTTACTTTTTGCACTTCATTTTGTTGCATGTTTTTCACATCAACTTGCTGAACTAGCTACAATATTCACACACATTTCACTGCTGAGTATCTAATACTTAGTATCATCTTTAAAAAACAAGTATCAAGGCTTAATTTAATATATTCTGCTGCAATAGATTCAATAGAATCAATAGTCAGCAGACTGCTTAGGTCAGCAGACTAGTGACCCTACAGAGTTTGTAAACTCCAAAAAGTTTTAAGTGTTAAGTTTATTCACCCCTCTCTAAACTTAACCAAAGGCTTCTCAAGGGACCAACAATTGGTACCGGAGCAAAGCTTCTATTCTGAAGTAATAATGCTTATTGTGCTTATGAAAAATCTTTGAAAACTTTTTCAAGTTTCCGTTTTCCAAAGCTTTTGCATCATGGACAACAATCAGTATGCTAGGACCATTTGATGTGCTCTCTAAATCGCTTTGATGAGTACAAATGTCGTATACAGGCTTACCTAGATGCTACACATAATGACATGATGGATGTGTTGATTGATGGACCACTTGAGATCATCAAAGTCATCTATGGATGGTCAGAATCAAACCATTCCAATACCAAAGGCTGAATGGGGTGCTGAAGATAGAAAAAAGCAAATCTGAACAATATTTCTATTGATATCATCTACAGAAGTTTAGATAGAAATATGTACATGAAAGTGAAAGACTACAAAACTGCAAAAGAGTAGTGGGAGAAACTACAACTGATCTGTGAAGGCACTGATGCTATCAAGAAAAACAAGATCAGTGTGGCCAAACAGAAGTTTCAAGAGTTCAAAATGAAGTCCAATGAGACCATTGAACAAATGGAATCAAGATTCAATGCAATTCTGGATGAACTCACCCTGCTGAATGTTGTATACCCAAAGGAAGAAGTCAACACAAGGATTCTTAAAGCCTTACCACCAAAAGAAGTCTGGGAGATGAAGGTTACTGCAATGGAAGAATCCAGGAGACTTCATGAAGATGACACCTTCAAGTTGTTCTCTGATCTTAAAGCTTATGAATTCAGCAAGGATATCAATCCAAGTGCTAAAAAGGAAGTGACAAAGGCCACAACACTGGCTGCTGCACACAACGAAGAATCATCAATTGCTCATGATGATGAACTGGATGACATACAAGATAAAATTGCATTAATGACCAAAAGAATAAGAATGCTAAAGTCTGGAAGAGCATCACCAAAAAGCCACAAGAAAGCAAGTGAGAAAAAGGAAAAGTCAAAGAAGGATCGTGACTTTCTATGCTTCAAAGAGTCAAATAACAGGTTTTCTAAGTGACGAAGTAATTCCAAGGAGTTTTCACACAAGTTGTGACTGTGTTGATGAGCTGATTAATTCCAAGGTGCTTCCACACAGGTTGTGGTTGTTGTCACGGATTTTATTAACACAAAACAAACAAGTAATAATCCGGTTAACCTCAAGTATAAGGATCGTAGTAAAGAGGTTGATGCCGGGTCGATCTTACGGGGAACTAAACGATTGTGATTCTAGCTTTTTGTCTAACCTAAATTATGTCACGAAACTACTCTAAACAGGGAATAAAACTAAACAAAACAGAAGATAATACTAGACAGAGGATATAATCCAAAGCTAGGAAGGATACGGGCTGCGAACCAATTTAAACTAACTAAACTAAGATGCAAGTAAAAGTAAACTACTAAACAAATTCAAGTTTTAGGATTTAAATCAAGTTTATAATGGAAAAACGAGGATTGATCCACCTATCCAACAAGCATTGACTTCCTATCTCGATTATATTGTGGTTTTTATCTAGGTTGTGATTCACCTTATCTAAACATGAACCCTAATTCCTTAGAAAGTTCATCTATTAATCTATTATCTTCCAATGCAAGATTAATGCGTTTTCTAACCAACGGTGCAAACTTTACGTTTATAATCTAGCAATTAAACCTATTAACTTCCATTATGATAGATTCAAATTACTGTTCTTATTCATGATGATCTAGGGTTTATTAAGATTTCCATCAACAATAAACAATCACACATGCAGATCTTCCGATATAAAAGCAATTAAACGTAATAAACACGAATAAGAAACAACCTTTAAATAAAAACTCACAGTACAACCGAAGAAAATGAAATCAACAATTGTTGGACGGCTTCACAATTCTCGTTTGATGAAGCTTTTAGCCTCTAAACATCCTCAGCAACTCGAATGTGCAGGAATAGTTCATAAAAAGTAACTAGTTTAATCTAGATCTAAAGTGCATAAAAACTGGAATAAAAAGGAGAAAAACGCAACCTAAAGCCGCCCCTAGGTTTAGGGTTTTGAATAATGAGTGTATGGTGCCCTTGTGTGGAGAAAACAGCCGACTATATATAGATTTTAAAGTCGGTTCAGCAAAGTCGGCCGACGGACGCTCGTCCGCTCTTGTGAACGCCCGTCCAGGTAGATCTGGACAGCTGCAGACGCCCGTTCAGACAGCGTCCAAACTCTCTGTATCAAAATCGCTTCTCCGGACGCCCGTCTGCTTTATCAAACGCCCGTCCACTCTGGACGGGACCTCGACGCTCGTTCAGGACGGTCGAATCTTGATTCCTTGATCTTTATCCCTTTTATCATCAATTAACTCGAACTTAATCAACTTTTGATCATCTCTTGAGCCTCAAACATGTATCTATAACACATAAAAACATCGCAAAATGTAATATCGCTCAAATAATCATAAAAACATAATTAAAGCACATAAATCAACCTATTTTGCAATTAACTCTTTTGAAATATCATTTACTCAATTTATTCATTAAACACATGCTTCTTATGCAATTCAGTACGAATACGGGGAAAAATATCATAGAATATAGCATTATAAATCGTATAAAATCACCCTTAACAACTCCCCCACACTTAAGCTTTTGCTCGTCCCGAGCAAGTCGAAACAAAAATTAGGCTCGAGAAAAGAACAGACATTCTAAACATACATAACATATATCCAATAAATCAGAAGTTCACCATTGTGTGTGTGCATAGCCATAGAAAACTTCCACTATATCCAAACTCGAGAAACTCAAAGCAAAACTAGCTAATACCCCCTCGTAGACTAGTAATAAATGACACTCATAAGATGCACCCTACAAACGTGACATATCCCGAAAAAGATGATCGAATGAATCTAGGGCCTTTTTGAAATACTCAGAGGATAATCCCTACATCATATCTGTCAGTTTATACTGGGGATAAGATAGACGATAACTTAGTCTTATATACATTTCATTACACTTCATCAGTTGACTTAACTTTTTCACTTTTAAACACACATCAGAATGAGCTATTGCCCTGTCATAGCAGAATAGGACATTTCAAGATAATCCCCTACCTTACTCAAATCATAAGGCAGCTTCTTCTGACTGTCGTGAGCCTTTACTCATCATAGTGGTATAGGACATACGTGGTACACCCTACCGCACTCCAATCATCGACTAGCTTTCGACACACCCAATTATTTCATACTTTTTCAACTTTTTTATGTTGACATCAGTTACGTGTTACTTATCACATTCAAACCTTCAGATATTCACAGTATATCATACTCGGAGCTAAATACAGACTATCATAAATCTCAAGATATATACGTAGCACTAAGCACATGACTTATAAGAAAATCAAAAATCACTCGTCCAAAACAGGGTAATAACTCTATAAAATAGCTCATCGTCACTATGGCTCGTGAAAAATAGTGTCAGGTGAAACAACTAACTTACCAAACATATGATATATAGCTTAAATGACTATAAAGATAACGAACATTGAATTGAATTGCCTACTCGGGACAAAACAGAAACAAAAGTGTCGAAAAATTTTGAAAATTTTAGCTCATTTGCATAGAAACACTACGAATTAAGCAAATGTGTAGATACATATCAAACATTCCCCTCCCCCACACTTAAAAATCAACATGTCCTCATGTTGTGCAGAACGAAAGAAAAAGGAAAAGACTTAGCTGATTTAAATCGAAATGCGAATCGTTGGTCAGGCCGGAGCCTACATAATGACACTTTAGAATGCGCAACCAGACAATGTAGCTCAACGAAACCGCTGAAAATATACCTGCATGTCTTGACAAACATGGAACCATCTCGGGGAAAACGGGGAGTTATACCAAAATGAAAAGATATAGCAAAGTTAAGGAGTAACAAGAGATAAAGCATCCAATACAACCAAAAAGTATAAACAAAGTCGAAATGAAAGTACGGGTGCCTTATGGCTTACATGATCCATCGAAAGAATAAATAGTAGCAACATCAAAAATTACAATGAACCATATAAGAGGAAAAAGTAGTAAAACTACACAATGAAAATATCTATGGCAAATCAAATCGAAAAATAGACAAAGAAAATCAAGATTGCCCCGGAGCCGGAGTATCATCAGCTGGATGATCAGAAGGTCGTCCAGAAGGTGGTGACGTAGCTCTAGCTGCCGAATCAGGCTGCTCCTCGTCGGAAGACTCAGACTCGTGAAGAACATAGGCAATGGCCTGCTCAATCTCGTCAGAATAAATATAATCAATGGTGCTCGGAGCGAAGATCCGATCATCCCTTGGTTTCCGGTCCTCATTGAAACACTTCAGAATCGTCAAAATGTTGTTCTGCGTATCCCGAATATCACCCATCCACTCCCGTAAACTGTTGGCCATGCTCAACCGGATCCTAACTGCGGGAGATAAAGTAGGAAGTGTAGATGCTCGAGGCGGGACCGAAGATGAACCGGGCCCCTGTGGTGTCTCCATCTCAGACGGACCTGAAGGCTTGCCCTTCTCTCGCTGTATCGGCCTCGGATTTTTCGGTTTGTGATCAGCCCCATACTCAGGCACACCGGCATCGATACAGAGACTGTGGATTAAGTGAGGGATAATCAAGCATCGGGTATAGATCTTCTGATTAATAGCCACCTCATCATATAACGCCTGCCCCACATCCACGTTCAGGCCAAATGTCAATGCGTATAACATGCCGAGGTCACCTATGTAAAGGTGCGTCAAGTTGTTCTTAGGCAACAACCGATTCTGAATAAACCGACACTGGACCTTTCAGTCCTCCGTCCAGGTCGTGGTAACCAACTCCTTCCGGTCGCCTCCCGGCCTTAATGTCCACGCCACATCCGGGCAAACTCGCAACCGCAACTCCTCCAAGGGATCCTGTCCCAAACTCTGCCTATGCACAATCTCCTCCTTATAATCTCTTCCCTCAAAAGCCGCTAAGTTATATTTAGCATTGATCACCTCCGGTGTAAAAGGAACTTCTACCCCTCGAACCACAACTACCTTTGTCCCCAAGTCGGTTTCCGAACAGTTTGCATAAAATTCCCGAACTAGGGAGCTATTTACCGGGGTAGTCGGGATTGTCATCAAAGCTTCCCATTTCCGATCCTTGAGCAACTTAACGAACCCCGGATCGACTTTGGCCTCCAAAATGGCCCGCTCAGTCAACATCGTCCTCGAGAAATAATGCTTAGAATAGACGTCATGAGCTCTAGGGTTTATGAATCTACGAGGCAATGGCATCGGGGCAACGGTTTTAGATTTCTTTCTAGGAGGGGCAGCCCTAGGCACAACCGGTTCCTCTTCCCTCGTAGATTCTATAGTCTCCTCAGCCCTAGACGAGGATCCACCTTTCTGAACTCTAGGCATCCGTACCAAAGGCACATCGTCATCAGTCTTAGAGTCAGAGGTCGGCTCATCTCTCAAAGTAGCCCTAGTTTGGGTGGCTCTAGGAGGTTGTTCTCGTATACTCACACCCCGGTTAGGATCAACTAAAGTAGGATCAAACTCCTTGCGTTTCTTTCCGGCCTCCCTAGCCACTTCCTTACCATGCCTCTTAACCACTCCCTTCTTATGGACCATATTCTAAACCTAGACAACACGAAAAACAATCCCAATTTACAACAAGAGATACCCGTTTAACATCCAAAGCGGGATTTCAAAAACAACCAAACCACAACCACAATCATCACCAACCAACCCATTCAACATCCATCACAACAGCACATCACCATATCAGAGCAGAAAGAAACACAAAACCAGAAAAAAAACGAATTAAGATGACATTCAAGGGAACGAGCCGACCCAAAGATCGAACTCACAAAAACGTGAATAAAAACTGGAAAAGTTGTTACTAACTTACCAAGTAGGATGAGTAGATGCGGATTGATGTGAAGATTAGTCCAAACAACACATATTTGGCTCCAAAAATCAGATTTTTCTTCTGAAAAGTCAGACTAAAGAGGGTGCTGATTCTCCAAAAATAAAGCGTGTTGGAAGTTTTGGTTATGAAAATCGAAAAGAGGGTATCAATAGCGGTCTATAGCACTTGGAATCGCTCAAAATGGTTTAGAAATGAAGATTTTAGGCCAAAAAAAGAGGAGAAAGCGGTTTTTCGATTTGAAAAAGTGAAAAGTGAAGGTTCATCAAGCAGGGTATATATATAGCGGATGTTGGGCGCTCGTCCAACTCGGTGGATCTGGCGTTCACTGGGGAAATCGAGATGAACTGGACGGGCGTCCGGTTCTAGTAGACGCTTCGTCCAAGAATTTAAATCACATACAGGATTGGAGGGAAAATATCGGACGGGCGTCCAGGCGTAGTGGACGTCCGTCTAAGGATTTGTCATAGCGGACGGGCGTCCATTTTTCTGGACGGGCGTCCAAGCAGGAAAATGTGCAAAAAAAATCATAAAATTCCCATACAACCCAAATTTAAAAGTACATCTCTTATTAAACTTAATTAAAATTTCGAAAATACAACCTTAAATCAAATAAAGTACATAAAATTCCTAGAACATAAATAAAAACAAATAGAAAATAGTGGGTTGCCTCCCACAAAGCGCTTTTGTTTTACGTCGTTTGCTCGACGAAACAAACCTAACTAACGCTAGTCTGCATAAATCTCGTCCCAATCCACCAAACGAATGAGAGGACGAAGCATATCAATAGCAGGAGGGAAATCATAGTCGTCTTGTACGCCCCAGTCATCTCCAGCTACCTCTAAACCTCTAAAATGTGAATCCTGGAGTACCAGCGCTAGATCTGTCAGCATAGGGTCATTTAGGATCGTATAAGGACGTCCTATAGCTTCCTGTAGCTCCTCAGTGGTGAAGTCACTACCTCCCGAACAGCGGGGTACAATGAGAACATAAGTGATGGCCTTCGTACGGGTACTAAGCTCAAAATCTACGTGCAACACTATAGTGCCTCCTGGTCCATCAGCTACTGTAATCAGTGGGATCCGACTAATGATGGGGGAACTCCTCAGGAAGAACTCCGTAATCCATATCTAAAAAGCACACTAACTAACAGATATAAATACAAAAACTTAATCAGCTACAACTAAATTAAACTAAAACTTAAATAAATAGAATACTAACAGCGCGAACATAACCTAGCTAATATAATAAGGGATATCTAGGATGCCTCCTAGTAGCGCTTTTGGTTTATGTCGTTAGCTCGACACAGTTTAAGCTCAGCCTGGATCAGGCCATTTGACTTTTCTGCCAGCCACTACCTCGTGTAAGCTCGATCGATGAGTGTGGTGCAGAAACAAAGATCTCACACATGGGGCGAAATCTTTAATAGCTTTCCACATACGCTTGAACTTCCCCATGGGTGACCTCTTCATTCTCTGAGCCCTCTGATGACGCTTCAACTGACGCTCCCTCTCCAATTCTTCCATATCCCAACTACCAGCTAGAACTTCTTCAGAAGGATCACTACAGCCATCCTCTGAAAACAGGTTGAGTGAAGACTCGCCGAATTCTTCGACTTCCGTAGCACCACACCATAGGATATCGAGGCAACGGACATTGAAGGTCTCTCTTTAGGTTCACCAATATAGTGCTTGCACCTCGGCCATTTACTCAAACGGGTCACCACTATAACCACGAAGTTCTAGAACGCCTCAGGAATGATTTGGAGAATCTCGAAAGGCCGGACCAACGTGTCCTTAACTTTCCAGAAGCAGATGTAACCTAGAATTATATAGAAGAACTTGTTCGCCGACTAGAAATTTCTCTTCTTAATCTTAGCATCGTGGAGTAGCTTCATCTTATCTTTACTAATCCCGGCACTTTCATAGGCCTGGAGTCCAGATCGTCTAGCTCATGTAACTGCTGTAGTCAATGTTGTCCACAAGATTGGGAATCAAAGTTCAGAAATTTTGTAGCCCAATAAGCTCTATGCTCTAACTCGACAGGCAGATGACATGGTTTCCCGTAGACCATTTGATATGGAGATGTCCCCATAGGGGTTTTATAGGCAGTTTTGTAGGCCCGGAGTACATCATCCAATTTCAAACTCCAGTCCTTTCTATGACTATTTACCGTTTTCTCCAGGATTTTCTTAATGCTCTGGTTGCTCCTTTCAACCTGACCACTAGTCATCGGATGATATGGTGTGCCAGTTTTATGACGAACACCATACTTCTCAAGTACTTTCTCTAGGGGTCGGTTGCAGAAATGTGTCCCTTCATCACTGATCAAGGCACGTGGACATCCAAACCTCACGAAGATATTCTTCTTTAGAAATTTCATCACCGTCTTATGATCATTGTGAGGAGTGGCTTGGGCCTCCACCCATTTAGATACGTAGTCTACGCAGACTAAGATGTGTTTATTACCGCAAGATGATGGGAATGGTCCCATAAAATCGATACCCCATACATCAAAGACTTCGCATTCGAGGATGGGTTTTAAAGGCATGTCAAAACGCCTTGTCAGAGTACCGGTTCTTTGGCACCTATCACAAGCTTTACAGAAAGCTTCTGTATCTTTAAAGATCGTAGGCCAATAGAAACCAGATTGAAAGATCTTGGCAACGGTTTTCCACGGAGCAAAATGACCACCTGTGGGTCCACTGTGGCACTGCTCAATAATATCGCGTTGCTCGGATTCTGGAACACATCTCCTAAGCAACCCATCTTTACAGGTCTTGAAAAGATAAGGTTCATCCCAAACGAAATATTTCAAATCAGAGAAGAACTTTTTCTTCTCCTGATAAGACATTTCGGGATCGAGATAACGGGCATGAAGGTAGTTCACAATGGAAGAATACCATGGAACATCAGGAGGACAACCGTCTATCAACATAATGTTTTCTAGAGGAAAGTAAAGATCTATATCATCTGGTTCATCCTTTTCCTCATTTAACATTCTAGAAACGTGATCCGCCACTACATTTTCACTGCCCTTTTTGTCCTTAATTTGAACGTCAAACTCTTGTAGGGTCAGTATCCAACACAGTAGGCGCGGTTTAGCCTCTTTCTTAGTCATCAGATACCGCAAAGCAGCGTGATCAGTCCACACCATCACTTGAGCTCCCAACAAGTAACTACGAAACTTGTCCATAGCAAAGACTACGGCCAGTAGTTCCTTTTCAGTAGTAGTATAGTTAACTTGAGAGGGGTTCAATGTGTGACTTGCGTAGTAAATAGGCAGGAACTTTCCCTTGATCTTTTGCCCTAGAACAGCACCAACAGCATAGTTTGATGCGTCGCACATAAGCTCAAATGGTAGGTTCCAGTCAGGCAATATAAGAATTGGAGCAGATATCAAACGATCATTGAGCTCCTCAAACGCTTGCTTGCAGTTCTCATCAAAATTAAACTCAATGTCTTCCTTTAGTAAAGTAGACAGGGGCTTGGCGATCTTTGAAAAGTCCTGAATGAATCTCCTATAGAAGCCGACATGTCCGAGAAAACCTCTGACTTCGTGAACACTCTTAGGATAACTCATCTTTTCTATAGCTTCCACTTTAGCCCTATCTACCTCTATACCTTTGGCGGACACTTTGTGGCCAAGAACTATTCCTTCATCCACCATAAAATGGCATTTTTCCCAATTGAGTACTAAGTTCTTTTCCACACATCTAGATAACACCTGATCAAGATTAGCGAGGCAATCATCGAAGGATTGACCGAAGACCGAAAAATCGTCCATGAAAATCTCCATACACTTTTCGACTAGCCCGTCAAAGATAGCCATCATACACCTTTGAAAAGTGGTGGGGCATTACAGAGACCAAATGGCATCCGCATGTAGCGAATGTACCATAAGGCGGGTAAAAGTGGTCTTTTCTTGGTCATTTGGATCAATGGGTATCTGGAAGTATCACGAATATCCATCCAGAAGCGATAGAATGCGTGCCCCGCCAGACGCTCAAGCATCTGATCAATGAACGGAAGGGGAAAGTGATCTTTCATGGTTACCTCATTGAGCTTTCGATAATCGATGCAGACTCTGTAAGCAGTGACAAGTCTCAATGCTATCTCCTCTCCCTTCTCATTCTTCTAAATCGTAATTCCACCTTTCTTGGGAACTACTTGAGTTGGGGAAACCCATTCACTATCCGTGATGGCATAAATGATTCCCATGTCCAGAAGTTTAATGATTTCTTTCTTAACCACCTCTTGCATATGAGGGTTGAGCCTTCTCTGAGGTTGTCTAACACATTTTGCACCCTCATTCGTCTTGATCTTGTGCATACAGATGTCCGGAGATATCCCTCCGATATCTCGTACTTGCCAACCAAAGGCTTTTTCATTCTTTTTCAAGACGTTGATAAGTTTCATTTCCTCTAAACGAGAAAGCTTGGCAGATATAATTAGTGGAAGCTTGTCACCTTCTCTTAAAAACACATACTTGAGATGTTTAGGCAACGGCTTTAGCGCTAAATCTGAAGGGGGGTCTTCTAAACTAGACTTGAGGTCTCCACTTTTCAACTCAACATCGCTGAGTTTACTCTGTGGTCCCACTGCCAAAACTTCTCCTTCCAACAATTCCTCCTCAAAATCAGCTGCTAATTGGTCTAGATTAACCACACCATGAGTATTCAGGTTGCCAACCAATCGCTCATATTCTGCTTCTACAGCCATGACTTGCTTATCCATATAGTCGGTGAAATCATCCATCATATAATCAATGGAAAAGCCGGTTGGAGGGCCAGAGGGTACTTGAATGGACCTTAAGACATTGTAACTCACCTCTTGATCACCAACTCGGATAGTCACTTGCCCACCATCGCAATCGATGAGGGCCCTAGTTGTAGATAAGAAAGGTCTTCCAAGAATCAGGGGGGCGTTTTCGTCTTTCTCTATATCTAAAACATACCAATCGACTGGAAAGGTAAATCTATCAATCTGAACCAAAACGTCTTTCAGGATCCCTGATGCTTTCTTAGAGGATCTATCAGCGAATTGTAAACTCATAGTAGTGGGTTCTAGAAGGCTTTGTAAACCGAGTTGTTTGCATACAGGCATTGGCATAAGGCTTATAGAGGCACCTAGATCACACAAAGAATTTGGGAAGACTAGACCTCCCATTAATACTGTAAGTACGAATTTGCCAGGGTCACCTCTTTTAGTTGGTAAGTTTTCATAATTAATCATGGAACAATCCTCACCAATCTGCCTTTCCATGCCTGCTAATTTCTTTTTCGAAGACACAACATCTTTGATAAATTTTGTATACTTAGGCATCTCGACTAAGACATCCGATAATGGAAGATTCACCTGAGTATTTTTCAAAAGGTTCAGCACCTTTTCATACTTCTTATCCTCAATCAAAGGAATGTTGCTCTTCCTCGGTGGAAATGGAAGTTTCTTAAGGTCATCCTCAGAGAAAACCTTCTTTGAGGATGCACTAACAGCTCTGTCTTCCAGATCCTTCCAACGAACAGCTTTTTCAGATTTCTTAGTAGTCGGGGATCGGCCTCCGACTTTCGCTTGTTTTTTCGGTCCTCGAGGATCAGCCACTTGAGGATCACCAAATCCTTCACCTCTCGAGGATCACCACCTGAGTTTTCTCTTGCAGTTGAGGAGTGTAGGTGCTCAGCTTCCCTTCCTGCCTTATCAATGGCGAGGAGGGGCTAGTGGTTTCACGATGGGAAGGACCACTAACTTGAGTACCACTTCTGAGATTCATTGAACTGGCCTCCTCTTTACCGTATTGAATTGATGGCACGAGGTCAAGATACATGGGCCTTTGTTCAAGTCACTGAGCAACTTGACCACCCTTCGGATTCTTCTCGGTGGCGGCGCAACGCCCTGGGGTCTAGAAGCCAGCCGCTCGGCCGGTTGCCCAATTTGTCTCTCAAGATTCTTCATCGATCTACTTTGCTCCTCCAACATAGCTTCAAGATTGGTAGGTTGGGAGGGGCCTTGAGAGTTCTGGAGATTTGGAGTATAGGGCTGGCTGGGCCGACTTTGAAATTGAGAGTTTGAATTGGAAGGCCAATTCTGATTGAATTTTTGCGTAGGATTGGAAAAATTCGAGTTTTGATTCTGATTAAACCCAGGGTTTCTGTTGAAATTCTGATTCGAACTAAAGTTCGAATTAGGATTGAAATTTGAAGATGGATTAAACCCTTGGTTTTGAAAATTGCCCTGGCCAGGAAACTGATTGAACCTTTGATTGTTCTGGCCATAGAATGCATTCACTTCGCGATTCGTCCGCTCATAGGGCAGAATTTAGAAGTGTGCCCCACCTCGTCACAATTTTGACATGTGACTTGATTGTACTGTCCATAGTCATGAACAGCATTCACTTGATAAGGTGTAGGGGGATTAAATTGACATTGGCCATTCAAAAATGGCCGGTGACGAAATTTTTTGAATCAATCTGAACACGAGGGTTACGTGGAAAGAAAAGTTTGATTTATAGGATTGGAAACTTGAGGTGGTACCATCTGCTTTTGTAGCATGGCGATCAAACTTTGTAAATTGACTTCCTCAACCTTGGGAGGAGGAGGTGCTTGAATTGCTTGATAAGAGGGGGCATAGTTATACTTTGCAATGTCCTCAAACAATGCCCATCCCTCATCAGGCGTTTTCTTCAGAAATGCCCCACCAGAAGAGCTATTGACCATGCCTTTTGTGAGCTCGGTCAATCCACTGAAGAATGTATTGACTTGCCTTTCCAGTGGCAAGCCATGATGGGGACATTTTCTGAGAAGAGACTTGAATCTCTTCCAACATTCAAAGAACGATTCATTTTCTTTTCGATAGAATGTGAAGATGTCGTTCAAACACTCAATTTGTCTTTGAAGGCGGAAAGTATTGACTTAGAAATTCTCTTTCAAGTTCAGCCCAGGTGGTGATAGATTTAGAGGGAAGAGAGGTGTACCACTCTTTAGCCTCTCCCTTCAAGGAAAATGGGAAAAGTTTCAGCTTGATGGCATCCTCACTTACTCCTTGGATGCGTGTAGTCCCGCATATCTCTAAGAATGTGTGTAAGTGGGTATGGGGATTCTCTGATTGATAACCATGAAAAATAGATGCATGCTGCATCATCTGAATAAGTCCTGGTTTTAACTCAAAGGTTTGTGCAGTAATGGCTGGAATAACAATAGCCGGGTTGACTTTGACTTCGCCTGGCATGGCGTAGTCTGCCAACGTACGTCTATTATCAGCGGCCATTATCACAAAATTAGTGATTTCTCTAGCTAGTTGTTCTTCAAGATCTCGCTCGGCTCTGTCTGCCAGAACCGCAGAACGGAAATTCCGCCTGTTTGGCTGGACTATGGTTTGCTCGGGGTCAGGGGTGTATAATAACGGTCCCTTTTGACTCCGAGTTTGCATAAACCGGACCAAAAACAAGTGGAACGAAACCTAAAAGCTAAGAAAGTAAAAGCCTAAACTAAAATTAAAAGCCTAAAGAAAAGAATGGGAAAGAAGAAAAGGAAACAAAAGTGTTGAAGAAAACAAGACCAGACGGACGTCCAAAAGTTTGGACGGGCGTCCAGATGAAATTGAGCTCGGACGGGCGTTTAGTGACCCAAACGCTCGTCTGGAAGACGGAATACCTGAACGGGCGTCCAAATATTATGGACGCTCGTCTAAGTGAATAAAAACAGAATACAATTGATAATTTTCCAGCGGACGGGCGTCCAATATCCCAGACGCCCATTTGCTAACGGGAAAACTAGAACAGAAGCAGAAATTCGCAGAGGATAAGAGAAGGTAAGAAAGAACGACAGAAAAACAGAAAGACAGAAGATCTAATCTCCAAGGATACTACTAAGGACATTCTTAAACCCTGATTATCTACTTAACAACTACCTAAAACAATTATCAACTAGAAACAGGAATTTAAAACGAAATAAAACAGGAAAAACAAACAGAAAAACAGAAAACAAAAACTAGACAACCGTCCGGTTCCCCGGCAACGGCGCCAAAAACTTGTCACGGATTTTATTAACACAAAACAAACAAGTAATAATCCGGTTAACCTCAAGTATAAGGATCGTAGTAAAGAGGTTGATGCCGGGTCGATCTTACGGGGAACTAAACGATTGTGATTCTAGCTTTTTGTCTAACCTAAATTATGTCACGAAACTACTCTAAACAGGGAATAAAACTAAACAAAACAGAAGATAAAACTAGACAGAGGAAATAATCCAAAGCTAGGAAGGATACGGGCTGCGAACCAGTTTAAACTAACTAAACTAAGATGCAAGTAAAAGTAAACTACTAAACAAATTCAAGTTTTAGGATTTAAATAAAGTTTATAACGGACAAACGAGGATTGATCCACCTATCCAACAAGCATTGACTTCCTATCTCGATTATATTGTGGTTTTTATCTAGGTTGTGATTCACCTTATCTAAACATGAACCCTAATTCCTTAGAAAGTTCATCTATTAATCTATTATCTTCCAATGCAAGATTAATGCGTTTTCTAACCAACGGTGCAAACTTTACGTTTATAATCTAGCAATTAAACCTATTAACTTCCGTTATGATAGATTCAAATTACTGTTCTTATTCATGATGATCTAGGGTTTATTAAGATTTCCATCAACAATAAACAATCACACATGCAGATCTTCCGATATAAAAGCAATTAAACGTAATAAACACGAATAAGAAACAACCTTTAAATAAAAACTCACAGTACAACCGAAGAAAACGAAATCAACAATTGTTGGACGGCTTCACAATTCTCGTTTGATGAAGCTTTTAGCCTCTAAACATCCTCAAAGGCCTCTCAATGTGCGAGGAATAGTTCATAAAAAGTAACTAGTTTAATCTAGATCTAAAGTGCATAAAAGCTGGAATAAAAGGAGAAAACGCAGCCTAAAGCCGCCCCTAGGTTTAGGGTTTTGAATAATGAGTGTATGGTGCCTTGTGTGGAGAAACGGCCGACTATATATAGATTTTAAAGTCGGTTCAAGCAAAGTCGCCGACGGACGCTCGTCCGCTCTTGTGAACGCCCGTCAGGTAGATCGGATAGTGCAGACGCGCCCGTCGCAGGCGGCGCCCAAACTCTCGTATCAAAATCGCTTCTCCGGACGCCCGCTCGCTTTATCAAACGCCGTGCACTCGGACGGGACCTCGGCGCTTCGTTCAGGACGGTCGAATCTTGATTCCTTGATCTTTATCCCTTTTATCATCAATTAACTCGAACTTAATCAACTTTTGATCATCTCTTGAGCCTCAAACATGTATCTATGACACATAAAAACATCGCAAAATGTAATATCGCTCAAATAATCGTAAAAACATAATTAAAGCACATAAATCAACCTATTTTGCAATTAACTCTTTTGAAATATCATTTACTCAATATATTCATTAAACACATGCTTCTTATGCAATTCAGTACGAATACGGGGAAAAATATTATAGAATATAGCATTATAAATCGTATAAAATCACCCTTAACAGTTGTGTCGAGGACTCTTTCCCAAATACCTTCAAACCCACGATCCAACTTTAAATCAAGTCAACCATTTTCCGGTTCATTTAGTTGGTATCTGAGAATAGCGGATTGACGGTATTATATCCTACTTTATTTTTCTTCTTAGTAAAAAAAAACATCCCTAATCCCAATTTTGATCATGAACATCAAGAACCCTAATTCTGCATCATTTCTTATTTTCTAATCTAACACATGTTTTTATCACCGTTCGTTTTATATCTTAATCACCTCCGAAAATTCTGAAATTTTAACCACACCTAAAACACGTCTCGTTTTATATTTTTCCTTTTTATATCAAATCGAAATTGGAATTAGATCTTGTTAAAAACTGCATCAAATTACAGAACAGTCTGTTCCAAAAAAAAATCGTCAAAAAAGAAGAGATATAGCCGCGTGATCAACGATGTTTGCTTTGATGGCTATCAATATACATATGAATATGATTCTAGAAAGTATTATTCAGAAATAGTTAGGTGTCATAAAGAGCAAATTTTGAGAGAATTGAACGCGGAGGAAAGGAGAAAGAGGAGAGTCCGGGAGAGACGCATTCGCAATGAGGAATTGCAACGTCTACAGGACATGGAGTATAAGCTTCGGGATATGAAGGTTAAATGGAAGAAACAACCTGTGTGGAAGCATCTAAGAATCAATAAGCTCCTTGACACAGTCACAACTTTTGTGAAAGCACCTTGGAATTACTTCAACACTTAGAAAACCTGTTTCTAAGCACCTCAGTATTTTGGGATATCCACAAGGATTGCTTAAGTCCTTGATAAATCCTAACTTAAGAATTCTCTTTTCAGAGTAACCCACACAACACTTTAAAGTGAAATATAATTGTATATTGATCAAAAGCTTAATTTCAAGTTACAAGAGTCTTGGCTATTTATAGGACAAAATATCATAAAATAAAATGAAAAGTCTTCCTAAAATAATTGGAAAAGTGGTGCCCCAAAACAACTAGATTCATTGCATCTTGATTCAATGTATCTTGAATTCTTGACATCTTGATTCATGCATCTTGGTTCAATGTATTTTGATTTTCCAAAACTTGACTTCTTCACCTTCCATGAACCAAAAAGTGGCGCCATAATATCAGATAATTCAGCCAAGTATTTGTCATTATTTAACTAATTTTGCATATTAATATATATATATATATATATATATATATATATATATATATATATATATATATATATATATATATATATATATATATATATATATATATATGTGTGTGTGTGTGTGTGTGTGTGTGTGTGTGTATTATAATGCAATAATAAGGGCCTTAATGTTGGGCCATTATTCAGGCAGCCCACAAGCATAGATAATGGACTTAGATTTTCCGCAATCTTCTTTCTTGGACTGGGACTCTTCCATTATTAATTGGGATAAATTTTCCAAAGCTTTGAGTCTATTATTGCGTTGGAGCTTAGTTTCAGGTCCAACCGGAAATGTTAATGGATCATGTGTAGGTAGTGGATCCGGATTCACATCAAACCATCCCGGTTGCGAAGGATCTGTTCTCAGATCATGTGGGTTATCAAATGGATGCAAATCAGCCACATTGAGAGAGTTTGAAACGCCCCAGATATATATTGATTATCCAAATGTATCTTGATCAAAGTCTTGAATTTTCATCAAAAAATGGCGCCAATAATGTCCTCAAAAATCAGCTCATTAATTTTGTATTGTAGTTACTTAATTAAGACATAATAATATTAAAAAAGGGCCCTAAAGTAGGTGCCAATATTTATTTGAGGAAGGTGAAGTGACTCCTGAAAAGTAGACTTTCTTGAATCAAGATGCAATTTGCTTGGTCATTAATGCAATTTGCTAGTTGTTTGATTCAGGCGCTTAGAAAAAGAATTAGACATTCAATAATTTATTCAAGATACATTGAATCAAGATGCAATGAATCTAGTTGTTTTGGGGCACCACTTTTGCAATTATCTTAGGAAGACTTTTCATCTTATTTTATATCCTTATTTTGTCCTATAAATACCCAAGCTTATGTTAAAAAAAAAAATTAACGTCAAAGTGAAAAAAAACCTCATACAAATCTTTTCAGCCTTTGTACTTAATCCAAGTTGCATAAATCGTATGTATTTGAAGAACATAAAATAAAAATAAAAAATAATCTATTCCGTACAAGCAACAAGTTTAAAAAAAAAGGATGCACAAGCAAATCATGTGTATTTGAAGAACAATCTGTTCTGCACGAGCATCCAAAACTCCTTCCCCTCATCTTTTTTTTCCAATACACTTCATGACTTTGTGTTTTCACCATTGGTTTTCAACACTCTTGGATTGCTATATCTAAGATCTTGTATTCTCGAATAACTTGAGGATTGTTGAACACTTTGATCTTGTCCTACTTTGATTCTCTGACTTTGAGCAATACAAACACACTCTTGAAAGAACAAAATGTCTTGAAATCCAATTGAAGAGTTAGAAAAAAGGTTCCAGGCTCAGGCACAAGCTCTCAAAACCACGTATGAAGAAACAAGCTGAACAGAGGAAGAAAAAAGATGAACAAAATGGTAAAAAGTTTGATTGTCCTACTTTGAAATTGAATGCTGTTCAACATGTTAACTTGGTAAAAATGTTGGCAAATAAGTCTTGTGATCTTATTGTTGAGAATACAACTGTTGCTCCATTTCTTGAAGAGAAATTTAACTATGAGGAGTTGAATTGTGAATTACAATGCGATATTGATAAGATTGAGGAGCTTGAGATTGAGATGACAATGGAATCACGTGAGCCACCAGTTGAAGAGTTCATTACTTTATCTTTACAGGTAAATGGTTCTTCTGATGAATTGATTACTCTACCCAAGTCATCAGTAAATTTAATTATTGACATTGCGACAGTAGCAAAATTGATTGAGCACTTGAAGGTCTTACAAGCGGCCCATAATTACGTTGACCCATTTTTATATCATCCTCTTGACTTTATCATTGTTGATTTATATTCTACTTTGTTCCTCACTTTCGAGTCTCTACTACTCGGCCACCCTGTCTTTGTTACTATCAAAGGAATGTTTTCGTGTCCGCTAATTGTCAATGCAGCAACTATTGAGTCATTCGTGTCTCTGGCTTCTTTGATGGGCCTGGTAGCAACCACTGAAGGCTTAGCTACTTAGTCTACAAACATGGTCAGTAGATGACCTGCTTCAGGTAGTCCTGGTAAACCGATCAAACAGGATCTGGATTTGGACTTCTTGTGGCGTCTGAGGTTTGAAAGTAGCCTTTTCATTACTGAGATTGGCCTTGTAGTGAATCCCAGGTGGAGGACTCAAGGTCCAGGATTGGAAACAAATTCAAAAATGTCTTCTACTTTTTAGATGAGAAAGGACGTGGAATCTAAGTTGTGCCAGAGGATGATTGCTGTGATGTTCAATTTGTTGCTCTTCATGGTTGAAGTTCATCACATGTCCCATTTCACATTTGTATGGCCCATATTAATATTTGATCCAGGTAGATTCGAGGATGAATCCTTCGCAAACGGGAGGGAATGATATGATTCAAGAAACTCTATTTTTCAAGAGTCACTTCACCTTCCTCAAATAAATATTAGCACCTACTTTAGTGTCCTTTTTAATATTATTATGTCTTAATTAAGTAACTACAATACAAAATTAATGAGATGATTTTTGAGGACATTATTGGCGCCACTTTTTGATGGAAATTCAAGACTTTGATCAAGATACATTTGGATAATCAAGACATATCTGGGGCATTTCAAATTCTTTCAATGTGGCTGATTTGCATCCATTTGACAACCCACATATCTTTCGCAACCGGGAGGGTCTGATGTGAATCCGGATCCACTACCTGCACATGATCTATTAACATTTCGGGTTGGACCTGAAACTAGGCTCAAACGCAAAAAGAGACTCAAAGATTTGGAAAATTTTGCCCAATTAATAATGGAAGAGTCCAAGTCTAAGAAAGAAGATTGCGGTTAAACTAAGTCCATTATCTATACTTGTGGGTTGCCTAAATAATGGCCCAACATTAAGGCCCTTATTATGGCATAATAATAGCCCAACATTAAGGCCCTTATTATGGCATAATAATATATATATATATATATATATATATATATATATATATATATATATATATATATATATATATATATATATATATATTAATATGCAAAATTAGCTAAATAAATGACTAATACTTGGTTGAATTATCTGATATTATGGCGCCACTTTTTGGTTCATGGTAGGTGAAGAAGTCAAGTTTTGGAAAAGCAAAATACATTGAACCAAGATGCATGAATCAAGATGTCAAGAATTCAAGTATTTATTCAAGATACATTGAATCAAGATGCAATGAATCTAGTTGTTTTGGGGCACCACTTTTGTAATTATTTTTGGAAGACTTTTCATATTATATTATGTAGATTCAGTAGATTGATGTGCTAGATAAACTAAATGCAGAGTATAAATGCAGAAAGTAAGTAGGCAGATTTTATAGTGGTTCCAGGTGGTGTAAACCTGTCAGTCCACTCTTCTCATGTGATGTTGGAGGTAATTCACTAGAGATTCTTGAGGTAGCTGTTACAAAAATCCCTAAGTTGCTTGTCCTTCACCAATAACTATGGCTTTACAAACTGAACACTTGGAATAGGTAGGATTGCTGCTCCAAAGTTTTCCACTTGTCCTTGAAGGGTAGGATTGCCTCTTCACCAGCTCCACCACAAACAACAGTCCTTGACACAACTGTGCTTCACTGTCCTCAGTAGATTCCTTGTAAAAGAAAGTTTGAATCAAGTAAGTGATTCAGCTTTCAGCAGCTTGATCAGGATGATATGATCAGCAGCTTGAGGTCTTCAAGTGTGTAAACTTGATGTAGCTTGAATGCATATTACACTTGAAGAAATTTACTGGATCTGTAGCTTTATGCTCAGTAGGGTCAGCAGGGTGTTTGATCGATTTAATTCTGATTGCTCAAGACAGATCCTTAATTTTTATCAAAAATCATCACCTGTATCTGAGTTAGGAATCCTCTATTTATGGTAGAAATCCTTGTGACTTATGTTTGAAATTCAAACATAGCCGTTTTGGATTTGTCTCCATCTTGACTTGCTTTTTTCGATTGTTCTAGGGTGACCTTTAATCGTCGACTCATTTTTGACAGTTTTCAGTCTGTCCACCCTTTGACTTATATCCATTGGATAAAGGTCTGAATCTTTCCAACGTCCCTTTAATCTTAACCATTGATTTGTTTGACAAAATCAGAGGTTGTTAGTTGTCCCTTTCTTTGTAATCTTCCAATGTAGCCTTTGATTAAATCGAAATATGTGTCCAAAGAGTTCACGAGAACATAAGTCTGCTGATATACACATCAGTAAGCTGATCCATAATTTGCTGTGTTTAAAAACACTTCAGCTAACTGTCTTTTATCTAACTTTTATTTATGAAGTTAGATTACACCTTTTTTCACATAACTAAGTTCCAATCACCACTTTACTTGTGGAACTTAGACCTTGTACACAAGGTATATGTAATCAGTTTAGGTCATCACAGACTTCCCTAAATTCTGATTCCATATCATTGACTTTAAATACTAAGTTTGATCCCTTGGCCTTCAATAACTGAGTTTGAGCCCTCAGCCTTCAGTCTTCAGCAGGTTCCTGATTAGTCTCCTGACTCAGCTACCCTACTGATCTAGACTAGTCTGCTGATGTAAGTCAGCTGACCTTTTACAGTGCTTGTTTGATCAAACCTATACAAGATCAAACTCTAATAAACTTGTACATTTGATCTAGACATCTTTTTGCCTTTGCTCTATAACAGCTAGTCTGGCACTCATCACTAAAACTTAAAAATAAGTCCAACAATTTCCCCCTTTTGGTGATGATGCCAATACCCTCCTTACAGCAAAGAAAAAAGATTAAAAACAAGAACAGAACAAACATAGTCATCTCTCATTATAATTATTTGTTCAAAAGTATTACAGTCTAGAATCAGCAAAAACAAAAGGCAGATAAAGTATGCTGATCTAGTTTCTTCTTTCTCTTTCTTCCCTTGCTTTCTCCACTTGCTCTTGATAAACTCTTATCTCTCTGGTCATTTCTCTCATCCAATCATTTCCAATAAGAGAGAAATCAATGTGAGGATTCACTTCTTTCCCCCATTTCCATGCTTCAAGCAGAGTGAGATTGATCTGATGTACTCTGAAGCCTAAACGCATGTAAACTTCCTTAAATTCATTAAGTGACTCATTTGCATTGGTGGTAGGTAAACTCCTTTCACCTCTACCACCTCTTCCACCTCTTTGTGCAGCCCTCATGGCTTTAACCCTTGCTTCTCAAAACTTAAGTCCCAAAAAGGAATTGAGCCCCTCATGGAAACCTTTATCATGGTAAGGTCTTCTTTTGCTGTTGTAGACCTTCTTGTATTCTCTGAGAAGATCATCACTAAGTTGAAGTCTGCCAGGTGCAGGCTCTCTAAAAGCATTGGTGTCATCCTCCCATCTTTTCTTAGCAAAAATTCTGGCAGCCTCTTTTGCTACTATTGTTTGGCTCTCTTCCCCCTTATTGACATCATCAACAAAACGGGACAACAGGCCATGAACACTCTCTTGTGTGGTGACTAGAGTACTCAGTTGTCCTTCCATAATTTCAGTTCTTGTATCAACTGCAGTAATCCGTTCTTGCATAGTTTGCTCCAGTAGATTGATCCTTTCAGTAAGCTTAGGATCCAATCTAGTAGGTTGAGGTGTTCCAGCAGGCTCGGTCATAGTAGGCTTGGGAGCCCCAGGAAGTTTATCAAGTTTCTGGTGGATGGCTTCAAGTTGATCTTTCAAAAGCTTCTCATTTACAGTATTTCTTTGTCTGATCCCCTTTATATCCAGAGCAAGGTCAGCAAGAGCATACTGGGTGGAGGTAATATTGGAAGCAACAGTTTCAGTAGTTCTTCCTCTATTCTCCACTAAATTCATTAAGTCTTCAAACCTCTGCTCTTGCCTGTCCAGTTGAGTTCTTAACCTTGTTATGTCATTTCTAACAGCCCTCAACTCTTCCACAACATGTTCTGGTACTCCACCAGCCATATGTCTAGCAGCTTCATCAGCAGGCTCTTCAACATTGTATTGTGCCCTTTGTCTGCTAACAATTAAGGCATAGATCATATCTCTCCCAGCAGTGTTAGGACCCTGAAACTCCTCTAGGATGGGATCAAGGACAGGTTCCTCAAAAATGGGTACAAATGCCTGTTCTGGTTCATCAGCAACATTTTCTTCTTCAGGCACTTGAAATTCTTCATCACTGTAATCATAGTCCAGCAGCTGATCATCCTCATCAATAACAACAGTCTGCTGACCATCTTTCCCTACAGTGGTCTTGTCTCCAGTAGGCTACACTACAGCAGCTTGTTCAACAACAACAGCAGGGGTTTCCTCCAAACCCAAAAATAGTTCCAACCTTTGTCCAGGTGCTGTTTGAGACTCAGCAACTTGTACCTCCTGTTCCAACCTTTGTTGAGTCTTTGTCGAGTCTCAAGCACTGAACCTCTGTTCAGATCTACGATCTGTTGGATCATCAGTATGCTCAACAGGTTCTTCAACAAATAAAGCATCTGAAACACCAACCAGTCTGTTGACTCCAAGATTTATCCCATCATTTATTAAGGCCTCCAGACCATCTATGGTGAGATTTTCCATATCCTCATCCATTTGTCCAGTCTGCTGTTCCTCAGCAGACCTACCAGTATCAGTGGACTGTTGCATACTTTGTTCATTTAATAAAGCAGTCCCACTGCCTCCTCCCGACCGAGGAAGTTAGGAATCGGATGATGAATCATCACTGTCGATTCATCTCTGGGATGAATCATCCCTCCTCCTTCATTTGTTGATCAAGGAGAGGTATCAACAGAGAGAGTATCAACCAAATCAAGCAGATTCTCCACTCCTAATTTCTCAAAAGCCCAATCCTCAAAATTTCTCATTGGTTCTGCATCTGGCTTTTGTCTTTTATAAAAACCAAACTTCCACTGAAAGTAATCAGCTACCAGCTGGAGCTTTGGATCAACATACCCTTCTTTCTTCTTTTTCTCTTTTCTTTCAAAGGGCATGGTTGGCTTTCTAGGAGCTGTCTGTCCACTCTGCTGACCTCCAAAGGTCTAAACCAGTAGAGTCATAGTTTCTTCAACAGACGCCTCTAGGTCAGTAGGTTGCTCAGTTTGTATATTAGTACCTACTACCACCATCTGTTCCATACTGGGTTCCTCCTGACTAACATGCTCTTAAACAGGGTTAGCAACAGATTGCTCTTCCCCCTGACTTCTTGCAAAACTTGCAGGGTCTTGTACCAACTTTTCAACTTCTACAGCAGGTGTATTCTCAGTAGATTGATGTGGCTCTTCAACAAGTTGCTCAACAACAACTTGTGTAACTTCAGTAGGCTCAGCAGCTTTTGCAAGAGAGGAATCAGCAACTTCTACAACAGGCTCAGGTGCAGCAGCCTGCTGTGATTCTCCAGTATGTTACTCAACAGCAACCTCTATTATCTCAGTAGGCTTAATAACTGTTAAGGGCTCAGCCTCAATAGCCTCTGCTTCTTCTTCTTCCCTTTGAGCCTCCAGTGTCCTCAACTGTTTTCCCATGCCATATTTCTTTTTCTTGGCAATCTCTTTCATTCTTTTGGAAAGTTGCTCTGATTGAGTTTCAGCAGCTTTCCTCTTTCTACTGGCTTCCTTCTGTTGCTCCTTTAAGATTTCAGCAACGGTCTACTTCTTTGCAACTACAACAGGGTCAGTAACCTCAATTTTAGCTGGACCCTCAGCAGACTCATCAATCTCTGTTGTTTGCTTTCTAGTCTTCATAGGCTTTGACATTTATGTTATTTTTCTTGTATCAGCAGCCTTTCTCTTCTCAACAGTCTTCTAGGGTGCAGCAGACTTAGCAACTTCCATAATCTGCTCACCACCAACATCATCATCTCCACCATCATCATCACTTTGTGTAGCCTCAGCATCCACATCCACATCTTCATCATCATCCAAGCCTGGAATAGGAGTAGCAACTTCCGGCTTGTATCTGGATTGGTTAATCTTTTCAGATGAAATATCAGGTATCTAAAAATGATTCAACAAGGTCTGAATCAGGAGACCTAAGGGCTTGACCTTGGACTTCCTTATACCATCTCTATCTTCAATAAACACCTTCTTTATGTAGTGTATACGAATCCAGCCCAATCAAACTTCATACTTCTGCAGATGATGATCAGCATATCTATTTTAGGTCCAGACAGTGTGTCTAGACTCCCAACGAATCCCAAAATGGTCTTGGTAACCAATTTGCTCAGCAGGTTATACTCATAACCAATATGCTTCACATTAATGCCAAGATTTGATGCAATTTTCTTCTTTGTTTTTATTGCATCCACAAACTGCATCCTTGGTAGATTCATTGCCTCTGGATTGGTGGGGGCATTATTTCCAGGTGCAAAATGAAATAGCTCTCTCAGTAGGTCTGAGGAAATTTCAATTTCTCTTCCATTAACAGTTGTAGTGAAGGCCTCTCTACCTTCATGTATAACAATGTTCTTCCAGAACTCCAAAACATTGATATAAGAAATCCTTTCGAGTCTTCTGTTGATAATGTTCTCCAAACCAGCATACCGTCTGATTCTTCTTCCTATATTAATGGCCAGTTTAGTAGAGTGACAGTCAGACACAAAGCCTCTTACACTTTGACTGGTGCCAATATGAACATTATCTTTGTTTGCCATTTTGAGTGAATGAGATGAAGAAGAGAGCTTTCAAATCTGTGTTCACACAAGAAATTTTTAGAGAAAAAGCAATTCGAGAGTTATATGTATCCTCTGTGTATAGGTTTGTATATATAGACAGAGAGTAGTGGTTAGAAACTGTCAGACCACGTACTGTAGCATTAACCATGATTAAAGTTGGAATAAATGGGATCTTGACACGTGGCCCATTACTTTTTCATAACGTTTTGTAACCGTCAGATCATGTATCTATGGTTACCATGATATAATAAATATCCCGCCATTTGCTTTTTGACTTTTGTAAGTTTGATTGTGTAAAGTTTCCTTCAACAGCCTTGGCTCAGCAGCCTGCTGACCAAAATGCCTCAGCAGCCTGCTGATAGGGTTACTCTGCTGATCTTCTATTCCTCCTTGTTTTGTTCAATTGATAATACAAGATTAAGTTTAATACCAATGATTGATCTGTCAAGTGAGCTCACCCAACAGGACAAAGACCAATCCCCTTGGCAACTTCATTTGCTCAATTGTCCAAACATAAATAAGTGTATGGAATTGTTGATACCAATGACTAGTCTGCTAAGTGAGCTCACCCAACATAGCAAAAACTAATCCCCTTGGTGAATTCCAGTACACTACTGATTAAAGATATATCAGTCAACTTTTATAATTCCAAGTTCAGTCCTTAGTTTAGCAAATCTTTCACTATCTAGTGGTTTAGTGAAAATATCAGCAAGTTGATCTTCAGTAGGGATATAAAGAACCACCACATCCTTCTTTTCAACATGATCTCTTATGAAGTGATGTCTCACATCAATATGCTTGGTTCTTGAGTGCAAAACAGGATTTTCTGTGATTGCAATTGCACTTGTGTTGTCACACATTATGGGAATTTCTCTTTCTTCAATTCCATAATCCCTTAACTGTTGTCTTAACCACAGTATTTGTGCACAACAACTTCCATCAGCAATATATTCAGCTTCAGCAGTGGAAGTTGATATAGAATTCTATTTCTTGCTAAACCAGGAAACCAGTTTATTTCCCATTAACTGACAGGTTCCTGTGGTGCTTTTTCTATCAATCTTGCATCCAGCATAATTAGAATCTGAGTAGGATATAAATTTGAAGCTTCCATCTTTAGAATACCATATCCCTACTCCCAAAGTCTCTTTTAGATACTTGAGAACTCTTTTTACTGTAGCTAAATGATTTTCTTTAGGTTTTGATTGAAATCTTGCACAAACACCTACAGCAAAGGATATATCAGGTCTGCTGGCAGTGAGGTACAACAGACTGCCTATCATCCTTCTGTATAAGCTCTTATCAACATCTTTGCTATCTTTGTCTTCATCCAATCTAATGTTTGTACTCATAGGAGTTGATACTTTGGTGTTGTTTTCCATACCAAATTTCTTCAGTAACTCATTGGTATACTTGGTTTGATGAATGAAGATTCCATCTTTCATCTGCTTGACTTGTAATCCCAAAAAGTAGTTCATTTCTCCCATCATACTTATTTGGAATTTACTTTTCATCAGATTTGCAATCTTATCACAAAGTAACTCATTTTCAAAACCAAATATTATGTCATCCACATAAATTTGTACCAGCAGGGTGCTGTTTCCTTCATTGATTCTAAAAAGAGTCTTGTCAATGGTACCCTTTGTAAAACCATTATCCACCAAGAATTGAGATAGAGTCTCATACCATGCTCTTGGTGCGTGTTTCAAACCATAAAGTGCTTTGTTAAGTCTATACACTTTATCTTCTTGATCTTTAACTTCAAATCCAGGAGGTTGCTGAATATAGACCTCCTCTTCTAGAATGCCATTCAAAAATGCACTTTTGACATCCATCTGATATACTTTGAAGTTTTTATAAGTAGCATGTGCCAAGAATAATCTGATAGCTTCCAATATTACAACAGGGGCATATGTCTCATCAAAATCTATTCCTTCTGCTTGAGAATAGTCTTTTGCTACTAGTCTGGCCTTATTCCTCACAATGGTACCAGATTCATCCAATTTATTTCTGTATACCCATTTTGTACCAATTATATTTGCATGATTAGGCCTTTCCACTAGTGTCCAAACTTGATTTCTTTCAAATTCATTCAATTCTTCTTGCATAGCAATTATCCAATCTGGATCTGAAATTGCTTCTTCAACAAATTTAGGTTCAATTTGAGATAGAAAACATGTAAAAATTGCTTCTAACTGTCTTCTAGTCTTCACACCTTGCTGTATGTTGCCAATAACTTGTTCAGCAGGGTGATCTCTTAACCATTGTGGATTCTGGTTAGATTGATTCTCAGGAACATCATCTTCAGTAGGGTCTGTTGTTTCTTCAATAGGGGGTTCAGCAGATCCTTGAATTGCCTCAGTTGTTGCATCAGTAGTGTTACCAGCAGGGTGTTCAGCAGGGGCAGAATCAGAAACCTTTAGGTCATTGAATCTTTCCAAAACTTCAACACATTCTGGATCAGTGACTTGTTGATTCTCAGCAGGTTCTGAAGCTTCATCTTCCATTCCAGTGAACTTAGGTTCATCAAATACAACATGTATTGTTTCTTCATGTTTTAGTGTCCTTTTGTTCAGTACCCTGAATGCCTTGCTAACTGAAGAATATCCCAAGAATATTCTTTCATTTGATTTTGGTTGGAATGTCTTAAATTGTTCCTTATGATTCAAGATAAAACACTTGCTTTCAAATGGATGGAAATAAGATATATTAGGTTTTCTTCCATTCCAAATCTCATAAGGTGTCTTTGTGACTTCTTGTTCACTTGAGGTTGCATTTTGTGTATAGCATGATGTATTAATCGCTGCCACCCAATATCTTTCAGGTAGTAATGCTTCACAAATCATAGTTCTTCTGCTTCTTTTAGAGTTCTATTTCTTCTTTCAGCAACCCCATTTTGCTGAGGTGTACCAGCAGCAGCCAGTAGATGTAGTACAACATTTTGTTCACAATACTCTCTTATAACTTTATTGAGAATTTCAGTACACTTGTTTGATCTGATTTTCACTACTGTCACACTTTTCTCATTCTATAATCTCTTCAAAAGTTCAGGCATCTTTTGAAGTGTTTCACTTTTCTTTTCATGAATATCATGCAAGTGTATCTAGAATAGTCATCCACAACCACTAAGGTGTATTTCTTTCCTGTTACACTTGCTGGTGTTACTGGTCCAAATAGATCCATGTGCATCAGCTCCAAAACTCTTTTTGTTGATTGCTTAGTCTTTGATTTGAAGCTTGACTTTGTCTGTTTACCTTGCTGACATGCATCACATATAGCATCCTTTTTGAATGTGATCTCAGGTAAACCAATCACCAGTTTCTTTTTCACCAACTGATTGATATCATCAAAATTTAGATGATTCAACTTCTTATGCCATAACCAATTAAGTTCTGACTTGGTATGCACAATCAGGCATGTTTCTGGAACAGCAGTAGACCAATCCACAACATACACGTTTTGTTGTTCTTCCAGCTAACACAACTTAATCACCTCTTTCACTAATGAAAATACATGTGTTTTTGTCAAAAGTGACCTTGTATCCCATGTCACAAAACTGTCCAGTGCTCAGTAGGTTGTAGTCCAGTCCTTCCACATATGCAACATTCCTGATTATTAATCCATTTCTCACAAGTGTGCCATATCCTCTTGTGTATCCTTGTGTGTTCTTGTTTCCAAAGTTCACTCTTGGACCATCCTTTGCCACAAAGCTTGACAAAAAGTGCTTATTCTTTGTCATATGTCTGGAACATCCACTGTCAAAGTACCAGACACCCTACAAAACAAAGTTAGTGCATTTTAGGTACCCAAACCTGTTTAGGTCCATAATGGTCAGTGGTAAGCATGACCCTTGGCAAGTTTCCATAAGGTCTTCTTTGAAAGGTATCATACTTTGGTTCATACATGTATTCTACACATCCATAAGGTCTAGCAATTGGTTGTGTTGGATTCACATATGCTTTCTGGCCTTTTGGAATATAATGCTATTTAAAGTGATTTTTTTTGTTAGAAGCACTATGATAACCATAGTTTTGCTGTCTGTTAGGAATAGCCCTGTAATATGGAGTCTGCTGAGATCCCTATTGAGGTCTTGTATAAGTCCTCTGCTGAGCCCTCTGTTGATTCCATTTCTTAGGTTTTACCCTAGCAGCAAAGTTATATCTGTTGTTTCTAGCAGTAGGTGCAGGAATATTCCTATCATCATCAGTAGGGAACAATCTGCCCTTCCCCCTGAGATAAGTATCCCTTCAATGATTAGCATTCTTAGATTTAGGATTCTTATCCTTGGAAAATTTCTGGTTTTTCCCTTTTTGTGGTCCAGCAGACTTGGTAGCAGATCTGCTATCAGCAGGTCTAGTAGGCACAGCAGTCCTATTTTTAGATTTATTCTCTTTATTAGGATCTGTTGACTTTCTTGACTTCTGATTTTGCTTCCTTGAAGCTTTCTCAGTAGGCTTTACTGCCTCAGCAACCCTTTTGGGGTTGGATCTTGTCTTGAGCCTGGACTTAGGACCAGTGCGGTACTAGGTTCGGTGACCTTCTTGGATCCACTCTTATTGGATTGTTGAGTTCCAAATCCAAGCCCCTGTTCTATCACCATAAGGCTTTCCAGATTTGAATGCAGCGGAGGAACAAGATGGTTTCACAGACTCGGCTGAGCTCATCGAATGTACAAAGCAGGCTTATCTTTGATTCTGTCTAACTTCTTTTTCCTTTCCTTTGAGAACTCTTAATTCAGCATTTAATCTTTCAACTTCTGATTGAGCTTCTTTTTCAACCTTCACAATCTCATAACCAGATTGTATTATCCTCAGTTGATTAAGGATGGCATCAAAGTTTCTTCATTGTCAGAATTTTTAGGATTTGATCCATAAGTTGATTCACAATCACTTCCAGCAGGAGTGTTAATAGATACAGAGTTGTATACCTCCTCTGTTTCATCCATATTTGCCATTAAAGCATAATCTTCCATCTCAGCAACAAGTGTAGTATCATCAGATTCATTTCCTTTTTCTGATTCTACTTCATATCCTGATTCATCTTCAGCAACCATAGCTTTCTTGCCAGATCTTCTTTGTTGGCTCTTGGTCTTCAGTAGGTCTGGACAATCAGGTCTGAAATGTCCAGGCTTCTTGCAATTAAAGCAAAGATAATCAGGTTCCTTTTTCTGTTTTAATTCAGGACAATCAGGTTTGAAGTGTCCTGGTTTCTTGCAATGATAGCACAAGTAATCATTATCTTTCTTTGATTCATCCTTTTTCTTTTCACTGAATTTCTTTGTGAAATTCCTTGGAGAACCCTTTCCAGTTTTCATCATCCTGATTTTCTTGCTCAGTAGGGCAATCTGCTCTTGCATCTCATCCAGTAGATCATCTTGAGCTCCTGATGTCTCTTCTTGATGTAAAGCAGCCAATGCAGTGGTCTTTGGCTCTTCTTTTTCAGTCTCAGGCACAAGCTTTTTGCTGAATTCATAGGCCTTAAGATCTGAAAACAATTTGAAGGTGTCTTCTTCATGAAACTCCTCATTTCTTCTATGGCAGTCACCTTCATCTCCCAGACTTCTTTTGCAGGTAATGCTTCCAAGATTTTTGAATTTATTTCTTCTTGTGAATACTTCACACTCAGTAGGGTGAGTTCATCCATGATTGCATTGAATCTTGATTCCATTTGTTCAATGGTCTCATTTGGTTTCATTTTGAACTCCTGGAACTTCTTCTTTGCCACACTGATCTTGTTCTTTTGATTGCATCGATGCACATTGCAGATTAATTGCAACTTATCCCAAAGTTCTTTTGCAGTCTTGCAATCTTTCACCTTCATATACATATTGCTATCCAAAGTTCTGTATATGATATCAATAGCAATTTTGTTGAGATTTGCTCTTTTTCTATCTTCAGCAGTCCATTCCCTTTTTGGTTTTGGAATGTACTGTGTCTCATCTCCCACTGTTACTGACTTGGTAATCTCCAGTGGTCCATCTGTCAGCACATCCATCATTTCATCATGTGTTGCAGCTAGATAAGCCTGCATACGACGTTTATACTCATCAAAACGATCTAAAGAACACATCAACATTGTTCTAGAATACTGGTTGTTATCCATGATGCAAAGCTTTGAAAATGAGAAACTTGAAATAGTTTTCAAAGTATTTTCACAAACACAACAAATAGGATTACTTCAGAACAGAAGCACTGCTCCGATACCAATTGTTGGTCCCTTAAAAAGGCTTTGGTTAAGTTTAGAGGGGGGGTGAATAAACTTAACACTTAAAACTTTTGGAGTTAACAAACTCAAGAACCAAAGACTGCGGATACATCAAGATGGTCGGTGACACTCGAAGAATCTTTGAGTGTTGAGTTTCTTGAATTTGTGCAAATGTGAAATATATCAAAAATTAAGCCTTTTACTTGTTGTTAAATATGATACCAAGTATTAGATACTTAGTAGTGTATGTGTGTGATTCAGTTGCTAGATTCAGTAGATTGATGTGCTAGATAAACTAAATGCAGAAAGTAAGTAGGCAGATTTTATAGTGGTTCCAGGTGGTGTAATCGTGTCAGTCCACTCTTCTCCTGTGATGTTGGAGGTAATTCACTAGAGATTCTTGAGGAAGCTGTTACAAAAATCCTAAGTTGCTTATCCTTCACCAATAACTATGGCTTCAGAAACTGAACACTTGGAACAGGTAGGATTGCTGCTCCAAAGTCTTCCACTGGTCCTTGAAGGGTAGGATTGCCTCTTCACCAGCTCCACCACAAACAACAGTCCTTGACACAACTGTGCTTCACTGTCCTCATTAGATTCCTTGTAAAAGAAAGTTTGAATCAAGTAAGTGATTCAGCTTTCAGCAGCTTGATCAGGATGATATGATTAGCAGCTTGAGGTCTTCAAGTGTGTAAACTTGATGTAGCTTGAATGCATATTACACTTGAAGAAATTTACTGGATCAGTAGCTTTATGCTCAGTAGGGTCAGCAGGGTGTTTGATCGATTTAATTCTGATTGCTCAAGACAGATCCTTAATTTTCATCAAAAATCATCACCTGTATCTGAGTTAGGAGTCCTCTATTTATATGTAGAAATCCTTGTGACTTATGTTTGAAATTCAAACATAGCCGTTTTGGATTTGTCTCCATCTTGACTTGATTTTCTGACTGTTCCTAGGACAGACACACTCTGACTCCTTTTTGACAGTTTTCAGTCTGTCCACCCTTTGACTTGTATCCATTGGATAAAGGTCTGAATCTTTCCAACGTCCCTTTAATCTTAACCATTGATTTGTTTGACAAAATCAGAGGTTTTTAGCTGTCCCTTTCTTTGTAATCTTCCAATGTAGCCTTTGATTAAATCGAAATATGTGTCCAGCAGGTTCCTGAGAACATTAGTCTGCTGATATACACATCAGTAAGCTGGTCCATAATTTGTTGTGTTTAAAAACACTTCAGGTAACTGTCTTTTATCTAACTTTTATTTATGAAGTTAGATTACACCTTTTTGCACATAACTAAGTTCCAATCACCACTTTACTTGTGGAACTTAGACCTTGTACACAAGGTATATGTAATCAGTTTAGGTCATCACAGACTTCCCTAAATTTTGATTCCATATCCTTGACTTTAAATACTAAGTTTGATCCCTTAGCCTTCAATAAGCGAGTTTGAGCCTCGCCTTCGCCGATCTCAAAGAGGTTCTGATTAGTCTCATCGACTCAGCTACCCTACTGATCTAGACTAGTCTGTTGATGTAAGTCAGCTGACCTTTTACAGTGCTTGTTTGATCAAACCTATACAAGATCAAACTCTAATAAACTTATACATTTGATCTAGACATCTTTTTGCCTTTTCTCTATAACAGCTAGTCTGGCACTCATCACTAAAACTTAAAAATAAGTCCAACAAAGGACTTAAGCAATCCTTGTGGATATCCCAAAATACCGAGGTGCTTAGAAACAGGTTTTCTAAGTGTTGAAGTAATTCCAAAGTGCTTTCACACAAGTTGTGACTGTATCAAGGAGCTTATTGATTCCAAGGTGCTTCCACACAGGTTGTGGTTGTGTCAAGGACCTATTCCAAATACTTTCAATCCACGATCCAAGTTTAAGTCAAGTCAACCTTTCTTCGGTTCACTTTATTACTGCAATGGAAGAATCCAAGAGACTTCATGAAGAGGACACCTTCAAGTTATTCTTAGATCTTAAAGCTTAAGAATTTAACAAGGATATCATTCCAAGTGCTGAAAAGGAAGTGACTAAGACCACAGCACTGGCTGCTGCACACAATGAAGAATCATCAACTGCTCATGATGATGAACTGGATGACATGCAAGAGCAAATTGCATTAATGACCAAGAGAATAAGAGTGCTGAAGTCTGGAAGAGGATCACCAAAAATCCACATCAAGAAAGCAAGTGAGAAAAAGGGAGAGTCAAAGAAGGATCATGACTTTCTATGCTTCTGTGGAAATATTTACCTTATTATTTCATGTAACACTTTACTTGTATACATTATTTGTAACATGTCATATTAATGTATTGTATAAACAATTAATATGTCATAAAGTAACTCTATTTTGTCCTATTATGTAATAGCCGCCAATAGGAGTATCTAGCCGCCCATAGCACTTAACTACTAGGACCTCTCACTTTACTAGGATCTCTCACCTTCATGCTTGTATCTATTAATACTCATTCTTTTATCTTGAATAAACAAGTTGAGTTTACCCAAGTACTATTGCTTTCTCAAACTCTCTTCATGGTATCGGAGCCATAATCTCCTTTAAATCCACTGCAAAATCTCCTATCGTATCAAGAATGTCTTCAATATCCGAAGCCTCTTCACCCTCAGTAGAGCCCCAGCAGCCTCAGCAGACTAGGATCACTAAAAACTCTTCTTTTACAAATCACAGACTTGATGACAACAACTACCTGTTGTGGTCAAGATCTATGAAAATGCACATCTCAGGCCAGAGCAAGATGGGATACTTGTCTGGCTCCAAACCTGCCCCTGCTGAAACTGACCCCAAGTTTGAAGCATGGGATACAGAAAATAACCAAGTCATGACCATCCTCACGAGGTCAATGACAAAAGAGATCAGTGAGAACTTAATGATGTATGACACTGCTAAGGAAATCTGGGATAATGCCAGAGACCTTTACTCCAAAAAAGACAATACATCTGAGGTCTATGATCTTGAAACCCAAATCCAAAATTGCAGACAAGGTGATCTGTCTGTAACTCAGTACTTCAACCAACTATCTAAGGCATGGCAACACCTAGATATGTTGGAAACTCACCCATGGAAGGATGTAGAGGATGCTACCTTATATAAGGATATCATTGAGAAGAAGAGGGTATTCAAGTTCCTTACTGGACTGAACTCATCTCTTGATGATGTTAGAGGAAGAGTCCTTGCTACTAAACCTCTCCCCAACCTCAAATCTGTGTTTGCTGAAGTCAAACATAAGGAAAGTAGGAGAAAAGTGATACTTCAAAGCAACCCTGCTGATCACTCTACTGAGAGCTCAGCACTGATGGTGGTCAGAAAGCCTACTGAGGACACTGAGACCTACTGAAGGCCTACTGAGAATACAGGAAAGTTGTTCTGTGACCACTGCAAATGCACAAATCACACGAAGGACACTTGCTGGAAACTACATGGTAAGCCTAACTCCTCTAAACCCTCCAAACCAACCAGGGAGAGTCAGGACAGACATTTCAGTGAAGAAGGGAACAAGGAAACTACTTTGGATGCTCAGTTTCCTGCCTTCAAAGCCTTCCTTACTCAACAAAAGGAAGGTAGTTCTATCACTGACATAGCTACTCATGCTAAAACATGTATATTCCACTCACCTCTCAGTAGTGATACTTGGATTGTTGATTCTGGGGCATCATCCCATATGGCTGGTAACAAGAGTCTCATATCTCACTTTAAGCCCGGTCATCAGACCCATAATATTAAGATTGCTGATGGATCTATTTCCTGTGCACAAGGTTTTGGAAATGTTAAACTTACTGATAAGATCTACCTACAGGAGTGTCCTATTTGTTCTAAAATTAGACTGTAACCTTATATCTGTCAGTAGACTCACTAAAACCTAAATTGGACAGTCATGTTTAATAACAATCATTGTATATTCCAGGATCTTTCTTCACAGGAAGTGATTGAGAGAGCTAAAGCCTGCTCAGGATTGCTTATGGTCAACCTCTTTGAAGACGAGAAGATTGAAGATCTAAAGCGCCTCTCAAAGAGTTGCAACCAAACTTTAGACAATATCATATTATGGCATTATAGACTAGGTCATCCAAGTTTTGGTTATTTAACGTCTTTATTTCCTGAATTGTTTGAAGGATGTAACCTCAGTGACCTTCAATGTGATATTTGTCAGTTTTCCAAACTTACTAAATCTGTGTATACTAAAATATCTTACTTACCCTCCACACCTTTCACTTTGATTCATAGTGATGTATGGGGACCTTCAAGAGTTAAGAGTATAACAGGAAAGAGGTGGTTTTTAACCTTCATAGATGACCACACCAGGATCACATGACTGTTTTTTATGAACGATAAATCCGAAGTTGAAACCATCTTCCAAGAGTTCTATAACATGGTATCCACTCAATTTGACACTATGATTAAAATCTTAAAAACAGATAATGCCCTGGAATACTATGAGTCCAACCTCAGCACCTTCATGAATGATAAAGGAATTGTTCACATCAGTATTGTGTAGAGACACCTCAGCAGAATGGGGTTGCTGAGAGGAAGAACAAGCAATTATTGGAGATGGCTAGAGCAGTTATGTTCACCACACATATGCCAAAATACATGTGGGGTGAAACTATATTAACAGCCACATATCTGATCAACAGGTTACCCAGCAGAGTGTTAGATTTCAAGACTCCCATCCAAACCCTACTGACAACTCATCCCTGTCCTCATCTCATTGCTGACTGGCCTCCAAAAATCTTTGGATGTACTGTGTTTGTCTATATTCATGCCCAACACAAAAGCAAACTTGACACCAAAGCTCATAAGTGTATTTTCCTAGGTTATGCCAAAGACAGAAAGGGCTACAAGTGTTATTCTCCCACTGACAAAAGGTTCTACAATTCTATGGATGTAAAATTCTTTGAAAAAACCACTTACTAAAGTAAACCTATTGAGACAGTCACAGATGGAAACCTTATTGAAATAGAAGCATTTCCTCCTTCTCATAGTCCTCTAACTCCCACTACATCCTCAGTTGAGGAAATTGAGACCATTCCAATCCCTCTGCAAACTCCTAACATTCAAACAGCTCCTCAGCAGATTCCTGACCTTCAGCAGCCTCCTGAACCAACTGAACCTCAAGAATCTCATCGATACTCCTCAACCTCAAAGAACTCACTGATACTCATGAACCTCTTTGAACTCATCGAACTTCAAGAGCCCTTCATCGATATTGATGACATAGCTGTCATAAATGGAAAGAGATCATGCACAGATCACTCTATTCATAATTATGTGTCCTATGATCACTTGTCTCCTGGTTTTGCTATGTTTACGTAAGACTTTGATACTCATTCCATTCCTAAGAATATACAGGAAGCTCTAAAACATGACAGGTGGAAGACTGCTGTCAACACTGAAATGACTGCTCTTCTTGACAACCATACTTGGGATCTCACCACTCTCCCATAAGGAAAGAAGACAGTCAGCTGTAAATGGCTATTCACCATCAAGTACAATGCTGATGGTACTATTGACAAGTACAAAGCGAGACTGGTCGCAAGGGGCTTCACTCAAACATATGGTTTTGACTACAAAGAGACATTTGCACCTATGGCAAAACTAAACACAGTTAGGGTGCTGATGTCCCTTGCTGTCCAACTTGACTGGCAACTCCACCAATTGGACATCAAGAATGCCTTCCTAAAAGGTGACCTCACTAAGGAAGTCTATATGACTATACCTCCTGGTTTCACCAATACTCACACTAAAGGGAAAGTTTGCAAACTAGGGAAATCTCTATATGGCCTGAATCTGTCCCCAAGATCATGGTTTGACAAACTTACTACTGTGGTTAAAGCTGATGGATATCATCAGTGCAACTCAGATCACACCATGTTTATAAAAATAATCAATAAGAGAAGATCCATCCTTATTGTCTATGTGGATGATAACATCCTTACTGGTGATGACCCTACTGAGATCCAAACATTGAAGACCCTACTGGAAAAAGTGTTTCAAGTTAAAGATTTGGGCTACCTCAAGTACTTCCTTGGCATGGAAATAGCAAGAAACAGCCAGGGTATCTCAGTCTCACAGAGGAAGTATGTGCTGGACCTGCTTAAGGAAACTGGCATGCTAGGGTGCAAACCAGATATCTCTCCAGTATACCCCAGTAATCCAATAGTGCATGGTAATATTGTTGTATGAAAGGAACAATATCATGAGGCTTGTAAGGAAACTCATTTACCTCTCCCATACATGACCTGATATTTCTTATGGAGTCAGCCTTGTCAGTCATGTTGGACTTATTTCTTAGTTTTGATGATGAGTGCCATACTAGCTGTTATAGTGCAACGGCAAAAAGATGTCTAGATCAAATGTATAGGTTTATTAAAGTTTGATTCATAAATAGGTTTGATCAAACAAGCACTTTGTAAAGAAGGGTCTTTGGTTGATATCAACAGATGGTCTCAGTCATTAGGGTAGATAGGTCTATAGACTAGTCAGAACTCTTTCAAGATCAAGACTCAAGGTGAGGGTTCAAACTCGTGAAATGAAGGCTAAGGGATCAAACTTAGTATTTAAAGTCAAGGATATGGAATCGAAATTTAGGCAAGTCTGTGATGACCTAAAGCGATTACATATACCTTGTGTAGAAGGTCTAAGTTCCATAAGTTGGATGTTGTTTGGAACTTGGTTATAATTAAAATGGTGTAATCTAACTTCACAAATAAAAGTTAGATACAAGAAATCATTGCATTATATTTTATACACAAAGAAATTGTCATTCATGAGATCGATAGTACTTCAATGATCGATGAACTCGCTAATGTATATACCTCGATTAAATCAAGATTATATTGGAAGATTACATGGATAAGGACAGCCAAATACCTCTGACTTATCAAGAAAATCAAAGGCTGAGATTAAAAAGACGTTGGGATGATTCATATTTTTATCCATTGGATACAAGTCAAAGGGTGGGGCAGACCGATCTTGTCAAAAAGGATTTCGAGCGTTGTCGACCCTATGAATAGTGATGATCGCAAATCGATGGGACAAAAACAAGGAACGGTCACATTTGAATTTCAAATACAAGTCACATGCATTCCTGCCTATAAATAGAGGACTTTCAACTCAGAAAATAGATGATGAAATTGGAGATAAACTTTAAGTGATAACACTGAGCTGACAAACACCCTGCTGAACTTGCTGAGCATAAGGCTGCTGATCTAGTGAATTTCTTCAAGTGCATTCTGTATTCAAGCTACATCAAGATTAAACACTTGAAGACTGCAACCTGCTGATTATATCATCGTAATCATGTTGCTGCAACTGAATCATTTACTTGATTCAATCTCTATTTTATAAAGAACCTGCTGAAGACAGTGAAGCATCTGTTGGGTGTGAAAGACTGTTGGTTGTGGTGGAGCTGGTGAAGAGGCAATCCTACCCTTCAAGGACCAGTGGAAGACTCAGGAGCAGCAATCCTACCTGTTCCCAGTTTTCAGTTTGTGAAGCCATAGTTATTGGTGAAGGACAAACAACTTAGAAATCTTTGTAACAGCTACATCAAAGATCTCTAGTGAATTTCCTCCAACATCACAGGAGAAGAGTGGACTGATAGGATTACATCACCTGGAACCACTATAAAAATTTGCCTACTTACTTTCAGCATTTACTTTCTGCACTTAGTTTATTTCATTCATCAACCTACTGAATCAAGCAACTGAGATCACACACTTGCACTACTGAGTATCTAATACTTAGTATCATATTTAACAACAAGTTTTAAGGCTTAATTTTGATACTATTCCGCTGCATAAATTCAAAGAAATCGAGCTGTCAAGAAACTACTATTTATCAAAGAGGCTCACGAGGTCTCAAAGAGACTCTGAAATATCGCAGTTTCTTGAAGTTGCAGAATTTGTTAATTCCAAAGTTTTAAGTGTTAAGTTTATTCCCCCCCCCCCCCCTCTAAACTTAACCAAAGCCTTTTCAAGGGACCAACAATTGGTATCGGAGCAGTGCTTCTGTTCTGAAGTAATCCTACTTGTTGTGCTTGTGAAAATTCTTTAAAACTTTCTTTCAAGTTACTGATCTTCAAAGATTTGCATCATGGACAACACACAGTATGCTAGAACTATGTTGATGTGTTCTCTAGATAGATTTGATGAGTATAAACGTCGAATGCAGGCTTACCTTGCTGCAACTCATGATGAGATGATGGATGTACTAACTGATGGACCACTAGAGATTACAAAGGCAGTAACAGTGGGTGACACAACTGAGTACATTCCTAAACCAAAAAGAGAATGGAATGTAGAAGACAGAAAAAGAGAAAACCTCAACAACATTGCTATTGATATCATTTACAGAACCTTGGATAGCAATATGTACATGATGTTAAAGATTGCAAGACTGCAAAGGAACTTTGGGACAAGATTCACTTGATCTGTGAAGGCACTGATGCAATAAAGAAGAACAAAATCAGTGTGGCCAGAAAGAGGTTTCAAAAGTTCAAGATGCTGCCAAATGAAACCATTGAGCAAATGGAGTCAAGATTCAATGCAATCCTAGATGAACTTACCCTGCTGAGTGTAAGTTATTCTAAAGAGGAAATAAACACCAAAATCTTGGAAGCTTTACCTGCAAAAGATGTTTGGAAAATGAAGGTGACTGCAATTGAAGAAATGAGAAAGTTGCATGAAGAAGACACCTTCAAGTTGTTTTCAGATCTCAAGGCTTATGAATTTAGCAAAAAGCTTGTACCTGAGACTGAAAAGGAAGAGCCAAAGACCACTGCATTGGCTGCTTCACATCATGAAGAAACATCAGGAGGACAGGATGATATGCTGGATGAGATGCAAGAATAGATTGCCCTACTGAGCAAGAAAATCAGGATGATGAAGACTGGAAAGGCCCCTGCAAGAAATTTTACAAAGAGGCCTACTGAAAGAAAGAAAGAAGAACCAAAGAAAGATAATGACTATATGTGCTTTCATTACAAGAAACCAGGACACTTCAAACCTGACTGTCCTGAGTTAAAACAAGGCAAGGAACCTGATTATCTTTGCTTCAACTGCAAGAAGCCTGGACATTTTAGACTTGATTGTCCAGACTTACTGAAGACCAAGAGTCAACAAAGAAGACATGGCAAGAAGGCTATGGTTGCTGAAAATGAATCAGGGTATGAAGTGGAATCTGAAAAGGGAAATGAATCAGATGACATTGTACTGGTTGCTGATATGGAGGATTATGCTTTGATGGCCAATATGGATGAAACTGAGGAGGTATACAACACTGTATCTATCAACACTCCTGCTGGAAGTGATTGTGAATCAACTTGTGGTTCAAATCCTAGAAATTCTGATAACAATGAGACTTTGGATGCCATCCTTAATCAACTGAGGATAATAAAATCTGGTTATGAGATTGTGAAGGCTGAAAAAAAAGCTCTTGAATTGGAAGTTGGAAGATTGAAAGCTGAATTAAGGGTTCTCAAAGGTAAGGAAAAAGATGTTGGATGAGAATCAAGATAAGTCTCTTTGAACATCCAAAGACCTCTCGAATCATTTGAACCATCTTGTTCCACTACTGCATACAAATCAAGAAAGCCTTATGGAGATAGAACTGGGCTTGGGTTTGGAACTCAACAATCTAACAAGAGTGGATCCAGTAAGGTCACTGAACCTAGCACCAGAATTGGTCCTAAGTTTGTACCTGCACTAGATCCAACTCCCAATAAGGTTGCTGAGGCAGTAAAACCCAATGAGAATGCTTCAAGAAAGCAAAATCAGAAGTCAAAGAAGTCAACATCTCCTAATAAAAAGAATAAATCTAAAAATAGGACTCTTTGTGCCTTCCAAGCTCTGATGATGGCGGACACTGCTACCAAGTCTCTTTGGACCACGGAAGGGTAAGAGGCAGAAATATTCCAAGGATAAGAATCCTAAACCCAAAAATGTTAATCATTCAAGGGATACTTATCTCGTGGGAAAGGTAGACTGTTCCCTATCGATGATGATTGGAATATTCTCGCATCTAATGCTAGAAGCTTGATAAGTATAACCATGTCGCTAGGGTAAAACCTAGGCAATGGAATCCATGCAGAGGACTTACACAAGACCTCATCGAGACTCCATATTACAGTATTCATTCCTAACAGACAAAGAAAGCGATGGTTATGCAAATGCTTCTAACACCAAGAATCACTCCAAACAAACATTATAAACCAAAAGGCGAGAAAACATATGTGATTCCTACACAACCTCATTGTTAGAACTTATGGATGTGTGGAATACATGTATGAACCAAAGTATGAACCAAAGTATGACACATTCAGAGAAGACCTTATGGAGACATGCCAAGGGTCATGCTTACCATCGACCATTATGGACCCAAACAGGTTTGGGTACCTAAAATGCATTAACTTTGTTTTTAGTAGGTGTTATGTACTTTGACGGTGGATGTTCCGGACACATGACAAAGAATAAGCACTCATTTAACAAAATTTGTGGCAAAAGATGGTCCAAGGGTGAATTTTGGCAACAAGAATACACTGGATATACAAGAGGATATGGCACACTTATCGAAATGGACTTACAATCAAGAATGTTGCATATGTGGAAGGACTAGACTACAACTTGCTTTGAGTTAATTGGACAATTTCGTGACATGGGATACAAGGTCACTTTTGACAAAGACAATCTGTATTGTCATTAGTGAAAGAGGTGATCAAGTTGTACTTGTTTGGTAGAAGACAACAAAACATGTATGTTGTTGATTGGTCACTGCAGATTCGAAACTCTGCTGATTGTGCATACCAAGTCCGAACTCAATTGGTTATGGCACAAGAAGTTGAATCATTTAAACTTTGATGATATTAATCGGTTGGTAAAAGAAGAAGTGGTGATTGGTTTACTACGAGATCACATTCAAGAAGGATGCTATATGTGATGCTTGTCACAGGTAAACAGATAAAGTCAAGTTTCAAATCAAAGACCAAACAATCAACTAATAGAGTGTGGAGCCGATGCATATGGATCTTTTGGGCCAATAACTCCAACAAGTGTAACAGGAAAGAAGTACACCTTGGTGGTTGTGGATGATTACTCTAGGTACACTTGGGTGATATTTATGAACAAGAAAAGTGAAACACTTCAAAGCATGCCAAATCTTTTGAAAAGATTACAAAATGAGAAAAGTTTAATGAAGAATAAAGATAAGATCGGATCGTGGTAGTCTTGAATTTCTCAACAAATTTATAAGAGAATATTGTGAACATAATGGTGTACTACATCAACTTGATCTGTCTTTGGTACACCTCAAAGAAATGGGGTTCTTTGAAAAGAAGAAACAGAACTTTAAAGGAAGCAGGAAGAATAATGATTTGTGAAGCATTGCTACCTGAAAGATATTGGGTTGAAGCAGTAAATACAGCATGCTATACACAAAACAGAACATCAGTAAACAAGAAGCTGCTGAAGACACCTTATGAGGTTTGAAATGGAAGGAAACCTAACATATCCTATTTCCATCCATTTGGAAGCAAATGTTTTATTCTAAATCATAAAGTTCATTTGAAAACATTCCAACCAAAATCAGATGAAGGCATATTCTTGGGATATTCTTCAGTCAGCAGAGCATTCAGGGTACTGAACAAGAGGTCACTGAAACATGAAGAAACAATCCATGTTGTGTTTGATGAACCTAAGTTTACTGGTATGGAAGATGAAGATTGTGGACCTGCTGAGAATCAACAAGTCACTGATCCAGATTGTGTTGAAGTTTTGGAAAGATTCAATGACTTAAATGTTTCTGATACTGCCCCTGCTGAACACTCTGTTGATAATGTTACTGAAGCAACAACTGAAGCAGTTCAAGGATCTGCTGACCCCCCTATAGAAGAAGCTATGAGACCATCAAGATGATGTTCTGAAAATCAAAATAACCAAAATCCACAATGGTTAAGGAATCACCTCTTTGAACAAGTTATTGGCAATGTACAGCAAGGTGTGAGGACTAGAAGACAACTGGAAGCTATGTCTACTTGTTTTCTATCTCAAATGGAACCTAAAGTTGTTGCTATGCAAGAGGAATTGAATGAATTTGAAAGAAATCAAGTTTGGACACTAGTTGATAGGCCAAGTCATGCAAATATCATTGGTACTAAGTGGGTATACAGAAATAAACTTGATGAATCTTGTACCATTGTAAGGAACAAGGCCAGACTAGTTGCAAAAGGCTATTCTCAAGCTGAAGGAATAGATTTTGATGAAACTTATGCACCTGTTGCAAGATTGGAAGCTATCAGATTATTCTTGGCACATGCTGCATATAAGAACTTCAAAGTATATCAAATGGATGTCAAGAGTGCATTTTTGAATGGCATTCTAGAGGAGGAAGTGTATGTTCAGCAACCTCCTGGATTTGAAGTTAAAGATCAAGAAGATAAAGTGTATAGACTCAACAAAGCACTTTATGGACTGAAACAAGCACCAAGAGCATGGTATGAGACTCTATCTCAATTCTTGGTGGACAATGGTTTTACAAAAGGCACCATTGACAAGACACTTTTCAGAATCAGTGAAGGGACAAAGACCCTGGTACAGATTTATGTGGATGACATAATTTTTGGTTCTGAAAATGATTTACTTTGTGAAAAGTTTGCAAATCTAATGAAGAGTAAATTCCAAATGAGTATGATGGGAGAAATGAACTACTTTTTGGGATTGCAAGTTAAACAGATTAAAGATGGAATCTTCATTCATCAAACCAAGTACACCAAGGAGTTGCTGAAGAAGTTTGGTATGGAAAACAGTACTAAGAATTCAACTCCTATGAGTACA
Organism: Gentiana macrophylla; assembly: GCA_026214975.1. Taxonomy (NCBI): domain Eukaryota; kingdom Viridiplantae; phylum Streptophyta; class Magnoliopsida; order Gentianales; family Gentianaceae; genus Gentiana; species Gentiana macrophylla. The sequence goes on along the minus strand of CM047805.1, from coordinate 97,496,188 downwards.
AATATCAGACTGGGTGAAGATAAAGAAGGCAAAGATGTTGATCAGACTCTATACAGAAGGATGATAGGTAGTCTGCTGTATCTTACTGCCAGCAGACCTGATATATCCTTTGCTGTAGGTGTTTATGCAAGATTTCAATCTAAACCTAAAGAAAGTCATTTAGGTGCAGTCAAGAGAGTTCTCAAGTATTTAAAAGAAACTTTGGGAGTAGGGATATGGTATTCCAAGGAAGGAAGCTTCAAAGTTATATCCTACTCAGATTCTGATTATGCTGGTTGCAAGATTGATAGAAAAAACACCTCAGGAACCTGTCAGTTAATGGGAAATAGACTGGTTTCCTGGTTTAGCAAGAAACAAAATTCTATATCAACTTCTACTACTGAAGCTGAATACATTGCAGCTGGAAGTTGCTGTGCACAAGTACTGTGGCTAAGACAACAATTAAGGGATTATGGAATTGAAGAAAAGGAAATTCCAATTATGTGTGATAACACAAGTGCAATTGCAATCACAGAAAATCCTATTTTGCACTCAAGAACCAAGCACATTGATGTGAGACATCATTTTATAAGAGATCATGTTGAAAAGAAAGATGTGGTGGTTCTATACATCCCTACTGAAGATCAACTTGCTGATATTTTTACTAAACCACTTGATAGTGAAAGATTTGCCAAATTAAGGACTGAACTTGGAATTATAAAAGTTGACTGATAATCAGCAGTGTACTGGAATTCACCAAGAGGATTAGTCTTTGCTATGTTGGGTGAGCTCACTTAGCAGATTAGTCATTGGTATCAACAATTCCATGTACTTATGTTTGGACAATTGAGCAAATGAGGTTGCCAAGGGGATTGGTCTTTGTCATGTTGGGTGAGGTCACTTGACAGATCAGTCATTGGTATTAAACTTCATCTTGTATTATCAATTGAACAAAACAAGAAGAAAACAGGTATCAGCAGAGTACCTATGTCGTCGCAAGCTCTCGAAGCCTATTTATCGCCAGATCACGAGCCCACCTCGCCGAGGATTACCCCTTTGGATGGAACGTTACTCAGTCAAAGTTATTAAAGTCAAAAAGCATATTGGCGGGATATTTATTTTATCCTTTATAACCGCAGTTAACACGATCTAACGGTTATCAGACGTTATGGAACACGTGTCAAGCCAGCATTTATTCAGATTAATCATGGTTGACCTGGATGTACGTGTACTGACAGTTTCAACCACCCACTGTCTATATATTCAGGCTATCACACAGCAGAATCATCACTTGCAAATTTGCTTTATCACTGCGATTTTTTACACTGTGTGAACACAGATTTGAGATTCAATCTTCTTCATCTCTTTCTTCTCATTAAAATGGCGGAAAAAGTTGATGTAAAAATTGAATCAAGCCAAAGTGTTAGAGGTTTTGTTGAAGATTCAAACAGAACTGAACTAGCCATTAACATTGGTCGAAGAATAAGGAGGTATGCCGGTCTGGAGAATGTGTTGAATATAAGAGTGGAAACAATTTCTTATATAAATGTTGTTAGTTTCTGGAGAAATATTCAGATAAAGGAAGGAACTGAAGCATTTAAAACTGTTGTAAATGGGCAAGAAATTGAAGTTTCCCCCAGTCTGCTGAGGCAAGTTTTTGGATTTGTTGAAGTGGTGGATGGCTCAGTCAATCCTGAAGCAATGGGATTGGACAAAATGGCGTTTGTTGATCAGATTAAAACAGATGCAGCCACCAAATCCGTTCCAGGCATCAACTGCAAATATATTGGAAGTGAATATAGTTTGCTGAGCAAACTGATTGCTAAAAACATACTGGGACTAGTTGGAAGTATGGACACTCTATCAGGACCCAAGATAGAGTTGATGATTATCATCTTCAGGAGCATGAAGTTTGATTGGGCCAGATACTTCATCCATTACATGAAGAAAGTTTCCAAGGAGGAAAAAGAGGGAAATAGGAAGTCCAAGGCGCTGCCCTTAGGATTGATGGTTCAGACCCTGCTGAATCATCTTGGAATCCCTGATGTAGCATCTGAAAAGATCAATCAGTCTAGATACAAGAAGGAAATTGACGATGCTATCCCTGGTCTAGATGATGATGAAGAGGTTGCTGGAGAAGCTGCTGATGATGATAATGGTGGAGATGATGGTGATGCAGGTGGTGAGCAGGTTAGGCAATCTAAAAAGAAATCTGTTAAACCTGCTGCACCCAAGAAAGCTGCTGAGAAAAAAAAGGGTGGAGATACAAGGAAAATTACTGAATTCTCAAAGCCTTCAAAGAAAACAAGAAAACATCTGACCTGATCGCTTGAGTCTCTTTGAGGGTCAAGTGGAGGTTAATGACCTGCTTTGTAGCCGCAAGGAAAATCTGTTGTTGAAATTTTGAGGGAACAACAGAAGGAAGCTAGTAGAAAGAGAAAATCTACTGGAAAAGATGATGATGAACCCCTCTCCAAAAGAATGAACGAGATTGCCAAAAAGAAGAAACATGGAAAGGGGAAAGAACTGAAAAACTTGGAAGCTCAAAGAATTCAAGAGGAAGCACCAGTAGAAGAAGAAGAAGAGGCTGTTGAGGCTGAGCCTTGACTATAATCAAGCCGGTGGTGTTTACTGACTCCTCACCTGAAGAGGGTGTCAAGTCTACTGATGTTGGACAGGTTGTTGTTGAGCAATCTGTTGAAGATATACAGCAGTCTACTGACCCTGAGCCTGTTGTAGTATCTGCTGAGGAACCACAACAAACCACTGAACCTGAACCTGCTATGGTAATTGAAGATGTAATTGAAGACTTGGTTGAAGACCCTGCAAGTGTGGCAAGAACTCAGGGGGAAGAGCAGTCTGCTGCTAACCCTGCTGATGAGCATGTAAGTCAGGAGGAACCAAGTATGGCACAGATGGAAGTAGTAGGCACAAATGTACAATCTCAGCAACCTACTGAATTTCAAACATCTGTTGAAGAAACCATGAACCTACTTGTTGGAACCTTTGGAGGTCAATAAGGTACTGGAAATGCTCCCAGGAGATCCTTTATGCCATTTGAAAGGCATGTAAAAGAAAGAAAGAAAACAGAGGAGTTTGTAGATCCCAAACTTCAGCAGATTGCTGACTATTTTCAGTGGAAGTTTGGTTTCTACAAGAGACAAAAGCCAGCTGCTGAACCTATGACAGATTTTGAGGAATGGGCTTTTGAAAAGCTGGGAGTGGAAAACTTGTTGGATCTGATTGATACAAGCTTGCTGCAATCAAGACTGATGGATCTGTTTGATGAGCAACAGAAAGAGGAAGGTATCAAGTTTAGGGATACAAGAGATGAAGATGATGATTCTTCCTCATCATCAGACTCTAGAGGAGATTTCCTCTGGACCAGGAGGAACCAGTGGGACTGCAGTAATCATAGACCAACCTGCACAATAGTCTACTGTTACTGGTAAGTCTGCTGAGGGCCAGCAGACTGGAGAGATGGATGAAGATCTACAGGATCTCACCATGGATGATTTGGAGGCATTGATCAATGAAGGAATTAAGCTTAGTGCTAGTAGGCAGGCTGATGAACCAAGTACATTTCATGTTGTAGAGCCTACTGCACAAACTGAAGCTGAACAGAGTGAGGATTTGGATGGAGAAAAGGTTACTGATTTCAACGAACCTAGTGCCAGTTCAGAAGAGTCCATTGAATATCAAGATGGATTTGACATTGAGGGCACTCTTACTAAAACTGCCATCATCCTGCACAAGATTGGTCATGCAGAAGGACTCCAAGTGGATAATGAGGCTATATTCAATCCACAGAGAATTGAAGAGGAGGTGCACAGTTCTTTGGGCTACAAACAAGACTGGACAAAGGTTGGAACAGGAGGTACAGGCTGCTGAGTCTCAAACAGCACCTGGACAAAGGTTGGAACCTGATTTGGGTTTGGAGGAAACCCCTGTTGTTGAAGAGGCTGCTGTAGTGGAGCCTACTGGAGGCAAGACCACCTGAAGGAAAGGCAGTCCACAGAGCTGCTTTGTTAATGAAGATGAGCGATTCTTTGGACTTTGACTTCAGTGATGAGGAGTTTCAGATGCCTGAAGAAGAAAATATTGATGTTGAACCCCCTCAGGCATTTGTACCTATTTTTGAGGAACCTGCCATTGATCCTATCCTAGAGGAATATGAAGGACCTAACCCTGCTGGACTGGATAGGAGTTGGGCAATGGTAACAAGCAATCAGAGGCCACAGTACAATGCGGAGGAGTCTGCTGATGAAGCCACTGGTGGAAGAATGACCAGTGAAGTGCCAGTTGAAGTGTTAAATGAGTTAAGGACTGTAAGGCATGATATGCAACAGTTAAGGACACAACTGGACAGACAGGAAGAAAGATTTGAAGAACTGATGAAGATGGTAAATGAAAACAAACAATCAACTGCCATAGTTGCTTCAAACTTCATATCTACTCAAAATGCTGTGAATGATCTGATACTAGATGTGAGGGGCATCAAGGTTGGAAATACTGCAAAAGATAAATTTCTGAAAGATCAACTTATTTCTATCCATCGAAACTTGACAACCTTGTCGCAACACCGAACCTCTCGAGCCTCTTTGCAAGTACAACAACTCTCTTGTGCTCGATCCCAAACTTACTGAAAGGATCAACCGACTGGAGGAGACCTTGCAATCAAGGATAACTTCACTTGATACAAGAACTGGAGCTATGGAAGGTCAATTGAATAGAGTGGTCATCTCACATGAGGGTATTCATGGCCTCATATCCCGTTTTGTTGATGATGTCACTAAGGGGGAAGAGGGCCAATCAGCTGCAGCAAAGGAGGCTGCAAGACTTTTTGCACAGAAGAGATGGCAAGATGATACTAATGCTTTTAGGCAACCTGCACCTGGCAGAGTTCAACTTACTGATGATCTTCTTAGACAATACAAGAAAGAGTATTACAACAGGAGGAAACCTTATCAAAACAAAGGGTTTCATGAAGGACTGGACTCTTTCTTCGGATTGAAATTTTGGGAAGCAAGGGTTAAAGCCTTAAGGGAAAGCAACAGAGGTGGAAGAAGTGGAAGAAGTGGCAGAGGTGATAGGAACTTGCCTATCACAAAAGCAAAGGACTCACTTGATGAATTCAAGGAACTGTAGATGAAGTTTGGTTTCAGAGTGAATCAGATAAACCTTATCCTGCCTGAAGCTTGGAACTGGTGGAAACAAGTTAATCCCTACATTGATTTTACACTGATTGAAAATGAATGGATGAGGGATATGATAGAACAATTCAGAGCCAATCAAGAGCAAGCTGAGAAAGCTAGACAAGAAAGAGAAAAGAGACAATAGATCAGCATACTCACATTACTTTATCTTTGCTGTATCTAGTTTGTAATAGCTTTGAACAAATGATTTTAATGAAAGATGAATACTTGTTCTGTTTTTGTCTTAATCTTTTTGCTTTGCTGATTAGGTGAGGGTAGTGGCATCATCACCAAAAAGGGGGAAATTGTTGGACTTATTTCTTAGTTTTGATGATGAGTGCCATACTAGCTGTTATAGTGCAAAGGCAAAAAGATGTCTAGATCAAATGTATAGGTTTATTAGAGTTATGATTCATAAATAGGTTTGATCAAACAAGCATCGTAAAGGGTCTTTGGTTGATATCGCAGATGGTCCAGGTCGATGGGGTAGATAGGTCGATGAGACTAGTCGGGAAACCGCCAAGATCAAGATGAAAGGCTGAGGGTTCAAACTCAGTAAATGAAGGCTAAGGGATCAAACTTAGTATTTAAAGTCAAGGATATAGAATCAGAATTTAGGCAAGTCTGTGATGACCTAAATTGATTACATATACCTTGTGTAGAAGGTCTAAGTTCCATAAGTTGGATGTTGTTTGGAACTTGGTTATAATTAAAATGGTGTAATCTAACTTCACAAATAAAAGTTAGATAAAAGAAATCAGCTGCATTATATTTTATACACAGCAAATTGCTGTTCAGCAGATTGATAGGTACTTCAGCAGACTGATGAACCTGCTAATGTATATACCTCGATTAAATCAAGATTATATTGGAAGATTACATGGATAAGGACAGCCAACTACCTCTGACTTATCAAGAAAATCAAAGGCTGAGATTAAAAAGACGTTGGGATGATTCATATTTTTATCCATTGGATACAAGTCAAAGGGGTGGACAGACTGCACTATCAAAAAGGAATTCTGACAGTGTCAGTCCTATGAATAGTGACAGACTTCAAATCAGATGGGACAAAAACAAGGAACGGTCACATTTGAATTTCAAATACAAGTCACATGCATTCCTGCCTATAAATAGAGGACTTTCAACTCAGAAAATAGATGATGAAATTGGAGATAAACTTTAAGTGATAACACTGAGCTGAAAAACACCCTGCTGAACTTGCTGAGCATAAGGCTGCTGATCTAGTGAATTTCTTCAAGTGCATTCTGTATTCAAGCTACATCAAGATTAAACACTTGAAGACTGCAAGCTGCTGATTATATCATCCTAATCAAGTCTTTGCCCAAATGAATCATTTACTTGATTCAATCTCTATTTTATAAAGAACCTGCTGAAGACAGTGAAGCATCTATTGGGTGTGAAAGACTGTTGGTTGTGGTGGAGCTGGTGAAGAGGCAATCCTACCCTTCAAGGACCAGTGGAAGACTCAGGAGCAGCAATCCTACTGCTCCCGGGCCAGATTTGTGAAGCCATAGTTATTGGTGAAGGACAAACAACTTAGAAATCTTTGTAACAGCTACATCAAAGATCTCTAGTGAATTTCCTCCAACATCACAGGAGAAGAGTGGACTGACATGATTACATCACCTGGAACCACTATAAAAATCTGCCTACTTACTTTCAGCATTTACTTTCTGCACTTAGTTTATTTCATTCATCAACCTACTGAATCAAGCAACTGAGATCACACACTTGCACTACTGAGTATCTAATACTTAGTATCATATTTAACAACAAGTTTTAAGGCTTAATTTTGATACTATTCCATTTGCACAAATTCAAGAAATCGAATGTCAAGAAACTATTGTTTATCGGCCAGAGCTATCGAGGTCTCAAAGACTCTGAAATATCAAGCAGTCTTGAAGTTGCAGAATTTGTTAACTCCAAAGTTTTAAGTGTTAAGTTTATTCCCCCCCCCCCCCCCTTTAAACTTAACCAAAGCCTTTTCAAGGGACCAACAAGTCAGTTCATGCATTGCCCTACTGGGCAACATTAGGATGTTGTATGCAGAATACTGAGGTACTTAAAGTCAACTCCTGGCCAAAGCTCACATTTCACTAAGTCTACCGAGAGATCAGTTAAGGTCTATACTGATGCTGACTGGGCTGGTTGCCACATTGATAGAAGATCCACCATAGGCTATTGTTCATACGTATGGGGTAACCTTGTCACTTGGAGAAGCAAGAAACATCCTACTGTCTCTAGAAGTAGTGCTGAAGCTGAACTCAGGGCACTTGTTTTGGGCATTTGTGAAGCACTTTGGCTGAAAAGAGTCCTTACTGAACTTCAGCAACCTATCATACTCTGCTGTGACAATAATTCAGCATTATGCATGGCAGAGGATCATGTTCATCATGATAAGACAAAACATGTGGACATTGACCGACATTTCGTTAAAGAGAAGATTGATGCCTAGATAATTCAGCTTCAATATGTTCCCTCAGCAGACTGAGTAGCAAAATTTGGCTGTATAGACTGAGTAGACTTATGTTCAGCAGACTGAGTAGCAAACTTAGCTGTATAGACATATACAACCAAGTTTGAGGGGGGTGTGGAAATATTAACTTATTATTTTGTGTAACACTTTACTTGTATATATTATTTGTAACATGACATATTAATTGTATTGTATAAACAATTAATATATCATAAAGTAACTCTATTTTATCCTATTATGTAATAGCCGCCCATAGAAGTATCTAGCCGCCCATAGCACTTAATACTCTACTAGGACCTCTCACCTTCATGCTTGTATCTATTAATACTCATTCTTTTATCTTGAATAAACAAGTTGAGTTTACTCAAGTAATGTTGCTTTCTCAAACTCTCTTCAGCTTCAATTGCAAGAAACCTGGACATTTCAAACTAGATTGTCCTGAGTTAAAGCAGAAAAAGAATCCTGACTATCTGTGCTTCAATTGGAAAAAAGCCTGGACACTTTAGAACTGACTGTCCAGACCTGCTGAAATGAAAAAGTCAGCAGAGGAGATCTACATAGAAAGCTTTAGTTACTGGTTATGAATCTGGCTATGAAGTAGAATCTGAAAAGGGAAATGAATCAAATGACACTGCTCTTATGGCACACATGGATGATACTGAGGAGGTATACAATACTGTATCCAACAATACCCTGCTGCAAGTGAATGTTCATCAACTGGTGGTTCCAATCCTAAGAATACTAATTTGGAGGAACCTCTAGATCCCCTCATTAATCAATTGAGGATAATACAATCTGGTTATAAGATTGTGAAGGTAGAAAGAGATACACTCCAAGCAGAAATTCAAAGGTTGCATGTTGAAATGAGAATTCTCAAAGGCAAGGAAGTTGATTATGAACAGAATCAGCATAATTTTGCTGCACCAGCAGTAGCAATTGAATCTGTGGCATAATCAAGTTTCACATCATTCAAATCCAGAAAGCCTTATGGTGATAGAACAGGCCTTGGATTTGACACTCAACAATCTTCTATGGATAGATCAAGTAAGGCTGGTGAACCTAGCACCATAATTGGTCCTAAGTTTGTGGCTGCGCAAGATCCAACACCCCAAAAGGTTTCTGAAGCAGTAAATCCATCTGAGAATGCTTCAAAGAAGAAAATCAGAAGTCCAAAGGGACAACAATACCTAACAAAAAAGGGTAAATCTAAAGGAAGGTCTGCTGGACCATCTAGACCTGTTGATAACAGATCTGCTGGACCACAGAAAGCTAATCCTAGATCAGGAAAGAACCAGAAATATTTGATCACGTGCAAAGCACTTACTAGCAATATGACTAGGTCTATCATAGTAGAGCACTTGCTAGTCAAGGTTGAATCCCACAGAAAATCGTAAGAACGCACATTAATCGAGATTCAATTGTCACATTGACGGTCTACGACCAACTATAATCTAGAAATAAGTAAAGTGGTGCCAATAAACAAACAAGACTATGCAAGTTCAAACGGAGCACACAAGAGTTTCTAAGGTATTAGCCTAATTATGAGTTATTAGTTATTACCCCCCATAACATACATTAGTCATCCCCATTGGTAAATTATAATTTGTTGTCAGCTATGGGTGCAAACTCCTAACCCTATCTACTTCCACTTTAAGGACAGCACACAATCTATATGCAACTAACCTCCTTCGTTGGTTGTATTAGTTCATACGCAATAAGTTTTAGAGTTGCCGGCTCAAGACCGAAAACCTCCCTAGGCAGCTATCGACTATGACTAGCACGTTCCTAAGGATCCATCAAGACTATGTCCAAATTAACACTTCACTAACAGTCCTTCATGCTAATTTACGATGACATGCAAATAGTTAATCAGGCTACTAACATGTAAATTAAACATGTCGATCAACATAGCTGGAGCCAATTATTATGAACTAGTAATTTACTAGGTATTTACTTCTAGCGATATAGACCATCGTAGATCTGAAGAACACAATCACTATTTCATGATTTCTTCATCAACGAACCAGATCTATACATTCACGGGGTAAAATAAACCAACTACTACATAATAAACTAAATAGGCAATCGAAACATACTAGTCAAGTAGAACAACGACAGATCTACATCTTGGAAAAGACATAAAATCATACTCTCGAGGAGGAGTGTAGATCTTCCTCGGATCTCTTCCTAGGAGGCGAATCCATCGATTCCATGACTAGAACTCATAAAATAGATAAACAAATAAATAACAAAGAACTTTTATTGCATAATAATTGTAAGTTTTTTGGGTACTATGAATTCTGAGGCAATACCTCTTATTTATAGCTAAATAAACCGACTTAGAAAGACCTAGAACTACTCCTCGTCCAAGAAAATGCGTTTTGGAATATTCTAGACTCTCGATAAGTCCATGGAAGCTCCCGATTAATCGGGGGTAGTTTTGTCCTTTTCTTTATGCCGACTTAACTTGGAAGGTTCTGGAATACCCTATGCCCAATATTTTCGTTCAGTATGCTCCAGAATTGTTCACAATGCTTAGCCCAATATTTTGTATCCTGAAAATAATCAAATAACGCATGAAATAATACCAAATAAGGGAAAATAAACGTTAAATGCAAAATACTCGACTCACAAACCCGACATATGATATTCAACTCAAATGGTTCATAATAATAGGTCGAAACAACTATTTTTAGCTCATAATGGATAGAATGTTGATGTCGTAGGATATACTATTTTAAGCGTCAGCAATATTCCAAGAATAATAATGTGAAACCTAAGAATGATAATCATTCAAGGGACACTTATCTCAGGGAAAAGGAAGATTGTTCCTTACAGATGAAGATTGGAATATTCCTGACCCTGCTGTTAGAAACAAGAAGTTTAACAATAATCATAAGGCTAGACCTCAGTAGTGGAATCAGCCAGGGACTCAGCAGAGACCTCAACCGAGGGCTCAGCAAAGACCACAATATAGGGTTGTTCTTAACAGACTGCAACCTTATGGTTATGCTAATGCCTCTAACAACAGAGATCACTTTGCACAGAACTATGTACAGATACTATGGAAATGTGTCATATATATATATGAACAAAAGTGCAACACTTTTCAAAGAAGACCTTATGGAAATTTGCCAAGGGTTGTGCTTACCACTGACCACCATGGGCCCAAATAGGTTTGGGTACCTAAAACATATTAATTTGTTTTGTAGGGTGTCTGGTACTTTGACAGTGGATGTTCCAGATATATGACAAAGAGCAAACACTGTTTGGTGGATTTTGTTGCCAAGGATGGACCAAAAGTCAACCTTGGAAACAAGGACAAACCTGGATATACAAGAGGATATGGAAAGTTGGTAAAGAATGGACTTACAATCAAGAATGTTACATATATTGAAGGACTGGACTACAATCTGCTAAGCACCAGTCAGTTTTGTGACATGGGATACCAAGTTACTTTTGACAAAGATCATTGTATTGTCATGAGTGAGATGACACATCAAGTTGTACTTGCAGGAAGAAGACAACAAAATTTGTACATCGTACACTGGACCTCGGCTGTACCAGAAACCTTTCTCATTGTACATACAAAATCAGAACTCAAATGGTTATGGCATAAGAAGTTGAATCATCTAAACTTTGATGATATCAACCAGTTGGTAAAGAAGAAGCTGGTGATAGGACTACCTGAAATCACATACAAGAATGATGGAATATGTGATGCATGTCAACAAGGAAAGTAGACCAAAGCAAGTTTCAAATCAAAGAATCAACAATCAACCAAAAGAGTTTTGGAGCTAATGCACATAGATCTTTTTGGACCAGTAATACCAACAAGCATAACTGGAAAGAAGTACACTCTGGTAGTTGTGGATGATTATTCAAGATACATTTGGGTAATGTTTATGAATAAGAAAAGTGAGACACTTCAAAAGATGCCTAAACTTTTGAAGAGGCTACAAAATGAGAAAAGTGTAACAGTAGTAAATATCAGATCAGACAAGAGTACTGAGTTCTTAAACAAAGTCATAAGGGAATATTGTGAACAAAATGGTGTGCTATATCAACTAGCAGCCACTAGAACTCCTCAGTAGAATGGGGTTACTGAGAGAAGAAACGGGACTTTGAAGGAAGCAGGCAGAACTATGATCTGTGAGGCACATTTACCTGAATGGTATTGGGCCGAAGCAATCAATACAGCATGCTATACACATAATAGAACTTCGGTGAACAAAAATCTTAACACCTTATGAGATTTGGAATGGAAGAAAGCCAAATATATCATACTTTCATCCATTTGGAAGTAAATGTTTTATCTTGAATCATAAGGAGCAACTAAAGACCTTTCAACTAAAATAAGATGAAGGGATCTTCTTGGGTTATTCTTCAGTCAGCAAGGCTTTTAGGATGCTGAACAAAAGGACATTAAAACATGAAGAATCTCTACATGTTGTGTTTGATGAACCAAAGTTCAGTGGAATGGAGGATGAAGAAGTTTCAGAACCTACTGTAAATCTAGAAATCACAGACCCTGAATATGTGGACTTTCTAAAGAAGTTAAGTGAGTTAAAGGTCTCTAATTCTAGAAATGAAGATGCCCCTACTGAAGGACCTGCTGGTAATACTACTGATACAGCAACAGATACAAGTCAAGAATCTGTTGATCCCCCTATTGATCCTACAGTAGACCCTACTGAAGATCAAGTTCCTGTAATCAAGCAAACAATGACTTACAATGGTTGAAGGACCACCCTAATGAACAAGTAATTGGTGATATACAACAAGGTGTAAGGACCAGAAGACAACTAGAAGCTATGTTCACATGTTTTCTGTCTCAACTGGAACCTAAGGCTATTGAAGAAGCAATTGCTGATCCTGATTGGATGATTTCTATGCAAGAAGAACTCAATGAGTTTGAAAGAAATCAAGTATGGACACTAGTAGAAAGGCTTGATCATGCAAATATCATTGGTACTAAATGGGTTTACAGAAATAAGTTGGATGAATCTAGTACCATTGTTAGAAACAAGGCCAGACTAGTGGCAAAGGGCTATTCATAAGCAGAAAGAATATACTTTGATGAGACATATGCCCCAGTTGCAAGATAGGAAGCAATAAGACTATTTTTGGCATATGCTGCACATAATAACTTCAAGGTTTACTAGATGGATGTAAAGAGTGCATTTCTTAATGGCATTCTGGAAGAAGAGGTTTATGTTCATCAACCTCCTGGTTTTGAAGTTAAAGATCAAAAAGATAAAGTGTATAGACTAAACAAAGCACTTTATGGATTAAAATAAGCACCAAGAGCTTGGTATGAGACTTTATCTCAATTCTTGGTGAATAATGGTTTTACCAAAGGAACCATTGACAAGATTCTTTTCAGAATCAATGATGGAGACAACACCTTGCTGGTGTAGATATATATGGATGACATCATATTTGGTTCTGAAAATGAAGTACTATGTGAGAAATTTGCCAATCTCATGAAGAGCAAGTTCCAAATGAGTATGATGGGAGAGATGAACTACTTTTTGGAATTGCAAGTCAAGCAGATGCATGATGGAATCTTCATTCATTAAACCAAGTATACCAAGGAGCTACTGAAAAAGTTTGGCATGGAAAATAGCACAAAAGTATCAACTCCAATAGGCAAAAGCATCAGGTTGGATGAAGATAAAGAAGGTAAAGATGTTGATCCGACCTTATACAGAAGAATGATAGGAATTCTATTATACCTCACAGCCAGCAGATCTGATATATCCTTTACAAGAGATGTTTGTACAAGATTTCAATCAAAACCTAAGGAAAGTAACTTAGCTGCTATTAAAAGGATTCTCAAGTATCTAAAAAAGAGACTTTAGGAGTAGTATATGGTATTCAAAAGATGGAAGTTTCAAAGTAATATCCTACTCATATTTTGATTATGCTGGGTGCAATATTGACAGAAAAAGCACCACAGGAACATGTCAATTGATAGGAAATAGAATTGTGTCCTGGTTCAGCAAGAAGCAGAATTCTATATCAACTTCCACTGTTGAAGCAGAATACATAGCTGCTGGAATTTGTTGTGCACAAGTCCTATGGTTGAGACAACAATTAATGGATTGAAGAAAGAGAAATTCCCATAATGTGTGACAACACAAGTGCAATTTCCATAACAGAAAATCTTGTTTTGCACTCAAGAACCAAACACATTGTTGTGAGACATCACTTTATAAGAGATCATGTTAAAGATGTTGTGGTTCTCTACATACCTACTGAAGATCAACTTGCTAATATCTTTACAAACCTTTGGATAAAGACAGATTTGCTAAGTTAAGAACTGAACTTGGCATTATCAAGGTTGACTAACCTGTTGATGGTCAGAAGAGCATTGGCATTCACCAAGGGGACTAGTCTTTGACCTGTTGGGTGCGCTCACTTGGCAGATTAGTCATTGGTATCAAAAATTCCTAAGTGCTCTTATAGTTTGGACAATTGAGCAAATGAAGTTGCCAAGGGGATTGGTCTTTGCTCTGCTGGGTGAGCTCAATTGGTAGATCAGTCATTGGGATTAAACTTTATCTTGTATTATCATTTGGACAAATCTGTACTTATAACAAACTGAATGAAGATATGAAGATCAGCTGTGTTTTCCATGTATCAGCAGACCCCTGACCCTACTAAATCACATCATCATAGTACACATAGTTTTAGTCTTTTGAAGATCAAGCTGCTGATAAAGTCAATCATTAATGAAAGTCAACAGTGAAGTAAATGGATTTTAATCCTATCTTTATTGCAGTTGTTACAATGACATAACGGTTTCTTACATTAGTGGGGTTATGTAGTGGGGCAGGTGGCATTATCTCATTCATTTCCACTTGAATCATGCATTGGGACGACGTAAATGCTACAATACGTGCCTGACATTATATACCCACTACAATCAATATATTGCAAACAATAGGCTAGAGATTAACATTACGATCTCTGCAAATACTCAAGTGTTGCTCATAATCTTGAAGCTCGTCAGTTCTTTTCTCACAAATAAAGAAGAATCGTGTTTGCTGATGATCTTTATCTTGGTTCATGCCAAAGTGTTTGAGGTTATGTCAAGGATGCCCAAAAATCAGAGCTAGCAATCAATCTGGGTAGAAGAATAAGGTGGTATGCAGGTCTTGAAAATGTTCTTAACATAAGACTGCAGAAGATTTCTTACAAGAATGTATGTGATTTTTGGAGATATACGGTGATAAAATCACATACAGAGGAGTTTACAACAACTGTGAATGGTCAGGAGATTCTTGTTTCCTCAAATTTGGTAAGAAATGTTTTTTGATTTGCTGAAGGCAATGGAGCACCAACAAACCCAGAAAGCTTGGAATTAGCAAGGTTAGCTTTTGTTGAATCTAAAAAGAATGATCCAGATGAGCAGGAATCTCTTGGAATCAATGTCAAATGCATTTCATATGACTATAATCTGCTGAGCAAGTATATTGCAAGGAACCTGTTAGGACTGGTTGGCAGTTACAATACATTATCAGGGCCAAAAAATGACCTAATGATTATCATCTCAAGGATTATGAAATTTGATTGCACTGGATTCTTTATATATTATATGAAGAAGGTCATGACTGAGGAAATGGAGATAATAAAGAAAAGAATCAAGGATATCAAACCTGTGAAATATCTTGGTTCTGGATTTTTCATAAAAATCAAACCTTTAGGCTAACTGATTCAGAGCCTGCTGAGTCATCTGAACATTGTTGATGTTGCTCCCCAAAACATCAACAAGGCAAGATTTAAGCCAGAAGTTAATACTCCAATTCCTAGTCTAGATGATGATGAAGGAGATGAACCAGAGGAGAGTGACCAAAATTTGGAATTGAGAACCAAAAAGAAGGCTGACTCAAAGGCTGCCGAGTCAAAGATATCAGTGGAGAAAAGAAAAGCTGCTGAAACAAGAAAGATAACTGAGATTTTAAAGCATAAGAAATCCAAACAATCAGCAGACTCTGCAAGCCTACTGATACAAGTGATGTTGAAGAAACCCCTGCATCTGTCAATAAAGAAAATTGTTGCACAAATCTTTACATAGCAAGTCAATGATGCAACCAAAAAGAGGAAATCAGTATCCAAAGATGCACTTGAACAATCCCTATTTGGAGCCTCTTAAAGACCCTCAAAAGAGTGAAACAAGTTGCAAAGAAGAGGACTAAACATGGAAAAAGGGAAGGAGTTGAGGATCTTTGAAAAGCAAGAGAAGAAGAAGAAGAAAGAGCAGATGTTGAACAAGGAGTTGTAGAGCCAACTGAAGTGGCTGCTGAGATTGTATAAGAGCCTACTATGGAGGCTACTGAAGTGGTACAAGACCCTGCTAAGACTGCCAAGACTCAGGGGGAAATTAAGTTGGGTGAAACCACTGACGAGGAGCATACAACTCAAGGGGAAGTGAGTGTTCAACAGATGGACGTAGTAGGTACAAATGTTCCTATTGATATATTTGTATCTGCTGAAGAAACTTTGTCTCATTTAGTTGAGACATTTGGAAGTCAACAAACTGAATCCCAACCTGCTGCAAGGAAACCTACAATGCCTTATGTCAGGAGGACAAGGGAAAAAAAGGAAGATCTAGATTTCAAGAAAGTCCAAGAATACTTTGAATGGAAGTTTGGATTCTATAAAAAGTAAAAGCATGCAGCAGAGCCTATGTAAAGTTTTAAAGAATGGGTTTTTGAAGCCTTTGGAGTGAAGAGGAAGGGTTGTGTTCTAAGATCCAAAGTTTAGACCTTTTGGTGATAGGATGATTCATCATCATCTGAATCTGATGATGATCATCCTATGCACCCCGGTGAGACTAGTGGAGTTGCCAAAGAGAGGTCTACTGAACCTGCTCAAAAAGGATCTGTTGAAACAAACAAGGAGCACCCTGCTGATAAAGAACAATATACTGAAGGTCAGCAGGCTGCTGATAGTGTTGAAAAAGTAGCATTGACTACTGAGGTATACTTGAACAAGAGAATGATCAAGAGTTGTTGAATACTTTTGCTACAGCCTTGAAAGCTGATTTAGACTCAACAACAATTCTAGAGGGTGATAAAGAACAGATAGATGCAGTATCAGAGGAATTTTTTCAATATCAAGATATGATAGACACTTATGGAACTTTGGCCTATGTTGCTGTAGAATTGAGTGATATTGATGCACAAAAGGAGTTTTGGAAGAAAACTTGGCAGTTTTTCCTGCCATTGCTAGAGACCAATTTGAATCCTTACTGGAGATTCATGGCACTGAAGAGGTGGTTCAGTCTGCTGAGGATCAGTCAGCAACTAAACACAGGTCGGAACCGGTGGTTCAATTCACTGAGGCACAAACAGTGATTGAACAAAGGTTGGAACTTATTTTGGGATTGGAGGAATTCCCTGCTGACAGCATGGAACCTGTGGAAAAAGGTGTCCCTGCTGATAATCAAGAAGAGGTTGCTAAAGTACAATCAGAAGAGTAACTTCTTGATTATGAGAAGTTGGTGTACATCATGAAGAAGACCCTATCAATTGTTAGATGTTGTGCCTGAAAGACAATTTATGTAATTGTTTTTTATGACAGATTTTATTATTCATCTTATTATTTGTTATGTGCTTATAAAGTATACACTGCTGCAAACCCTAAGTATATCAGTATGTAACCACTTAACTCAGTGTATGGCATGCACGTGAGGATTGAGTTAGTGGTGATATACTTGAACTGTTAGTCCGTGGTGAACTTAATCAGAGTTTAAGGACTCATGATTAAAACACCAGTAATGCGCCCAAAACACCTTAGGGTGTGATAGTCTTATCCGGACTGTCGGTAGAAGGTACCTAAGCGGGGCATTTATATATGATGGCATATAGGACTGGACCGATTTAAACTGTATTTCTTGATATAATTTTGCTATCAGGAAATCTTATTAAATTATTAGATGATCATATATGGATTGACCTTAATCCTGAGGTGATCACAAGATGCTGCTTGGTCTCGGGGTAGTTTTTGATGTGTTAGTTACGGA
This sequence comes from Gentiana macrophylla, assembly GCA_026214975.1. NCBI lineage: Eukaryota > Viridiplantae > Streptophyta > Magnoliopsida > Gentianales > Gentianaceae > Gentiana > Gentiana macrophylla. The sequence continues at coordinate 97,478,484 of CM047805.1, read as the reverse complement.
TCACTTTGATATCCAAGTCACTTCTCGTTGGCACTATTCCCTGATGAGTGAGTAGTTCTGTTTTTCACAGACATGGAATCCATTCCTTCCTGCGGGAAGTAGAGAGACAGTCCCCTTATTTGTTAGCCCTAAGAAAATGATCGATGGGCCCAGTTCATATTAGACTAATTAGCTACTAGTCAGATATGTGAACTAATTGATCACTAGGGGTTAATGGTAAATAAGGATAAGATATTTCGAGTCGGGTTCACGGAGACTTCCACACTCGTAATGGGACGATCTATAGAGGGTTAGTCCGTATGTAGTGAGTATATCAGTGGACGCTTATTTACTCATAGGGTTGAGTGTGTATATATATATATATATATATATATATATATATATATATATATATATATATATATATATGTATAATTGGTAGAGTCCATTTGAGTTTATGGTGGCGTAATCCGAAATTAATAATTTAAGTATGAATATTCCGTTCGATGAATATATTACTTAATTATTGGAGCTACTGGTTATAGGTCCATGGTCGCCAATGTGGCTCATGTAATTCGGGTATTTTTGTTGTTATTGGGCCTCAGTGATAATTAATTGGCTGAGCCAATTAATTGATATGCGAAATATTATTTAGTTGGGCTAAATAATATAATACACAGAAAAAACAATTTCTGTGGGCCTAAAACCCTAAGTGTGGTGCCTCCCATGTCATAAAGTGCAAGAGATTTTCTTGTGTGATTAATTATTTACTAGTTAAATAATTAATTAATAAAAGATAATTGATTTGTAATTGATTGATTGGTTAATCATAATCTTTTATAAGTGGAATTATCTTTTATTGTGATTTCTTTTTAATTATTTATTTAATTAATTAGAAACTTGGAGGCCAAGGATTTACTCTCCTATATAAAAAGAGTTCTTCCAAGACATATGAGGAGAAGATTTTTCCGACATACACACACAAAAATAGAGAGAAAAACTTGTTTCTTGTCTTGGGTTTCTGGTTGAAGAAAAACTTGTAGTTTTTTTTTTGGAAGCATATCAAGGAGGTTCTAGTACCAAGAATTGGTGTCCACCAACCACCGTTTGGAGAACACATTGAAAGATCTTGACTTCTCTTCCTGCTATTGGTAAGACATATTAAACCCCCTTGTAGGAATTTAGATCCTTTATTTATGTATTGTAATTTGTAAATCGTGATCCATCCGCTGCGCAAAGAAACTACATCCTTCATCAATGACAATGATTTTGGATTAGAGGAAGGAAGTCTTGAACCTTATGAGTAGGACAGAACCAGGGCTATTGTGATAAGACAGCCAAGACCAGATGATGATTTGGAAGAACCTGCTGGAAATATGGTTGGTATTGCTGCACAATACCAGGTTATATCTTGGAAGAATTGAGAGCTGTCAGCTAAGACATCAATCAACTTAGAAATCAACTGAGGGCAAATGAACAAAGATTTGATAATCTTTTCAATTTGGTGGAAAATAGAGCCAGGACTACTGAGACTGTTGCATCAAATGTCACTCATTTACAGTTCACTAGTAATGACATGCTTCGAGAAATCACTCAAGCCAAGTTATATTCTGCAAAGAGAGATAAGCATAATTCTGAGGAGATTTCCACATTGCACAAGAAAGTTGATAAAATGGCTGAGACATAAACCCCTGTTGCATTTGATCCTAAAATTCTGGAAAAAGTGAATCTGCTGGAACAAACTATAGAAGGCCGGATTACTTCAGTAGATTCAAGAACTGAAATTATGGAGGGACAGCTGAATAATATGGTAAATACACAAGAAAGTGTTTTGAGCCTGCTGAACCATTTTATTAATGATGTCAATAAGGGGGAAGAAGGGCAAACATCAGAAACAAAAGAAGCAGCAAGGATGTTTCAACAGAAAGGATTTGAAAAGGAAGTTAATGCTTTTAGAGCCCCTGCACCTGGAAGAGTTCAGTTGACTGATGAACTGCTGAAGGAGTTTAAAGCTGTTTATAACTCAAGAAGAAAACCTTACAAGGATATGACTTACTTTGAGGCCTTAAACTACTTCCTTGGACTAAAATTTTGGGAAGTAAGGATCAAATCCTTAAGGACAACAGCAAGAGGAGGTCATAGAGGAAGCCCAGCTGGTTGAAGAGGGCAATTTTTGAACAAAGGTTGAGGAGTTTGTCAAAGAAAAGACTCTTTAGAAGAATTCAAGCCGTGCTACATGAGATAAGGATTCAAGCGGCAAGGTGTCCATTGACCCTACCGAGGCTTGGAAGTGGTGCAAGTTGGTATATACAAGGATTGATTTCTCCAGAATTGAAAATCAATGGATGGTAGACATGCAAAGAGAAATCAGAGAATATCAACAGAAAAGAGATCAAAACAAAGACAGAAACTAGATCAGCAGACTTATCTTTACATATTTTATCTTTATGCTTAATCTAGTTGTAATAGTTTTTTAAGAAAGTTTGAATCCCAAATGAAATATACATGAAGTTTGTTCTATTTTTAGTGTTTTTATCTTTTTGCCTTGCTGTAAGGAGGGTATTGGCATCGTCACTAAAAAGGGGAAATTTTTTAACATATTCTAGTTTTAATGATGAGTGCCAGACTAGCTGTTATAGAGCAAAGGTAAAAAAATGTCCAGAATAAATATATAGGTTTACTAGAGTTTGATCTCTGTATAGGTTTGATCAAACAAGATCAGAAAGAGGTCGGTGACTTGTCGCACAGACTGCATCTAGGTTAGGAGTTTAGTAGAGTGTTTAACACCTGCTGAAGACTGAAGGCTGAGGGTTCAAACTCAGTAATGAAGGCTAAGGGATCAAACTTAGTATTGAAGTTTATAAGCCAAGGATATGGGATCAGAATTCAAGTAAGTTTGTGATGGCCTAAACTGATCACATATACCTTGTATTGAAGGTCTAAGTTCCACAAAAGGAAATGTGATGATTGGGACTTAGTTATACTTAAAATGGTGTACTCTAACTTCACAATCAATAGTTAGATGAGAAGCAGTCAGCTGAGTGTTCATCAAGAACACAACAGACTAAAAGTCAGCTGACCAAATATGTACATCAGCAGACTTATAAAACTGACATCTGTTGAGTATATTCATATCGGATTAATCCAAGTTTTTCTAGAAGATTAAATGGATAAGGATGATTTACAAACATTGGATTAATCAGTCAATCAATGGCTAGGATGACAGGAACGTTGTAAGGATTTCAGAGCCAAATCAAATTGGAATTAAATCATTGGTTGATAGACTGTCTATCTTAAGGACACTGACACTGACAAAGAAGTACAACAGAGGGAATTTAGGGGGAATAATCAGAAAATCCTATAACAATCAGATTTGAAATTCAAATTCAAACATAAGATTTTCACCTTTAAATAGATGACCCCTGGAATCAGATTATATACCAAACTTACAAGCAATCAACAGCTCTATACCCTGCTGAACTGAACTGGACTTAATTTCTGATCAAGAATTTTCTTCAAGTGTTTTTGTTTTCAAGCATCATCTAGTATCCACACTTGAAGATCTCAAGCTACTGATCTTAAGCTTGTTGAAAGTGAATCACTTACTTGATTCAACCCCTATTTTTAAGATGTAATTTGAAGACAGAGAAGCACTGTTTTATTGTCAAGGACTGTTGCTTTTGTGGTGGAGCTGGTGGAGAGGAAATCCTACCCTTCAAGGACCAGTGGAGTAGTTAGGAACAACAATCCTACATGTTCTTAGTATTCAGTTTGTGAAGCCACAGTCATTGCTCAATGACAAACACCTTAGGGACTTTTATAACAGCTATCTCAAAAGACTCTAGTGAATTTTCTCCAATATCACATGAGAAGAGTGGGTATTGGATTACACCACGGAACCACTATAAAACTTGCCTACTTTACTTTCTTGCATTTTCTTTCCGCACTTTATTTTGTTGCATGTTTTTAACATCAACTGTTGAACTAGCTCTTTGGATTCACACATATTTTCATCTTGAGTATCTAATACTTAATATCATCTTTAAAAAACAAGTATCAAGGCTTAATTTAATATTAGATGCAATAGAATCAATAGTCAGCAGACTATTGACCCTGCTGAGTTTGTAAACTTCAAAAAATTTTAAGTGTCAAGTTTATTCACCCCTCTAAACTTAACCAAAGCCTTTTCAAGGGACCAACAATTTGAGACGACTTCATGGACCCTCCAACCCCTGCCTTGATGGTACCCATAATGAACTCCTAGATATGGTCGATAGGAATTGTTCCATCAGGGGAAATCTTTAGATCACTTGCCAAGGCAAAATACTTGGAAGCTTCTTGATCTTTGCAAGAGCTTTCTGGGGCAACCCTCAAGTTATTCATTATGTGAAGAGACTTGAAGGCTTTTTGCTCTTTGGAAATGACGTACAATTCATCCTCATCATCATTCACCCCTTCTTTTGCCTTGCCTGCTTCCCCAGCGGAATCAATCTTGTTGGACAGCTTTGCAATTTGCACGTCTTGAGTTTGAACATGTGACATGAGGGCTTCAATGGCCTTTGTGAGGCTAGCAATATACTCCTCCTAGGTGGTGGAATTTGTTATTACGTCAGCAGCCATTGGTGACGCATATCAGTCAGAAGTTTCCTGTGGGAAAAGGTGGTGGAGGCCAAACTCCTTTGACATGCTCTGAGTGATGGGACCAAAAGTTTGTCCCTGAGATGAGGAAACAGCCTTAAAAACAGCAACTTTTGTAGTAGGGCCCTTCGAATCAATAACCTTTGGGGCGGTATTCTTTGAAGTAGTCTTCGAAGTAGCAGTCTTTGAAGCTGTAAAAGTCTTTAGTGCCATTTGTTCTTGACTCTTTTTTTAAGCAGAGATGAAAGGAGAGAATCAGAAATTTGTAACGCAAATTTTGTGTGTATCCATGAAAATAAAACAAAGAAAACACAAAAATTGGAACAAATCAAATTTTATTAATTTTGAAAATAAAATCGGTTACAATCTCTTGAGTCCTTTGATTCTCCTCTTGTTGACAATTATTGAACTCCCGGATTTAGCGGAAGATCTTGATTTTAGTTGATTTCTTCCGGATATGGCGGAAGATCTTGACTTTATGGTTGATTACTCCCTGATATGACGGATGAACAGGACTTTGGTTGATTTCTCCCGAGTATAGCGGAAGATCTTGAATTTGTGGTTGTTCTCTCCCGGATATGGTGGAAGATCTTGACTTTGTGGTAGATTACTCCTGGATATGGCGGAAGAATATTTGGTTTGGAAGGAGATTCAAAGAAGAGCTTTGACTTACCTTCATCCTCCTGGTCGAGATGCAAGATCTGTGGGTGTTTGTTGAAGAACTCATGCCTTCTTGGTGGATGATCTTCTAAAGATGATTGAAGGGCGCCGGATTTGACGGAGAATCTTCAAAGGTTGGAGAAAGCTTGAATTCTTCTTGAGCTTCTTCGATCTCCTTCTTCTTGGTGCTTGAATAGAGTGTTTGATGCTTCCTCTCTAATCTTGAATGACCAACTCCTTGTGTGCTTCACTGTTTCTGTGTCTTTTGCAAATAACCAAGACCCTCATATTTATAGTGCAGGATGAGTGCTTTTGAATTGATTTATATTTAATGCGTCCAGACTTTTGATTGATTCCCACCATATTTGTATTTAATGCGTTCATATCCTTGATTGATTTCTACCATATTGCATTTAATGCGTCCAGGATTTTGATTGATTCCCAACATATTTGTATTTAATGCGTCCAAATCTCCTAATTGGTTTTAGCAATTTCTAGAAGATCTCCACATTATAAATCAACAAAATCTCCTAATTAATTCATTTTAAGAGATTTTATAATTTATTGTTTTCATATTACCTTCTAATATATAATATAGAAAAAAATAATATTGAACAATTAGACTTTATGACATATGTAATTCGTAACATGTTGAATGTGTTACATATATTTTTGAATGTCTACATAGCCACTTATAAAATTTCAATTAAATCTCTGTATTTTATTTTAAGAGATTTTAATATTACTCCCTAGTATTTATATTGGGAATAAGATAAAATCAATTTAATTTTGAGAGCATATGTAGTACGTGGCATATATATTATGTCACATAAATTTTCTAATATCTACAACGGATCTTATTTCATCCTATAATATCGTAGAAATATATGGTTTAAGTTTTAGATTCGTCGGATCAGATGAATTCACTATCATGATTATTATTTTGAAGGCGAATATGGCATTTAATTTGTAGTACAATATTAAAAGACGGACTTTATTTGAGAAAGTCAAACCATAGTCGTATGATGAAAAGATAAAATAGATCATCACAAACTATTAAGGCTAAATATTTTATATTAAGATAAACAAAATTTCGGCATATATATTTAGTGCAAAATCAAAATACAGGCAAAGGGTGATTCTTTGTCTCCTGATCTGTAAATCCAATCTCAAAGGAAAAAGGATTACGTAACATTTTATATGAAAATGGTAATACGGCTAAAGAAATAAGATAGCTTGTTCATATTGACTTTTTACTTCTTATGAAGGGAAATTCTATCTCGCACACTCTTCGCGTGCACAATTTTATTTGAAAATGGTAATACGGCTACAGAAATAAGATAGCTTGTACAATTTTTTTATCAATCATTTTTCAATTACAAATAAAAAATATTAAATCATCTCTCATCATTTCACTTTATTATCTTTTTAAACATTATTTTATTCGTTATACTATTTTATTTCAATTTATCTCACCAATCATTTCTTTATTTACACAAATTTCAAAAAAACATTTTAACTTTCTAATCATTACTTCAATCATTTTTATTATAATTTATTATCCACTAGTATCTAAAACAACCCCAAAAAAAAAAAAAAAAAAAAAAAAACTCCAACCCAAAACAAACGGATAGTGAAATTATTTCAGTAAAAGGAGAAACCGAAAAATCGCATAATACAATTATGGATAAGTTTCATTCCGATGTTTAACTCAATTAAGATACACATTACCAAAGAACGGTTTATATTATGAATGTAGTACCGCATAGTCTACCTAGAAGATGCTTATGGGTTTGTGGATAAAGAGTAAAGTGAGTATACACAATTTCCTCAGATAGAGGTCGCCAACACTTGTGCTAGAAAAGTAGGCCTAGGAATTTGCAAACATGTTCAGAAATGTGATTGTTCGTTGATGATGCTGAATAATGCAACACCGATAAATCTGGGCCACGTGTAATCTCAAGGATGAGTCAAAGGAATCGAACGGTCAGAATCGTGTGAAAGATGGTGTTTTGGTGTTTTATGGTCGAGTCCAAGAATATATCTTGGATTGCCTACGTATCTGTGTGAATGTCCAGGAATCAAGCCTTACGTAGTTCCTGAAATGATGTATTTATAGGCACATGTCCTTCTTCTGCCCTAAGTTTAGGGCGGTTAGGTCTATTGACATAAACCCTTAAATGGGCCTTGCCTTCCTGCCCAAGTAACCTGCTGGGTGGTGGGCCCGAGTATCTGAACTGGAAGTCTTGGCATCGACTCGAGGAATACCGACATGAGTGATCGAGGTGGGACACTTGCATAATCTGCCTGTCATTGCGGTCTTCACTGGTGTGCATAGCATTCGATCCGATGTGGATCATCAGCGTAGACTTTTCCACATGCCAGCTGGACCAATCAGATACTTCCACGTGGAGGAGTGAATCCCCGTATCATCATAAGCCCCCCAGATCGGAGGGAAGCTCATCTCGAGTGCTGATGTCAGATCTGAAAATTTGAATGACCTTTTCGACACGTGGTCTCCTTTAGGCGGGAATACAGCTGTCCTTCTAGCCGATGTAGGTTGTCATCAGGATGACGTCACACTGTACCAGCATTAATTGGTGTGGGAAGCGAAGCGTCTGTCATTGGGCCACGCAGGGATTTTGTCCTTGATTCTCGCGTTACATACCCTATAACTGCCCCCAAATTCGCCCTTTCAAATCATTTGGAAGATTTCACAAGCATAAAAGTAGCCCCAGGCTTTGCACTCTCATTTGCCATTATTTGTCTCTGTTTTACCAGAAAAACGCAAGTAAGCCCCCATTTGCTCAAACTCTTTTTGTTTTCTTTTGCCTTTTATTTCCTACATCTGTTGTTGATTCCATGTCTAGTAGCGATAGCGATTCTCAAAACAGGGAAGAAATTGTTGTGGTAAAAGAAGAATCTTCTGAGAAAACGGTTTATGAGCGTCCAACCGCCTCCGTGAGAGAGCTACCGGAGAAGAAGAAGAGGAGGAGAGAAGAAGAATCGTCCCCTCGACCCGCTACTAGGCGCCAAACAAGGATGAAAGGCCAAGGGCCGTACGGGTGTATCTCCAATCTGACCCCGGAGAAAGCCAAAACCATCTGCATTCGATATGGCATACCCTATTCTTCTGCAAACATCAAGGTTCGCATGGTAAATTCCAGTTTGCTTGTGACCCTCCTCCCGGATTCTGCGCCATCTACGAGGCACAATTGAAGGAGGTTTGAGGTTTCCCTTCGACCCGTGTCTCATAGAGGTTCTCCGATATTACAAAATCAGCGTCCCACAACTTGCTCCAAATGGAGTCAGAAGCGTCATGGGATTTGTACTGGCGTGTCGAATCGCCAAGGTCGAGTTCTCAGTTCGATTATTCCGCCAATACTATGCCATCCAAAGCCTGCAAGATGCGGGATGGTATACTTTTCAGAAGCGTCCTCTGGCGTCGGACTTCGTGAGGAAGGTGACTTCGTCTCAGGGCGAGTGGAAGCCCCAGTTTTTCTTTATCCGACACGGGTTGGTGGACATCGATGTCTATACTTGGTATAACAGGCCTCAGAAATGGCATGACAGGCTCGGCCCTGATACCCCTGATAGGTGTGGGGTTATCGAGACCGTACACCCCGACGTCGCCACTCGAAACCTGCATTCCCTATACCCCTTTGCTGATATCGAGACGGCTGGTCCGGGCGCTTATCTGGAGCTCGATGAAGATGTTCGAGTGTTGTGTAGGATACTCATTAACTCTGTCGAGCTGCTACACTTACGTATTTTGCATTTTTCTTCTTCTATTTCTTTTTGACTGCGTTCTGATGTCAAACTTTCTCTGTTCACAGTGGAATATTTCTCAAAAATGGACGTTTTGGGCAAAATGCCCGACCCCAAGACGACAGACCCGAAGAAAATCCAGGAATTAGCCGGTATCAGGTCGAAGGCTCCGGCTCAGGCTTCTGTATCTGGCAATGTGGTCTCTGGAGGTCAGGGAACTCCAGCTCGAGCTCCCACTCCTGCCTCGACGTCGGATATTCTGAGGGGGCAACCCGACGATGCCCAGGTGACAGAGCAGGATGACGCGGACCTCGTCCCGAGGAAACGGCAAAAGACGACTGCTGTAAGGCATGGGATCGGGAAAGAGGCTCGCAATCTTCCGCCTCAGACTTCAGGTGGGGTCGAGGCTCTTCCTGCCATGAGCCTCGCCGAGATGGAGGCCATGACTCCTGAAGAGCTAAGTGAGTATCACTTGAAAATCATTCGAGCGGTAAGTCTTTATTCTTTTACGCGATTTCTTGAACTTTTTGTCGATTTTGGATCTCGAATTAACCTTACTGTCTTTTTAGGCTCGGTTGACGACCAAGGTGGCTATAAGTAAGATCGAGTCTCCATCTGCCGTTATGGAGGAGCAGAAAGAGACCATAGCCAAGCTGACATCCGACATCGAGAAGCAGAAGGCTAAAATCAACAAACTGGATGATCGGCGTGCCAAGCTTGAATCCGATTTGGCTGCCTCCCGAGATGAATTGTCGAAAGCCCGCAATGTATCTGTTCGGGATGCCGAACTGGCAAAGATGAAGTCGGAGCTAGCACGAGTGAGATCGGAGCTTGATGAGACAAAAGCCGAATTGGCGGGGGCCCTCAAAGCTCGTAATGACCTTCAATCTCTCCTTGACGGTTTAACAACTCGCATGGAAACTGCTAAACTGGATTTCCTGGCTTCAAAGGAGATTGAAGATGACCTGACGTTGTTGATGACTCAGGGGATGAAGGGAGGATTCACCATGGCTCTTGACCAAGTCAAAGAAGTCGATCCGAACTTCGAAGTATCCGCCATCGCGAAGCCTTACCTGTACGATCCTGAGGCCATTCCTCGTTACGGCCGATACTTCAAAGAATTCAAGGCCGGCATCTCACTGTATGAGAAGTACGTGACCCCTGCTCTGGTGGGAGATGGAGCGGAAAATGTTGAATCGAATGAACAAGTCGCTCCCAATGCTTCGACCTCAAACCAGCCTGCCATTTGATGCTATTTTCTCTTTTTCTCTTTAAGTAACTTGATTCGATTTGGTTGTAATAACTTTTGTATTTACATTTGTCTGAACTCGCTTTTCATTGATTCGACCTTGTAAACTTGAAACTTTTCAATTTGCATTTTGTTTTTGTGTTTACATCTATACTTTTCCTTCGAATGTTTTTGTCTTTTATTGATCTTTTGCCAGGGTGTAGTCCTTTTGAACTTGATTCCTTGCAAATGTTGCCTTATGGGTGTAGTCCTTTGGACTTAATTCCCTGTGGCCCCTCGAAGTGTGGTATGAGTGCATGACTCATGGTACACTTGGATACTGAGTCGACCTAGCACTCAGATCGCCTTATTGGCTTGACTTGGCTGGTCGGAGCTCGATTCGACTATCTTGCCTCGTCAGGCTTATAAGGACATTGAATTATGAAATCCTTACTCGACTGCCGCACATCGTGGTGCTCATGATCTGGTCGATCTAGGTATCCATCGTGGAATCTTCCGACCGCCCGCATCGGGGCTTATTTGAAGGTCGGGAGTGATTTAAGCTCTGTCAGTGACTTGGCTTTATTCACCATTTTGTTCTAACTCCATCGTGTCGATAGGTCGTAGCTCGAAAGTGATATAAGCATTGTCAGTGACTTGGCTTTATTCACTATGTTGTCGAATTTTGGTGTCGAGGTCGAATTTTGCGCTTTTTCTTCTGCTCCCCCTTTTCTTTTTTGCTATGAGCTTATGAATTCAAAGATAATTAAAAGAAAATTTGCTTGAATATAGAACGTTGAAATCAAATGTCATATCGACTTGTTACAAACAATTAGGAAAGCAAAGTTACAAATGTAAGTAAAGTGAATGCGATTTAAACATAGTATTTTTCGAGGTTGGTGGCGTGCCAAGTTCGAGGTACCGTGCTTCCATCCGACCTACCCAATCGATCACGATCCTTTAGGATGCACCTTCAGAATTTTATATGGACCTTCCCAATTCGGCTCGAGCTTGCCTATTGGGTCCTGTCTACTGGCCTCATTCTTTCTCAGCATGAGATCTCCCACTTGGAAGTATTTATACTTCACCCTCGCGTTATAATACTGTGAGATCTTTCTTTTATAATTGGCCATTCGATACGCCGCAACCTCTCTATTGTCTTCGATATTATCTTTCTCTTGAAGCAGGTCTGAAGCGTTCGTCTCAACGTTGTATGCCAAAACTCGAGATGAGGATAGTCTGATCTCAGCAGGTATCACTACTTCGCATCCATAAGCCATGGAAAAAGGAGTCTCTTGTGTGGCCGAATTGGGTGTTGTTCGATATGACCATAGAATACTTGGTAACTGAGCCGCCCAATCCTGACCTTCATCTTCTAGTCGCTTTTTCAAACCGAACTTGATCTGCCTGTTAGTCTGCTCGACCTGACCATTGGATTGAGGTCGGGACACTGAGGTGGTTCGATGTTCGATCTTGAATTCCTTGAGCCAATCCTGCACTCGGTCATCTAAAAATTGAGTCCCATTATCAGATATCAGATACTTAGGAATTCCAAACCTGCACAAAACATTTTCCCATAGAAACTTCTTGATGGTTTGAGCTCTGATATCAGTAAGAGCTTTGGCTTCAACCCATTTCGTGAAATAATCCACTGCTACTACAACATACTTGAAATTACCCGGAGCTCGAGGCAGAGGTCTGACTATTTCGACCCCCCATTCATCAAACGGCCATACCGATTCGATGGCATTCATCTCTTGTGCCTGTTGGTGTGTTACCACATCATGCACCTGGCAAGCCCTGCACCTCATCACCAATCGGTTGGCGTCCTTTTGCATTGAAGGCCAAAAATAGCCTGCTAGTTTACATTTTCTCGCCAACATTCGAGCTCCGCAATGGTTACCACAAACCCCTCGATGTATCTCTTCAAGTAGATAAGCCCCCTCATCTTCCGATACGCATCGCATCCAAGGTGTTACAAATGATTTTCGATAAAGGACATAGTCGAATAGGGCATACCTGGAGGCTTGTAGCCGGATCTTTCGGCTTGAGACTTGTCGAGGCGGGAGAATTCCATCCTTTAAGTCTGAGCTATCAGATCCATCCACGCCGATCCCTGAACCATTTGGTTGCACATCGACTTCATTGTAACTCCGCTCTGCCAACATCTCCACCGAACCTTCTTTTCGATTTGAAATTCGATGCGAGTTTAGGCAGTAGCGTCGGCCTCTCTTGTTCTCATTGCGTGGTACCTTTCGATCACGAACTATTTTGAATTTTGACATTAACCCCTGAACGACTTTCAGATAACTCTTCATCGATTCTTCCTTAGCCTCATACTCACCTCGTATATGGTTTACCACAAGCTGAGAATCGTTGTATACCAAAAGATTCTCGACCCCCAACTTCGATGTTAGCTTCAAACCCGTGATCATGGCCTCATACTCAGCTTCGTTGTTCGTGGCTTTGAACTCGAATCGAAGTGCGTGTGGGAACTCTTCCCCTTTCGGGCTAACCAGCAATAAACCAGCCCCAGCTACCTCTTTACTCGAGGCACCATCGACGTGGATGGTCCATTGTTCTTCTGATGACTGCTTTTCTTGTTCCAATTGAATCGATAACCCTTCGGCCAGGAAGTCTGCCAGAGCTTGACCCTTGATGGCGGTACGTGGTAAGAACTCGATATCATACTCTGCTAGTTCGACAACCCACTTTGCTAACCGACCCGATGTCTCGGGCTTCGTCAGAATTTGCTTCAAAGGCTGGTCAGTGACCACAGCTATGGGGTGTGCTTGAAAATACGGCTTCAATTTTCTTGATGCATGGACTAGACCCAAGGCCAACTTTTCAGCAGGTGTATATCTGATCTCGGCTCCATGCAATGCCTTACTTACAAAATAAATCGGAATCTTCCCTTGATCTCCCTCTCGAACCAACACTGCGCTCACCGCCTCCTCGTAGATTGCCAGATAAACTAAGAGTTTCTCTCCTTCTCGAGGTGAGGACAGTGTCGGCAAATCAGATAAATACTCTTTCAGGTCATCGAACGCTCTCTGACACTTCTCATCCCACTGGAATGGAATTGCTTTCTTCAGTATCCTGAAGAAGGGTAGGGCCCTCTGTGCTGATATCGACAAGAAACGACTGAGGGCAGCCATCCGACCCGTCAATCGTTGAACTTCCTTTACGTTACGAGGTGCAGGCATGTTTTTCAGAGCCTCGATCTTATCCGGATTAGCGCGAATCCCATCCTTTGATATCATATAGCCTAAGAATTTTCCAGATCAAACCCGAAAGTGCACTTCTTCGGGTTGAGCTTCATTTCGCGCGACCGCGGCAGACTCGAAAACCTCTCGACATCGTCAATAAATCATCCCTATGGACTTGCTCTTGATCAACAAATCGTCCACATAAACCTCCATGTTCCGACCTATCGGTCCTTGAAAATTTTGTTGATTGTCTCACGATAGGTGGCCCTGCGTTTTCAAACCAAATGGCATTGTCACAAAACAATACGTTCCAAACTCTGTTATGAATGCGGTTTTCTCTGAGTCCCGGGGGTCCATGAATATTTGGTAGTAGCCTTTATACGCATCGAGAAAACCGAACACCTCGAAGCCCAGTGTCGAGTCAACCAACTGATCGATCTTCGGGAGGGGATACGAATCCTTGGGGCATGCTTTGTTGAGATCTGTAAAATCTATGCACATTCGCCAGCTACCATCTGGCTTTTTAACTAACACAGGGTTGGCCAACCAATCTGGGTAGAACACTTCTTTGACGATCCCAGCTATCAACAACTTGTCAACCTCTTTCCTTACCGCTTCCTTCCTCTCAGGAGCAAGGTTCCTCTTCTTTTGCCGTACTGGCTTCTTTTTTAGATCGACATTGAGTTGATGCATCGCAATATCTGCCGATAGACCTGGCATGTCGTCTGCTTTCCATGCAAAGACATCTCGATACTCTACCAGGAGGTCGACCAAGGCTTTCATGTCGGGGTGTGACAACCACTTCCCGATCTGGACTCCTTGGCCCTCTTCCTCCTTCCAGACACAGATCTCTTCCGTCGGGTCGACAGAGACCCAGCTTCGATCTTCCTCTTCTTCCTGAATTAATTCTTCAACCAACACCTGTCCAACTCCCTTCCCTTTGATCGTGACCAAGCTACAACTCCTGGCCACCTCGATGTCTCCTTTTACCTCATGGGTTCCATACCAGGTTGGGAACTTCATGCTGTTGTGAAATGTCGAGATGATGGCTCTGAGATCGTATAAAGCTGGTCGACCTAATATCGCGTTATATCCCGATGGGGCCTTAACTACGACATAGGTCATCTCCATGGTCCGGCCTTTTTCTCCGTCTCCGACAGTTGTCAATAAATTGATCGACCCGACAGGGTGAATAGCTTGTCCTGTGAATCCAAATAGAGGGGTAGATAATGGCACAATATCTTCATCTTTCAATCTCATGGCTTTGAAGGCCGAGTAATAAAGGATGTTAACGGCGCTTCCACTATCGACGCAGACTCTCTTCACCCGACCTCGACTTATTACCGCTTCTATGTCCAACCCTTCGCTATGGCTGTGCGAACTCGGGATATCATCCTTGGGTCCATAACCCACTTCCGTTGTGAACCTCAATTTCTTCGACTCTCTCGATCGGTCCGAAGACTGTCGACTCGACCTAGATCGATCAGACCCATGCTCTGCCACAATGGTATTGACGTCGTACCCGACGCGGTTATCCCCGTGAGGGTCTCGATTCAAATCTTCCCGACGATCATCTCGTCGATTATCCCTGTAGGTCGGCTCAGTCGATCTATCCCGTCGCCTCTGATTGTCTCGACGCGGCGATCGATCCATCTTCCCATTATAACTCTTTCTTTTATACTCTCGACGACCCTTGGGCTCGTCCTTTTCCGATCTGTCGATCACTTCATCCAATCGACCCTCTTGGATACAGGCATCGATATCTCTTTTCAAATCAAAACATTCCTCTCGTGTCGTGGCCCACACATCCTGTGATAATCACAATACTTGTGGGTATTCTTCCTCTTCTCAGGGTCCTTGGACATTGGCTTGGGTGTTCGAGCGATATTCTTCTTAATCATAATAGCCAGCACTTCTCCACATGATCGGTTCAGAGGGATAAAATCACGCTCTTTCAGATTCCCTTTCTTCCCGAGGCGATCTCGTGATTGAGCCGTTAATCGATCAAACACGTTAGATTTCCCATCATCATTTCAACCTTTGGTGTCCCTTGGGCCCCGGTGTCATTCCTTGAATTAAGGCCAAGTGAAATGGTGTGCAGACGCACTGCCTCTTCACCTTGGCAGAACTTATGAACTATATTTACACATTCGTCCATGTCGTTAGGCATCTTCTTGGAAAGCTTGTCGTACAGTTTCATATTGCGCAGACCTCCAACAAAGGCATTAACCTGCAGCGCATCGCTGGCGTTATGCACTTTCATGGCCTCGAGGTTGAAACGCCTCATAAAATCAATGGTCGACTCCCCTTTCTCTTGCTTGATATTCATGAGGTGGGTGGCACTGAGATGGAACTTCTTGTTTCCAGTGAAGGCATCTCGAAATTTCTGGCCTAACTGTAAAAAACTTGAGATCGACCCGGGACGCAGTTTGTGGAACCACTCACGAGCTCGACCTGTGAGCAACGTGTCGAAGGCACGACACTTCATGGCATCGTTTGCGTTTCTCAACCTCATCAAAGATATGTATCGGTAGAAATGGTCCTCCGGGTCTGTGGTTCCGTCGTAGGGTTCCATTTTCGGTGGCTTAAACGACTCTGTCATCGTATATATCTCGATTTCTAGGCTAAAGCGACTCGAGCCATTCGTCATCGGCTCTTTCCTACGATCACGGTTGAACTCGTTTGGATGCTCTCTTCGACCTTTATTCTGCTTGCTTTTCATTTTCGGGCGCTTCTGGTTATCTCGATTTCTACTTCATCCACTCGCTCTTCCCGAGGTCCAAAGGCCTCTTCCTGGCTATTTCGGCTTCCTTCCGACCCTGTGGATCTAACAGTGTTCCTCTGGGGATTACAAACTCCTTACCTATAAACGCCGACGCCACCACCACTCTTTCGGGCGTCTTTTCATCTAAGGACGCTAAGTGATCGGCCATGTCTTGCAGCTGCGGGGGAAGCTGAGGCCTAGGCGGATCGGCCACTGCGGGTCTAGATCCAGTGGGGACTTCTTGAATCTGAGAAGGGACCCCTGCTGGATCCATGTCTGTCTGCTCTTCGACCTGCGGGTTCTTGCTGTTCGTCGGCTTCTTTCTTGCTGGTGGAGCCATTGCGAAA
This sequence comes from Gentiana macrophylla, assembly GCA_026214975.1. Taxonomy (NCBI): domain Eukaryota; kingdom Viridiplantae; phylum Streptophyta; class Magnoliopsida; order Gentianales; family Gentianaceae; genus Gentiana; species Gentiana macrophylla. Next base: position 97,461,891 of record CM047805.1, on the reverse strand, counting down.
TCTTTACCAACTCACCGGTAGAAGACCCTCCTTCTAGCGCCAATTGATGATGCTGAATAATGCAACACCGATAATCTGGGCCACGTGTAATCTAAGGATGAGCTGTAAAGGAATCGAACGGCTGTACTGTGTGAAAGATGGTGTTTTTGGTGTTTTATGGCTGAGTCCAAGAATATATCTTGGATTGCCTACGTATCCTGTGTGAATGTCCAGGAATCAAGCCTTACGTAGTTCCTGAAATGATGTATTTATAGGCACATGTCCTTCTTCTGCCCTAAGTTTAGGGCGGTTAGGTCTATTGACATAAATACCCTTAAATGGGCCTTGCCTTCCTGCCCAAGTAACCTGCTGGGTGGTGGGCCCGAGTATCTGAACTGGAAGTCTTGGCATCGACTCGAGGAATACCGACATGAGTGATCGAGGTGGGACACTTGCATAATCTGCTTGTCATTGCGGTCTTCACTGGTGTGCATAGCATTCGATCCGATGTGGATCATCAGCGTAGACTTTTCCACATGCCAGCTGGACAATCAGATACTTCCACGTGGAGGAGTGAATCCCCGTATCATCATTCGTGAAATGTCTTAATGCAATGAATGTAGGTTGGTGATATGATTCAAAAGATAGGAAGGTGATGGTTTGACTATTACCACATTTCTTAAGAATGCTTATATAACAACCTCGAACCCACAAAGTAAATTAGTTCTTAGAGGAGTAACTATCTGATTAAATAAAAAAAACCACATCTAACAATGGTCGTTGAGGATAACATCGATAGATACCACTAAACTGGATCAAAATATCAATCCACATAAACATAGTGAAAGTATGGTTTGATCCAGTGACATTGAAGCAATAATGCAGATGTTTCTGATTGCTAGGGGTGATTGATAACCTATTGTCTTTCAAAAAGATAGTATAGGATAATTGATAATATGAGGTGGCTTGAGGGTATGAACCAAAAAAATGAAGTTATGGAACTTCTCATATCTATTAGCACCATCGTGGAACCACCTAAATTTGTTTGTTTGTTTTTTCTCATTTAGGAGAATGGAAATGAACTTTGATTGATAATAGAAAAATGCTATGACATTTACCATTAGGTCATACTCAATCTTCAACGTGGCTAAGTTCTTAAAGTAATAATAACCTACATAATAAGGTCCATAAGAAGTAAATGAACAACACAAGGCAGAAACTAGTTTCTATATCAGCAATCCACATATTCTGCTCTCTATAAGTCAGACTGAGCAGCAACCGACTTTTTTCACAGCTGACACGTCATCCTTGTCCCCGACGTTTATGGTTTGACCTTTCGGCAAAGCTGATGTATCATTGCCAACCTCAAGTGCTTTCCTACTAACGACATGATATATTTGAGTAAGTACCTCTGTGAATGCATTTTCGACATTCAGGGATTCCAGTGCTGAAGTCTCCGTGAAGTAAAGGCTCTCCCTTTCAGCAAAGCCCTTCGCGTCCTCGGTTGAAACTGCACGCAGATGGCGTAAATCAGCTTTATTTCCCACCAGCATTATCACTATATTCTGGTCTGTGTGATCTCTCAGCTCTTTTAACCATCTCTCAACATTCTCAAATGTCACGTGTCTTGTGACGTCATACACAAGTAGGGCACCAACAGCGCCTCTGTAGTACGCACTTGTAATTGCACGGTACCTTAAACCAATGAAAAAGAATCATGTTAACTATGCATCACAGTAATGTAGTACTCATAAGCAACTAAAAAAACACATTTAAATGAAGGGGTCTTTATAACCACCCCACCAAACCACTATACTCTGTCAGCACACCTAGCAGGGAATCACGATGAAAATCAACTTTTAAACAATTAAATATGATGAATACACTTTAAGAATTTGGGTGTACATATTCAACTTTTTGAAAGTCGATTTTCAAGTAAGTTTTGGTTGCACAGTAAGTTGAGAGTGTGACATTTCAAGGGTCCCTCAAATAATGACACCTCAGTGCCACTAAATGCACTTTGCCGGATCTTCAAATCAGAGTTCACTGAACCTAAAACAACTTAGTTACCACACAGTCCCTTGAATTAGGCATGAAACATTCAAGTAAACTAAAAACTACGGTTTCAAGAGCAAGCTGATTCCATCATCCACATCAAATTAAACTTTGTTCTCTAAAACAACTTAGTTACCACACAGTCCCTTGAATTAGGCATGAAACATTCAAGTAAACTAAAAACTACGGTTTCAAGAGCAAGCTGATTCCATCATCCACATCAAATTAAACTTTGTTCACAACATAGAAAGGCTGTCCGTCAAAATATAGCCCCAAAATATTACAACATCAGATAGTTCTGTCTTTTAAAAAGTACAGTATTATACCAAAAGAAAAAAGAAAAACTTCATTGCTTGTAAAATCATGGCTTCCCTTTTCAAGACTCATGACATTTCTTTTAAAAAAACGTGCATTCATGCCAATAACCTGAATGCAATCAGCTGCATTAGATATGAACAGCAGGGACCTCCATAAACTCATATTGCTATAAGCTACAAGTTTTTCAAGCTTGACAGTAAAGAAAAACTTAACAAAAGACCAAGAAAGGCACTTTCAGTCTCCCTTGTTTCACTTTTTTACAGTATGCCTACTTTTTTGGTTCAATGTGTCAAGTGTCCAATTTTTATTGACTATTTTTTTTTTTTTCGAATTCTAAAATGCCCTTCACATAGTTACATGAAAGTAAGATTGCAAAATCATAAAACAAGGTGACTAAAATAATTTAACTAATCCAGCAAGCAGCAGAGTAACGGCATAGTAGACCTCAGAGAAATCAAAACACACTCCTACTTATATACCATTTGTAAGATTTTTCTCAAACCAGAAATCAACAACGGACTGCCTACCCTTGTCATATACTGTAACGCCCCAGAATTTGGGTCTGGTGGCACTAAATGAGTCATAAATGATCCGGTCAACTGGCTAGACTGTCGTCCTCGCATGGTCTAAAAAAATTTATCAGAGTTGACAAAACATTTATGTCTCTCACACTTATACGGGGTGAGTATTCTATTATTTTACCGATGTAGGATCTTACATCTACAGCTAAATGTGTGATTCAAATTTAGGTTCATCTAATTAGTTTCAGTTAATGAGGAATACCACCTAGGGATCCAGTAAATAAAGAATACCAACAATGGCTGATGCCAATAAGTTTGCACAACCACCATACCACCAGGCTCGTGCTAGTGCACGTACTATAGAATGTTAAAATCACGAATTTCAAAATAGTTCAGGACTGAGAATAAATATGTGGAAAAAAAATAAAATAATCCCAATTTAATAAACTTGTCAGTTCTTCCCTTTTAAAATGGTGATCTAGGACCACCCATAAATTAGATAGACAGTGTTTCCCACCAAGAGCTCGTGCGATGCCCACAATATGCACTACTACTACTCCATTCGAACAAGAAAGTAAATGAAACACAATTTAATCTGTAAACAAGAATCATGGCTCCAAAAGCATCTGAGTAAAACAAACAAATACCGCAAGCATTGGCATGGTTGTTGAAGAAATCAAACAGAAATTTCGGAAGGAAACTTTTCTATTTTCAAACAATAACTTGAAAGTCCAAGTAACATCTTCGATTTAAAAAAGAAATAAAACAAGCAAGGGATACCTTTCTTGGCCAGCGGTGTCCCAAATCTGAGCCTTAATGACCTTGTCATCGACGCGGATGCTACGAGTGGCGAACTCAACGCCAATAGTTGACTTAGACTCCAGACTGAATTCGTTGCGGGTGAAGCGCGACAGTAGATTAGATTTTCCGACACCGGAATCTCCGATAATAACCACCTTGCACAAGTAATCGTAGTCGTCGTCTCCCCTGTACCCTCCTGCCATCAAATCTTAGGAGGAATAACAACACTTCTCAATTCAAGCAATGTTCGGGTAGTTGAATTAGCAGAAACGCAAGCTAAGAAAGTGGAATTGCAAAATGATCAACAACCAGCTATAAACTAAAAATTAGTTGCGGCATTGTGCTTTGAAGTAGAAAAGTATAATGGAGAAAGCAATTTAGTGCAGCAACATAAAGAGTTCACGAGTAGTAGGTGAAGACGTCCTTTAAATTTTTTTCACCCCGTCGGCGTCGCTTCCGTTTATGTTTTCCGCAAGATCTTCCGTCCCATCGCTCTCACCTGATGTCCCACAACGCCTTTATTCGTACCGTGCCAACAAGTAAACAATTAATTTACTCTCTTTTTTCGAGTTCTAGTACATTAGTATAACGGTTAGGCGACTTGGGTTCGAGTCTCGTCTGAGGCATAAGTAGTGTGTGGTTAAATCTTTCGTATTTAAACAAAAAAAAAAGCCTTTTATTTTTACTTTGCAGTCCTCTAAGATACAGTTGACCGGTGGGAAATCATCTGATCGGTTATCAACTTCGATGAATCAACAGATAATCTCCCTAAAAAACGACGTTATAGAAACCCTGCGAGATTGCATACGAAATAGTATGATAGATCGTCAATGCCTCTCCCGTCAAGACATCGAAAACTCCTTTCAAACTTTTAGAGAAAGCGTTTAATACGTTCCCTTGATAGTCTCGAATAAGTCCTTCTACAGCCGATGAACCGTTCGTTATGGTTGCGTCTACTTTGAATTTTAAAGTACACGGAGTTGGGGAGTGCCAAATCGTAGTTAGAGTAGTGTTGTTGTGGCTTGCACATGGTTTATGCTAGAGTTAAAAAATTCATCTGCCTCAACAATTGATTGCGAGATGATCCGTTGTACATAAAATATTTTGTCTCTCAAAATCCACGAGTTCCAAGCCTTCCAAACGTTCCATAGTGTACATACAAGGCGGTTTATTTCGTCTTCCTCTTGTTCAAGTTGCAACTCGAAAAAATCAATAAAAAAATAATATTAGAGTCGAAGACTTGTCCAAGAAAGATCTCTAGGATAAGCCTCATACAGCTCGGGGAATGTCGCATTCAAAAAGGCAGTGTCAAGTCAATGTTATTGTGACAAATTTGACACATGTTATCACTCACTCTTTGTGTTTTGAGACTTGTCGCAGTAGGAAGAGAATTGTTTATTAGCTCACAAAAGAAATGCGAGATCCATGGCTCAAACTTGATTTTCCATAAAGAATTCCTAAGATTCGTCCCTGTATTAGACTTTTCTGGCCTGCTTCGAGCTTTTCTCTGATCACTGTTATCTTGTCCATTATGTCTTGCATAAGTTGAAGTCCAATAATTAACTTCTCACCCACTTCATCCCAGTAAAGTGATGGTCTAGACTTTCTTCCATGTATTGTTTCATAAGGGGTCATACCAACACTGGAATGGTAACTGTTGTTATATGCAGTTTTTGCCAAATTAAGATAATTGATCCATCTTCCTTCATTAGCCAAAACACATGCCCTTATCATGTCTTCTATGGTTTGTATTGTCCTTTCAGGTTGTCCATCAAGATAGGGATGAAATGTTGTACTGAAATTGAGCTTAGTACCCACCAGATTGTAGTTGGCGCCAAAAATCATAGGTAAACCTTGTATCTATGTATGATACAATAGATACTGGCACTTCATGAAATCTTATTACTTCTTTCATATATAAATCTGCCGATATTCCAATGATGAAGTTTCCTTTATAGCCAAGAAATGCGCAGACTCATTTAACTGATCTACAATAACCCATATTGTGTCTAACTTCTAAACCTTAGGTAAACCAGTTATGAAATCCACTGATATATATTCCCATTCCATGCTAGAATTTCCAAAGGTTGTAACATTTGAACCAGTTTTGAATGTTCCACTTTAACTTGTTGACATATAGGATATTTCATTACATACTCAGCAATGTCACGTTTCATATTATTACACCAAAAGTACCGTCATAAGCCCTTATACATCTTACTGTTTCTATAGAGAACTTTGATTCATATCTAATGAGCATCATTCAAAATTTCCTTTTTAGTCTCAGGTATATTAGTGATATGTCTGAACATCAATTCAGCTCGCGGATCTTTATTCGGGTCCGTCAGGCCACCTGAGCAGTGGATAAGGCCTCCGGCCACCATCGTCCGCGAGCTCATAGACCAACTTGGGCGTGCAACCTATCAGATTGGGCCCTAGGTCTTAAGCTTCATGCGGTGCCAACAAGACTGGGGGGCCGTCCTGCGAGCCCATAAGGCAATCGGCTCCGCCAAAGACCATAGCCCACAACGCTATGAAGGAGAAGCTACCATTGGTTCGGCAAGACGAGGACATGAAAGACACAAAGATCAGCGAGGTCATCAGGGGCGCAACCTATTGGCTCCGCTACGAGCCCGCTATTGTAGATAAATATCTATTCGTGCTATATGTCCTTATTTGTAAATAAGTTGAACTTTGGTCAGTCTCTTCCCTATAAATAGGGCACATTGTAACCTTCACATATATATGCATTAATACAAAAACTAGGGCGAACTCTGCCTAATTGCTAACTCTCTTTACTCTTTATTCGTTCCACCACTTACTCCACCGCATATTCATCATAACCTCCGTGCACCACCCGTGGTCACTCATTAATATAGCCAGATATCCACCATGTACACCACCGCTAAACACCCGTGATACTTTTGACGTTATCAATTAGGCACACATAATCACTTCCATATTGTTAGGATTTGTATAGTTTTGATTATTGCCATGCCAATTGCTACAGATGCAAGCAAAAAAGATGTTTATACTTCATATATAGGTTTTAGTAGAGTCTGATATTGTATAGGTTGATCAAACAAGCACTGTAATAGTCATCTGATAGGTTTTTAGTAGACTAGGACAGTCAAGAACTTCTAAGCAAAAATTTTAGTAGAGAATGAATGCCAGAGCTAAATACTTGAAGGTTAAGGGATCGAAATTAGTATTAAAGACTGAAGACTTGTAGACCGAGGGATCAAACTCGGACAAGGAGGATAAACATTGAGATTATAAGGTTATAATTCAGGTAAGTCTGTGGATAGCCTGGAATATTCTTATAAGTCTTGTATTGAAGGCTTGAAGTTAAGATGATCTGATGGAATCTTCAAGTAAATGTAAATATGGTGTGCTCTGATCTCACAATTAAAGTTCACGGCTATTTAGATTTGAAATAAAATCAGGAGACTTTGAATCAAGATTTAGATGGAGCAAAAACTTAGATAATATGGCAATTTCAGCTGAGAAAGGAAATCAACTGAGAAGGATTATATTTGAGGAGTTCAGCTGAGGAAGAAATCAGTTGAGTAGACATTCAGCAGAGCTAGACCAAACTTGAACAATTCAGCAGAGAAGAAATTATATCAAAGCTGAAAGGTACAAGTTTACAAAAATATCTTGATGATTTACTTTAAGGATATTATCAATGTTAAGGATAATTCTGGATCCTTTGATCAAAATTTGATCAATAGATAAGCTTAATTTGAGAGGGATAAATTCAGCGTCCAAAAATTGAGGAACTGTGATTGGATGACAACCTGTCATTGTCAAAAAGACGATGTGTAAGGAAATCAACGTGGGAACGCAGAGGAATTTAAAATTTTAATTTCCTTTTACCAAGATCGAATTCGTTTAAGCGACAAGCATAAAATAAGTAAACAAGAAAGTTACCTTGAATGATTTAAAAGATCGAAACTTATCATCTACAAAAGAATAGTAGTGCGCAAAGCCGCCCAAGTGTTCGGCCTCTACCGTTGATCCTCACGAACAACCCGCTGGAATCCCGCCTTGGATTGCTACCAGAAAACTCAAATTTCTAGACCGACATTTTATCTTTCTCAAAACTCTCTCTAGGAAGCTCTCTTATTTTCTAGTAAATTAGTACTCCTCTAATTGTGATATGTTACAGTATATAGGCTGATGGGAATCTTGCAGTCAGCTGATAATATGAAGACCTCACCAACCTGTTGACCGAAAGTCCCAACAGCCTGCTGATTAGTTTAGTATGATGTAATGTAGAAAATGGTTATTCAGTTATCATCTGTTGTAATCGTTTGTAACTTACTTCTAACTGATTCATGAGGTGTATGAAGCTATAAATACCCCATGATCAGCTGCATTGTAACTTAACTTGTAACTTTCAATTCATCAATAATAATTCCGCATTTTATTTTGCGTTTGTAATACTACAAACTTCATCATGGTTCAGACCAGAAATTTGAGAATTTCTGAATGTTTTCCAGCATTTTTCTCTGAGTCTTTTGAAGAATCTTGCGAGTGTTCTTCATCTTTTCTGAGATTTCAGTTTCTTGAGAGTAAACTGCCATCTTTTTCTTGAGTTTTTTGGTCATTTATTGATTGCTTTTTTTTTCTTCTGTAATTTCACTTTCATTGTTTATTTGTGATCAATTCTAGAGTTCTTGATAGCCATGACAGCTAAGAAACAAGAAATAAGTCCTTCCAGTCCGTCTTATGTTCATCCTAATGAGAATCCATCTTTAGTTCTTGTTTAGCCATTGATGATTGGCAACAAAAATAATATATGGAAGCTGTCTATAAAGATGGTGTTAATCACCAAGAATAAAATTGGCTTTGTATACAGCACAATCAAAAGGCCATAAGCAGATTCAGCAGATTTCCATGCATGGAGACAATGTGATACAACGGTGAGATCATGGATCTAGAATTCTGTGGAAAATACCATTGCTCAAAGTTTGATGTACTTCCAGAGTGCACATACAATTTGGAAGAATCTTGTAGCTAGATTTTCTAATGTTGATGCCTTGAGGCTTTCAGATCTTCTTGAAGAGATGCATCTGCTGAAACAAGGTAGTGACTTTGTCAATCAATATTTCACAAAATTGATGGTTTTATGGGAAGAAATCAAGACCATTAGGTCTGCATCGGTTTGTTCTTGTGATTCTCAATGTCACTGCAACGCAATCAGCACACAAATGGATCATATGGAGGCTGAACATGTTATGAAATTCCTAAAAGGTTTAAGAGATGATTTTGAGCCAATGGTTTCACAGGCAATGATGATGGTCCCCAGAAATCCATGATGCCTTTGCAATGGCCATTAAATTTGAAAGATAGAAGTTGTACGTAGCAAACAGGGCCAAGAATCAAGATTCTATGGTTCTCTTGTCTCAGAAAAATGGACAGGGGCAAAATCAGACTGCCAGCAGACCTAATTCTGCATTTGCTGCAAATCCAAGACCTAAAAATCCCAAGAAAATGCAATGTACTTTTTGTGGTTTAATGGTCATACTGAGGAGAATTGTTACAAGAAACATGGCTATCCTCCTGGTTTCAAGTCAAAAAGGGCTAATTTGGTAGAGGAAGAACAGTCAGCAGAAGAAGATCATGCCCACAGTAGGTCTACTGGACCGGGGTTTCCAAATCTTACTGCACAACAACTTCATAAGTTGACGGCTCTACTGAGTTCTGATCCTCCTAGACATGCAGGATTTGCCATTGGACAACCTGCTGAGATTGTGACACACTACTCACCTACTACAGGGACAGGTGATCTAAATTTAATAAGATCTATACAATGGATCTTGGACTCTAGTGCCACATATCACCTTGTAGGATCATTAGATCTGTTAAGCAATCACAAACCTTCATGTATAAAAATAGGATTACCTAATAGAAATAATGTTTCTGTCACACATATTGGACAAGTAAGGGTAAACCCTCAGCTGGTCTTACATGAAGTGTTTTTCATTCCTGGTTTTAAGTATAACCTTTTCTCTTTACCCGCCTTTATTAATAATACAAAAGGTGCCGCTAATTTTTCTGCTAAAAAGTGTGTTTTGCAGGACAAGAACAAGAATGTGATTGGTTCAGCTGAGTTACACAAAGGGCTATATGTCATGGATCAACCAATCAAACTATCTGTTGCCAATGCTGTAGAAAACCACACATTGTCTGATAGATTAGATGATGCTCTTTTATGGCATTAATGACTAGGACACCTACCGGATAAAAGACTACAAGCCATTAGTTCACAGTCTGCTGATGTCAAATTTTATGATCATGACCTCTGTTATGTTTGTCCCATGGAAAATCTAAAGAAAAAACCTTTTCCATTAAGTACTGCTGTTGTACATTCTATTTTTGATCTTATTCATATGGATATGTGAGGTCCTTTAAGATAGCATATTGTGATTGGACAACAATATTTTCTCACTGTTGTAGATGATTTTTCTAGATTTACTTGGGTATTTCTTATGAGACACAAATTTGAAACTTCTGACCTTGTTAAATCACTTGTTAAATTTGTTTCTACATAATTTCACAAAATTATCAAAGTAATTAGATCTGATAATGGATTTGAGTTCCAGCTCACTAATTTTTATGCTCAGTAGGGCATCATACATCAGACATCATGTGTCAGCACACCTGAATATAATGGTATTGTTGAAAGGAAAAATCAGCATCTGCTGAATGTTGCCAGGGACTGAGGTTCCAGAGTAATTCACCCATTGAATATTCAGGTTTCTATCTTTTACATGCTGTAAAATTAATTAATGCTACTCATACACCACTGCAAAAGAAAGCACTCAACATGAGGTGCTTTATGGCACCAAACCAGACTATTCTGTGTTTAAGGTTTTTGGTTGCTTAGTTTTCTCTTTCACGCTTCAGCAGTACATGACAAAATTTGACTCAAGATGTAGGACTTGTTCCTATCTTGGGAATTCAAATACGTCCAAGGGTGTTATTCTATTAGATATTACCAACAAAGACATCTTTGTTGTTAGAAATACTCAATTTCATGAAACTTATTTTCCTCTATTTCAACAGGTATTAGGAATGGCTAGATATCTTGCTCACATGCCTATTGCTCTACCAACAATGGACAGTTTTGATGATCTGCTGAATGACTCAGTAGACCAACCAGACATGGGATCAGCTGTAGCCGAGGCATCCAATGAAGGACATGCACCAGTTGATCAGGCACCTGAACCCACACAATTAAGAAGGTCCACAAGAACAAGGAAATCACCAACCTTTTATCAAGGAGGTGCTCATACTGTTCAGCAGACCCCACACCTACTGAGTGAGGTCATGAACCTGGACAACCTGTTAGCAGAATATGCCAGATTTATTAATGCTATTGATGTTGTTAAAGAGCCTAAGACTTACAATCAAGCTATTGATGTGATTCCGATTGGAATCAGATCTGATGTTTTGCCCAGGAAGTAACTAAGGGGAACAATGACGAGCCAATGATCCTAGACCTAGTAATCCAACTAAATCGTAGGCAGAGAACGTCCAAAAAATGCTCACAATGCTGGTAAATCCTCAAAGGGTTGAACTTTCTACGACAAAGAAAATTCTCACTCGCAAGTGATTTTCAAGCCTTATGACTTGGTTGAGTAAAACTCAATAATTTGATTTCTCATAAAATAATTGTGTAAAGAATGAATAGCTAATGTTTGCCTTATATAGGCTTACAACCAAAAGAAAAAGAAACATCTAAGCAATGTGGGATAATTCCCACCCTAGGAATTATGTAACCTGCGCCCAAAGGTGGGCTTACCTAGCCTACTTGGCCCAATGACTTTTATTAGATAATAATTAAACAAAAGATGAATAATCACAATAAAATAAGTCCGATCATATAATCAATTTCAAATACCATCTTCCTGGCGTCCAACAGCACTAAGGAATGTCACTATTGGCGCCTCAGTCTTCTCCACGGCCTCTCCGAACTCCGAATAAGTCTCTATCACCAGGTTGTTCATAGCTTCTCTTAATCGCTTCCTTTGGAGCCTTGTTATTGGCCCATCTCGAACTACCAGATGATCCACGGGCTGCATAGGTGCCAATGGGTCGGGAATGTCATCATGGATCACATCATTCCTTCCCGGTTGCGAAGGATCTGTCCTCAGATCGTAAGGGTGGTCTAAAGGCATCAAATCAGATACGTTGACGGTGCCAGAGACGCCCCACTCTGGTGGAATAGAAACCTTATAGGCATTGTCGATGACGCGCTCCAGCACTTCAAAAGGACCATCACCACGAGGATGCAGCTTAGATTTCCGGTGCTTGGGAAACCTATCTTTGCGAAAGTGCAGCCACACCCAATCCCCGGGTGCGAAGATAACTTCCTTGCGGCCCTTGTTTGCTTGCTTCACATATCGAGCCGTTGCATTCTCCACATGCCGCCGAGCAGCCGTATGCAACTCCTTGACCAAGGCCGTTTTCTGCTCACCATCCAAGCTAGCATGCATTCCTGCAGGCAAAGGAGCCAAAGAAAAAGGTGTTTAGGTTGAACCCATGAGCGACCTCAAAGGGGTAAAGCGAGTAGCGAGAATGTTTACAACGATTATAAGCAAACTCAACATATGGCAAACAATTTTCCCAATTTTTCAAATTTTTCTGGACCACTACACGAAGTAATGACCCAAAACTCGATTTACCACCTCCGTTTGACCATCCGTTTGGGGATGATAAGCAGTAGAAAACAACAATTGAGTACCCAAACACTGCCAAAGAACTCTCCAAAAATGACTTATAAATTTCACATCACGATCACTCACAATAGTACGTGGTACCCCATGCAAACGAACAATTTCCTTAAAGAACAAATCAGCAATATTAGATGCATCATTCGTTTTATTACATGCAATGAAGTGAGCCATCTTAGAAAAATGATCCACCACAACAAATACTGCATCCTTACCTCTCACTGAATAAGGCAATCCCAACACGAAGTCCATAGATAAAACAATCCAAGGGGATGTGGGAATAGGGAGTGGTGTGTACAAACCGTGGGGGCGGACTTAGACTTAGCCGATTTGCACACAAGACAAGCATCACATATACGTGTAACATCAACTCTCATTTTAGGCCAAAAGAAATGTGACTTAAGCATGTCTAAGGTTTTAGTAACACCAAAATGACCCATAAGGCCGCTTACTATGTGCCTCACTAAACGACAATTCACACAAGGAACATTGGGAATGCAAATAACATTATTACTGAAACAAAAGCCCTCATTCCTATAAAAATGGCCATCGTTTGCATGCTCGATTTTGTAAATATCTCACCAAAATCGAGGATCTAAAGCATACAATTCCTTAATAAATTCAAAACCAAGAAATTTAGTTTGCATGGTAGTAATCAAAGTATATCTACGAGATAATGCATCGCCTACCACGTTATCTGGCCTTTTTGTATTTAATCACATAAGGAAAAGATTCAATGAATTCCATCCAACGAACATGTCGGTTACTCAACTTACCCTGACCTTTAAGATACTTAAGGGACTCGTGATCAGTATGAATAACAAATTCCCTAGGTCGAAGATAATGTTGCCAAGTTTGAAGACATCTAACCAAAGCATACAACTCCTTATCATAAGTGGCATAATTCAAATGAGCACCTTTCAATTTCTCACTAAAGTATGCAATTGGTCTAGACTCTTGAATCAAAATACCACCAATACCCACACCGATGCATCACATTCAAGTTCAAAAGGTTTATCAAAATCAGGCAAAGCAAGAATGGGGCGAGAAATTAAGCGAGCTTTAAGAGATTAAAGCTTCCCTTTGCTTCGGGCCCTGGCTGCCAAGGAACATTCTTCTTCACCAACTCATTTAGGAGTGCGGCCAAGGTCTTTGAAATCCTTGACAAATCGCTATAAAACCCGCCAAGGCCATGAAAACTACTGAACCTCTGCACAATTGGTCGGCTCAGGCCATTCTTCCACCGCTTTGATCTTCTCTCTATCGACCTTAACACCCTGTGAACTCACAACAAAACCAAGAAACACAACTCTATCCAAGCAAAATGAACACTTCTTAAGGTTAGCATACAACTTTACCTCCCTAAGAGTTTCCAAAACAGCCCGTAAGTGGCTCATATGTTGTTCCATTTCTTGGCTGTAAATCAGGATGTCATCAAAATAAACGACCACAAACTTACCAATAAACTCTCCAAGCACCTCATTCATTAACCTCATGAAAGTACTAGGTGCATTAGTTAAATGCAGTTTTCCACTCGTCACCCTCACGAATCCTCACTTGATGATAGCCACTTTTCAAATCGATTTTAGTAAAAAATTTAGCACCACACAATTCATCCAACATATCATCTAAACGAGGAATGTGATAGCGATACCTGACAGTGATTTGATTGATTGCACGACAGTCGGTGCACATCCTCCATTCAACTCCTTTTTTGGGGACTATGATTACCGGAACCGTGCAAGGACTCATAGATTCTTGGATTTTTCCTTTCTCCAACAGCTCCGTCACTTGCCTTTGGATTTCTTTAGTTTCCTCCGGATTAGCACGATATATTTTGGTCGGTTAGGCAACACTTGCTCCGGGAATAAAGTCTATGTGATGCTCCACGCCACGTAATGGTGGCAATCCGCTTGGTTCCTCCTCGGGAATGACATCAGTAAATTCCTGCAAAAGAGACACAACAACACTAGGAAGGGAATCCGTGAGTTCTGAAATGGTTAGAAAACATGGGGAAGGGGTGGGAGGGGATACGGCCTCTTTGTAAATAAAGAGGAGAGGAGCGTGTCCAGCCTCAATGGCATTGCAAACTTCATTACTCCTCGCATAAAAACTACCTCTCACTTTGGCCTCCTTTTTCTTTTCAACTTGAGAAGCTCCCTCACTACTAATGGCGCCCTCCATTGCGTTTAACTTTTCGACTTTATTTGTCCCCTCGTATGGTATAAGAGCTCCCTCCCTCACATTTTTATTATCAACTTTTCTTTTACCCTCCTCTCGAATCACACTACCCTTTTGGTTTTTCTCTCCCGTCGCTTTCACTTTACTTTTCAACTGTATAACTCCCTCATTTTTTTCTTTTTGCTCACAGTTTGCAGCAATACGGAGATGATCCTTGTGTGCTTCCTCGGGGGACAAAGCTACGAATGTAAAATTCTTCCCCTTAAACTTTAAGCTGTATCTGTTTAAGTAACCATCATATATGACACGTCGATCAAACTGCCATGGACGTCCCAATAAAAGATGACTCACGTGCATAGGGACAACATCACATAAAACATCATCTTCAAGCTTGCCAAGGCTAAAAGAAATAAGTGCTTGACGGTGTACTCGAACATCTCCCGCATCATTAAGCCACTGCAAATTATATGGGCGGGGATGTGGGGTAGTAGGAATGGATAATCGCGACACTAAGTCTGCACTCACCACGTTTGCACAACTACCTGGGTCTATGATCATCGAGCAAAGTTTGCCACCTATCAATCACCGCGTGTGGAATATATTTTCCCTCTGGTCATTATTCTCCATCTTCACCACACTACTCAAAGCTCTTTTCAGAATGTACACCTCGCCACCCAGCGCGTGCACCAATTCTTCTCCTTCTTCCTCTTCCTATTCGGCCTCTTCCTCCTCCTCGGAAGCCGACACATACTCATTCGCAACTGACTCACCAACCAACAAAATTCGTCGTTTAGAAGGGCATTGGGACTGAATATGCCCCATTCCATGACACTTGTGGCATTGAATTTCATGGGTAGGCTTTGGTGGCAATGGTGCAACTTTTTCCTTATCATCTACCCTCGGCTTGTAAGTCGCTTTGGGTAAAATAGTGGGCTGTTTTTGTGCATTTGGTGCATAAGTAGGGGCTATTTGAGGGTATTTAGAGCTGTCCCCTCTATATGGAAACGAACGCAAAGTAGACGTGTTACCTCCCGAAAACTTAGCTTGGGTTGCTCGTTGTCGCTTCAGTTGACTTTCAATGGTCAAAGCCGCATGTAAAATTTCTTCCAACGTTGCACAAACCTTGACTTCAACCGGATTTGCAATATCCAAACGTAGCCCCATTAAGAAACGTTGCATAGTAACCTCCTCTCATTAAGTGAGTCGACTTTGCAAGTAATGTAACCAAATCTTGGTAGTAAGCATCGACGGAGCGATCGCCTTGTGTAATAGTTTGTAAGCGGCGATATAAATCACGAAAGTATGAAGCAAGGAACAAACCGTTTCGCATCTCGACTTTCAAATCTTCCCGTACTAACTAACTTTGCCGAAGGTGTTGAAGCCTCCGTGAATTAGTCATCGTGTCAACCAAACCATCGCATAACCGGTAAATTCAAGCTTAGCAAGGCTGCATTTCTTCGCCTCAGAGTAGTTATTGCAAGCAAATATTTGTTCGAGTTTGTTCTCCCACTCAATATATGCATCAGGATCACTTGCACCATTGAACGATGGCAATTTCATCTTAACTTTGTCGTGATGTTATTATCAACCGCATCATCCTCTACGGCTGCATAGTCAGCGTCCGCATGAGCCACATACTCCTCATATGCCTGAGCTCGTCCACCTCCTCCACCTCTACCTCCTCTATCTCATCTACCGCCTCTACCTCCTCTATCACCTCTACCACCTCTACCCTCTCCGTCATCACCTCGGTTTACCGCAGTCAACAAAGTATCAAGTGTCTCACGAATCTCACGTATGTCATCACGTAAAGGTGTCACTTTGCCGCTGTATGGGCTCATCTACCTCTGTCTCACTTCATCGATCTTCTCCTTTAATTGTGCCTCCACAATTTCATTTACCTCTTCAACAACTAAACCCACGACCAAACATGTTGCCTCACTATCACTCGTGTTTACACTCCCCCTCTTTCTATGTCGTAAAAGTACCCTTGTCAAATGAACGAGAAAAGCTAGCAAAAGTAAGCAAAGACGCAAACCGACTCTCTAGAAGGGACACTAGGTGTTGAGACCGAGAAAAGGTATAGAAATGAGTGGGATGGTGTGTGAAGAGTTGCTAATGTGAGTAAGAAAGGTGAGAAGCAAAAGGCACGGAAGAAGTAATGAAATTAGGTGACTGTAATATTTCACACCTGGGTGTGATATTTTCGTCAATTGCAGGCCTCTTTATTTTTTTTTTTTTTTTTTAAGACTACAAAAATGTCAGAGGTGTGAAATTTGACACACCGGGGTGTGAAGCTCACGTCCAAATTTGCACCCTTTTTCTCTCTCTCTCTCTCTCTCTTTTTTTTTTTTTTATTTTTAAACCGAAAGAAATAAAAATTTGCAAACAGAATAGACAACCCCTAGGTCAACTCTTTTTTTTTTGTTTTTTTTTTTTGTCTTATACGGCGGGTTGTAGGGCACAGGAATTCAACAAATAAAGAACCAATTAGCAACTAGATTGATCGGATTTCTTTGATCGACTAACACGAACAGCAAATTAAGAACATAATTTTTTTTTGACAGATAAATACAGAGTAGATGACAACGACGATCAAGAACACTGGAATCACAGCAAGAAAACGGAAACGACAGGCTGAGATTTTTTTTTTTTTTTTTTTGTGAATATAAGAAACGAAATTAACAAGAAAAATTTAAAACAGGGATATTTTCTCACCAAAGTTGTTGAAATTTCTGCTACCATTGTGATTAGATTGAAGGCAGGATCGATTTTTGCTTGGGAAGTAAGCATTAAGAACGATAGCGGCCGATGATCCTAGGCGCAGTAATCAAACTAAATCAGAGCGTAAAACGCCCAACAAACGCTTCACAATCTTTGGTAAATCGCCGAAGGTTGAAGCTTTCTACGACAAAGAAAATTCTCACCATGAAGTGATTTTCAAGCCTTATGACTTAGTTGAGTAAAACTCAATAATTTGATTTCTCATAAAATAATTGTGTAAAGAATGAATAGATAATGTTTGCCT
This sequence comes from Gentiana macrophylla, assembly GCA_026214975.1. Taxonomy (NCBI): domain Eukaryota; kingdom Viridiplantae; phylum Streptophyta; class Magnoliopsida; order Gentianales; family Gentianaceae; genus Gentiana; species Gentiana macrophylla. Next base: position 97,444,264 of record CM047805.1, on the reverse strand, counting down.
TATATAGAACTTACAACCAAAAAAAAAAAAGCGTCTAAGCGATGTGGGATAATTCCCACTCTAGGAATTATGTAACCTGCGCCAAAGGTGGGCTTACCTAGCCTACTTGGCCCAATGACTTTTATTAGATAATAATTAAACAAAAGATGAATAATCAAAATAAAATAAGTCCGATCATATAATCAATTTCGAATACCATCTTCCTGGCGTCCAACAGCACTAAGGAGTGTCACTATTGGCGCCTCAGTCTTCTCCACGGCCTCTCCGAACTCCGAATAAGTCTCTATCACCAGGTTGTTCATAGCTTCTCTTAATCGCTTCCTTTGGAGCCTTGTTATTGGCCCATCTCGAACTACCAGATGATCCACGGGCTGCATAGGTGCCAATGGGTCGGGAATGTCATCATGGATCACATCAGCTATCAAGCATGATGAATGGAAGAAAGCAATGCAAAAGGAAATTGAAGCTCTACAAAAGACTCATACATGGGAAATAGTTGATCTGCCCCCATGCAAGAAACCCATTGGGTGCAAATGGGTGTACAGAATCAAATACAACCCTGATGGTTCAGTAGAGATATATAAAGCTAGACTAGTAGCAAAAGGCTACACTCAAACATATGGGATTGATTATAAAGAAACTTTCTCACTTGTTGTCAAGATCATTATAGTTAGAGCCTTACTTGCAGCAATAGCAGCCAATAATTGGCATCTACATCAGATGGATGTCAACACTGCTTTTCTTCATGGAGATTTGCCTGATGAAGTATACATGCAGTTACCTCCAGGTTGTGCAACAACTAAACCAAATCAAGTTTGCCGACTTGCTAGGTCATTGTATGGCCTCTCAAGCAAGCCAATGAGACAATGAAATTGCAAGTTATTTGAATCTTTGGAAGCTCAAGGATTCATGCAGTCCAAAAATGACCATAGTTTATTTACTAAAGGGTCAGGACAGTCCGTTATTGCTTTGCTGGTCTATGTTGATGACATCATAGCAGCAAGCCCCAATGAGAAGTTAATTCAGCAGGTCAAGGATGCCCTACACTAGCAATTCACTATTAAGGATCTTGGAAAATTGAGATATTTCCTAGGCATTGAAGCTGCTAGGACACCTGCAGGCATATCAATTTCTCATAGAAAATACACTCTTAATCTCCTAGAAGAAAATGAATTTTTGGGAGCAAAACCTGCTAAGACACCTATGGAGTCTATGCAAACTTTACAACATGGTGATTCACCCTTTTGGAGGATAATATCGCTAATGGATCCTTAGTGGGCCAACTTATCTATCTTACCTTCACTGGACGGATATTGCCTTTGCGGTTCAAAGAGACTAAGTCAATTTCTAGACACTCCTACTGAAAATCATATGAAGGCAGCATATAGACTACTGAGGTATTTGAACACTAATCCTGGTCAATGAATCTTATTCCCAGCAGACAAAAACCTTGTACTTAAAGGTTTTACAGACAGTGATTGGGCCAGTTGTCCTGAAACAAAAAGATCAGTATCAGGTTATATGATGTTTTTAGGAGATGCTCCAATCTCTTAGAAGGCCAATAAACAAACATCTATATCTAGAAGATCATCAGAGGCTGAGTACAGGGCTATGGTAAATGCAGATTGTGAAATCCAGTGGCTGATTTATATACTACATGATTTACAGGTTTTAGTTTAGTTGCATGTTGTGTTGTTTTGTAACAATGCCAGTGCAATGCACATTGCTCATAACCCAGTCTTTAATGAAAGAACAAAACATATTGAAATTGACTGCCATGTTGTGAGAGACAAAGTCAAATCAGGACTTGTCAAACTTCTTCCAGTCAACACAAAGAACAAGTTGCTGACATCCTCACCAAGGCCTTGGAAGCACCTATTTTTTCCTATCTCCTACACAAATTGGGAATTTCAAAGATATTTCATAATTCAAGTAGCTGGTGGGAATGTTGAGTGCAAGATGTTCATGTACCACTCTCAGCTTGAGAGGGTGTCACTGAGATATAAGGTGATGAGAATCTTTTGAGTGCGATCGGTGATAATATGAAGATCTCACGACTGTCGACAGAAGTCCCAAAGAACTCTTTGATTAGTTTAGTATGATGTAATGTTGAAAACGGTTATTCAGTTATAGTCTGTTGTAACCATTTGTAACATACTTCTAACTAATTCATGAGGTGTATGAAGCTATAAATACCCCATGATCAGCCGCATTGTAACTTCACTTGTAACTTTCAATTCATCAATAATAATTCCGCATTTTATTTTGTGTTTGTAAAACTACAAACTTCATCAGATTATACCAAAAGAGCTTGACACAAATTACATATATATAGTGTGACCTGCACCCATGATGTCTCAATCTAATTGTGAGAAGCTTCCTGCTTTGAGTAGGGAGAAAGAAAACTTTTCCTAATAAAATAAGGAAAGTTATCTCATTTAATATTCAATATCTCATATTAAATATTTCCAAGTTATATATTGTCAATATCTGACACTGAATATATCTTTATTATATTATATTACATATATCTTTTACACATGTGCATATATCACACATATATATTATATGCATAAATCTATATATATTAATATCCAATATTAGTACATAATATAATACCATGATTAATTAATTTGCAAAATCAATGTGTATCACATATACACACATGAGCCCATATATATATATATATATATATATATATATATATATATATATATATATATATTCAAAATAAAAAGTTCAGATTGGAAATAAAATTTATGTTTTGATGATGATACATCACTAATTGATTATTCTTTTAAACCCCATTGATGAAGTGTCATAACTAGTCACATTAAAGTGCAAAGCAAAAAGATGCCTAGAATTAAATGTATAGAATTTAATAGAGTCTGATATTTGTATAGGTAAATCAGACAAGTACTATAATAGAATAGGCTTAAAACTTAGAAACTGAATTTAGGAAACCTGCTGAGTTTACAAATGAAAAGTATTCAAAAAAAGAAACAGGCCTTAGAAAAGGAACTGAGTTCACATACAAAAATTGAAGAGGGTAAGTTCGATGAGGGACACAGACTTAGCTGGCTTATCTAGAAGCTGAAGGCTGAAGGGACAAACTCAGTTAAGAAGGCTGAGGGACATAGTCTCAGTTATTGAAGAAGAAAGAACGGAGGGTTCAAACTCAGTTTATGATGACTAAAGCCGAGACTATAAAGTTAGAATTCAGGTAAGTCCGTGATGGCATGAACTGACTTTTTAGATCTTGTATGAAGACTTAAGATACATAAGGACACTGATATCATAGATGATTTAAGTGTCATGGTGTACTCTGATTAAGTCAATCAAAATCAGATGAAGATAGAGTACTAAATTTTGAAGAAGAGTAAAAACTCAGTTAAAAGCTCTTAAACTGAAACACTCAGTTACACCAGCTGAAAATTGATAAACCCTCAAAACTGAGTTTCAAGCTAAAATCACTCAAACTGAAGAAGAATCAAAATGTTATAAAGCAAGCAATTCGATTGGTTGAAGAAATGTCAGAAAGGACACCGACATTCAACAAACACTAACAGGACCACCAACAGCTACAAGAATTCAAATTCAAACAAGATGAACATTAGAAAAACCACTATAAATAGATCACTTTTACTTCAAGAAGAAGTGTGGAGTTCTAAGAATAAGATCACTAAGGAAACATTCAATTAAGGGGGAAAGTAAATTAAAAGAACTCTTGCTATTTGCTATATTGCAAGATCCAGATCAAGAAATCTTCAAAGTGTTTTTGAGCATTCAAGAAATATATCAAGATTCACACTTGAAGCAAATCAGAGCTATTTGTGCAAATCATATACACTCATTAGAAGAAGCTCATAACACACATTGATTCATAGTTATTGATTCAAGTCTCAACTTTGATTTTATCAAAGGTTTAAACTATGAAACACCAAGAAGGTGTGAAGGACAGTTGAGGTACAGTCAGGAAGACTGTGTTTGTGATTTGCTGGTGATGAGGCAATTCAACCCTTCAAGGACTAGTGGAGCAGACTTAGTGAAACAACTATTCAACCTATTAAGGACTAAGGCTCGAAGATTGTGAAGCTAAGGAATAGTTAAGGACAATCAGTGTTTAAATTTACTTTGTGTCTTGTAAATGTAAACCTCAAGAACATAGTGAATTTCCTCCACAAGAGAAGAGAGGATTGATAGGATTAAACCACCTGGAACCTCTATAATTTTTGTCTTATTTACTTTACACATTTATTTATAGTATTTTAGCATATATTTCATTAGATCACAAACTCAGCACACACCAGAAACTGAATCAGCACTGCATTTTTCTATACAAGCTGATGACTCAAGTTTTAATCTAAAAGGCAAAAGGCTTTAAATTATCCGCTTCCGGTTAACTTACTTTGAGCACAAGTCAGTCTGACTTATACTCATCTTAGTTAGCTTAACTCCACACAAGCATAAAACTGAATATAATATGTTTTTAAGAATCTAGTTTTTGGGTGACAAGTTTATTCACCCTCCCTCTAAACTTGTGTCAGCCGTTTCACAGAACCAACAATTGGTAGCAGAGCAAATCTTCTATTCTGAAGAGATCTACGGTTGAGTATTATTAGTTTGATAATTTGTTTGAAGTAATTGACACTCAGTTGTTTCCCATATCTATCCAACAATTGATTCTGAGCAGACACTCATACCTGAAGGGAGCAATTGTTGAAGCAAGTTGTTTTCAAAAGAACTTTTCAAAAAGTGCATCATGGATTCACAATATCACTTTAGAAATTTGCTTAGCTGTTCATTTTTAGATTTGATGTATACATAAATAAATTGCAGGCTCTTGTTGCTGACACTCAAGAAAGACCAATTGAGACATTCATTGAAGATCCAGTTGTTACCATATGCAAAGGGAATGCTGAGATACTACCAATAAGCTTTGCAGCAGACGATCATGATGAAGAAATCATACTTTTTGGAACTGATCCTGTAAAGGACATTGCTGAATCAAGCAAGGGAAAACAGATAATGTAATGTGAAGAAGCTAGAACTAAAAGTTTATCAATCAAATACAATGAGGTAAATACTTCCACATTCAACTGTCATACTACCTTGAAATCACAGAAACTCTGATTTCAATGAAACTCTAGACATACTCATGAAGGAATTAGAGGAAATTCAAAAGAATTATGAGAATGTCAAGAAGGAAAAAGAATTATTAAAAGCTGAGGTTCTAAGATTGAATGCTGAAATTAACCTTATCAAGACTAATAACAGAACTCAAGGTGTTTGCTCTACTGATGATATAGTAGAAGTAATAAATATCACCGAATCATTAGTTGATCCAACTTCTAAAGTTCAGTTTAAACCAGGAAAACCATATGGTGACAGATCATGCTTATGATTTCACAATCAATAAAATTATAAGACTAAACCTAGTTCAGCTACACCTAAATTTGTCGCTGCACGAAAATATAGAACTCAGAAAACTGATGAAGTTATTAGAACTGATAATAATTCAACACAGCCTAGATTTGAAACTGACAAAACTGTAAGATCAGTTGGTAGCGCCCAACAAACTGACAGATCCTATAGAAAAACTCAGAAGGCTGAAAAAGGCAGAACTGATCCAAGATCAGTTAACAAAACATTCAAGTTCTATATACCAATGAATGATTCTCATTCAAGGGTTAATAGATTCTAAGGAAAGGGTGACTCTTTCCTACTGATGAAGACTGGAATGGTCCTACAACCACTGTTATATCAACTCAGTTTCACAAAATACATAAGGATAAGACTGTTAAGCCAAAACAACATAATTATGTGAAAAAATGATAAATCTAACATGGATTCTACTAAGTCAAAAGGTCAAGAAAGATATATGAGAGAAATGAACTCAATCCTTAAGATATTCAAAGCTCTCAAAGAGGAGATTAATTCAGTGAAAAAGAAACCATCTTTACATGGTTCATGAGTTAATCCAAAGACTAACTAGAAAGGACCCAAACATATATGGGTACTGATCGCGTGTAAGTCACTAACATCGATATTACTAGCAAGAATACTAGGTACATCGTAGTATAGTAAATGTGAGTCAAGGTCGATCCCACAGAGACAATGCAACTATATGTATAAACGATTCTAACCTAATTAAGAAGCAACATAGAGGCAGTCATGGACCAACAATAAACAGAAAACAAACTTGGTATTTTTGCCCCTCTTCGTATTTCATGCCACTTGACGATTACAATACACAGATTGGCCAGATCTAACCTACTGTTAATTAAACCAGTCGATCAACGTAGCTGTAGTGAATCCCAGTTTTAGGTTTTCGAAATAATGCCTCTGTAAACCGGTATAGACCGCCGGGTTACAGGGATCAGCTTTTCCTATTCTTAGATCTACATTGCTCAATTACGATTATTCTAAGTAAATTATGGGGTCTTTAAACATGCAGATTAACTAAAACACATAAATACGAATAGATCTACCATATTGAAGACAAAAAGGAACGTTCAAAGCTTCATACCTTCAAAAATAGAGATCTAGCTCGATCTACTCAAGCTAGAGATGGTGGAGAAAGGGAGGAAACCAGAAATAACTCCTTAAAAGATTGGAAGAACTTTATTTCATCAAAATTGTATAATGTATTTGAAGAATTGATAATAAGATATATAAGCTTATGTAATACTCAGTATATGCGGCCTTATATAGATACAATGACCGAATTAAGACTCTCTAAAACTTTAACAGACCTAGATAATGCGGCAGAATCAATTTGGTGTCAAAAAAGTGATGACGTAGATCAAGTGAAATTAAAATACTTGACCACCATAAACCAATACTAGCAAGAGGACTAGGTCCATCATAGTATAGCTATAGCGAATCAAGGTCGATCCCACAGGGAACCAATTGTGGGTCATTTATATATAAACAATTAATCATTCAGGTCAAGGACACAAAGGCAGTCTACGACCAACAAAAGACAAGAAACATTAAAGGACACGACTCGACACAACATATAAACAACGTAATTAACCTCCCCAATTATCATGTTATCGTTTGGATCCAGAGATTCTATATAATTAAGCTAGACTCGACAACTATTAATCCGATCCGTATTTCTTTTATTAGTGGCTACGAGAGTCATCCCCTAAACTAGATCTAGCTCCGGGTAGGCCATCTAGATCACTATGCCACATCACGTGACTTCGCTTGTTAAGCCTCCATCTCATATGAATCGCACGCTTACAAAACTAGGGATGCCGATATTCACCGTATTCCTCACCTAGGCAACATTCCTTTGTTTAGGCGTACTTCCTAAGCGATCGCATCAGTCTCTGTCCCATTAACACTAACCTTTTAGGTATCATGTTAATCTATGATGTACGTATAACTAGGTGTGCACAATTCCCTAATACAGAACAGATCTAGATCTCGCTGAAAGTCCCGGAAGATCAATTCATGAGCCAACCTAGGAGTCCTATATTGGTATTTCCTAATAATACGCTAATTAAAACAGACGAGCAACGTAGCCGTAGCCATACCTACTAAGATAAGAAATTCTAGGTGGACAATCACACCATAAAGACGTGGCTAGATTGACGCGGCGAAAACCTAAATCTTAGTGTTTCTACATACGTAATGGATAACATAGAGACTCATAAAGCAATTATATATATCTACTAAAAACACGGTTGTCGATCATACCAAAGTCATCTATAGGTCACCGGATAACAGATCTGGGCGTGTGGATCTTTATAGACAAGGAATCCACACTGCCTCATATCGTATCCTTAGATCTACATCGTCCGGTGAAGAACGAACAACCTCAAATGATAAATAATAATTGGGGACTTAATTACAACGAACTAAGAACAAATAAATACAAGAACTTACATTATTGCAGAACTTGTATAAAAACTGCTCTAAGAAAAGCTGAAGATTTTATTATAATTCAAGAGAAGTGTCTAAGGTGTCTGGGTGTATATGGCGTGTATAACATGCCTTTATTTATAGGGGTTCAAGCTAATTAATAGATATACTTCAAAATATCAAAACAAATAAGAGAAAACTCTCGGCCGATCTCAAAATAAAAAATAAAAATGCGCCCCCTTCTTTCATGCGTGTCCTTCATGTTGGCGCCACACTTTGATCATGCATTACTCCTCTTTTCGTGCTTATCCGATCTTTATCTTGAATTTCTTTTGATTTATCTTGAGATTTAATTCTTCCATTTGTATTTATCCTCCAAAATTATCCAAATCTGCAAAATAGATATTTATCTCAAAGTAAATCATATTTAAATAAAACGGATAAACACCAAATTATATCTTATAAATGGATAAATACCAAATTATATAATATAAATTACATAACATTAAATAATACATATAAACATGCGATTTATCACAAAATATATATTATTAGTCTCGATTTAAGGTCAACGTTGATGACTTTACGGGTATAATTTTAACCGTATCAACTAACCCCCCACTTAGACTTTGATCGTCCCGAACAAAGCATCAATAAGTCATTCCCCAAGACAACATTTTCCATGGTCAATTCATACTTACATAAGAAACTCGAGTCAACTCATACCATTCATGCTCATAAGATATTCATTATTCACTACTCGCTATGAACCGAAGTGATGTGTGCATGTGCATTTGATTTTATCTATTCGTGGCAAGATTAAAGTTTATGCTAACTTCGCAGTCTCAACCTACCAACATCAGCATTCCCGCTTCTTAAGCCTCACAATGGGTAAAGACATGGTGCAATAAGCAAGAGCGTTATCCATAAGGTTTTTGGACTTGGATACCGAGAAAAATGCTCAAGCCTCTTAAAAATTTGAATTTTTTTCGCATTTCCGTAGTTTCAAGCTTTAACACCTCTCAAGAAAGAAACATGCTTTAAAAGTAAAGTATGCATTGCAATAATCCCTCTCTCACTGATTAGTGGAAGCATTGAATATTACCACAAGCGCGGTGCTACTTTGGTAATGTTACTACAAGCCCAGTGTTTAACTTATTGTCAAAACACAGATAAATCTCAAGCTTATTACTCCGCTTTGATGGCCAGAAGATAGGAATACATCAGCAGATAAATATCGACACTAAGTCTACATAACCAATCATCTACGCAATGTACACATAATTTCTTCAGTTATTATGATTCATGCGATAAACTCGATTCAAAGATTGAGTAATCGAATAATAAATAACTACTTGCAACAATCGGCATGAATATCCTTAAATTTATATTCACATAAGTATAAAATGATCACGTACTCATGAAACTTGGTTCCTTTCCTATCAATTCTTAGCTAGGAACTCACAATTCTAAGGGTACGAGATAAATAATATGGTATTTATTCAATTTTTCACCGTTTCATTCAATTTTCAATTATAGTACATCATAGCTAAGTCTCCTACCCCCCACTTAAACATTTCATTGTCACCAATGACAAAGAAAAATGAGAATTTAAGAAAAAGACTTAGCTCTTGAAACGGCTCTCAAGTAGATGCAGAACATCGGAGTAATCTAAGCACGTCGTGGAGAAGCAAGTGAAAACCTGTTTAAGCAAACCAAACAGAAACTCCACGAAACCGTTAATAACATGTTAGTGGAAGATATAAAATAATGTGGCAGTAATTAGATATAAAATTTCCAAAAACAAATTAAGCCACTTTATTCCATACAACCAATGACAAAGAAAACCAAAGAGTTAAAACGACTTGTTCAGACACGAATTCTAAAAAATATATATAGACTCAAAAGGAAAAATACTAAATGGAAAGAAAAATAAACAATCAAGTAAAGATGGTAGTCTTCATCGATATCCTCCACCGCTTAAATATTCTTAAAACCGGGTGGAGAAGACAAAGATCAAAAAGCATTACCCCGTGTAGGAGAACACAAGGTTTACCAGATGGATAAGGTATTGAATCCAGCGTAAAAGAGAAACTTGGTAAGGTATAACAGATTCAATGTGACCAATTGGTAAAAGATAGGATCAGAAACTCGGCGCAGACGCTTCACGTTTTCATTGGATATCAACAACCTAGGGAGATGTAGCTTCTCCTCTATATTACTAATAACCCAATGTATCACGTAAAAGTCATAACCGTCATCAACAAGGCCGGATCGGTGTGATAGCTTAGAACAAAACTCATCTATATGTACCGGAAGGGTCGGAATAATTGTGAGACTTAAATCTTCCGGTAAAAAGAGAAGTTGTATTTTGATCGAACCAAAAACTTTTAAAATCGAGCTAAGGTCAGAGCCACACTTACCCCGGCTAGGATCATGAAAACCAAAATGATAGAAGATAATCATTAAAACTTAGCAATATCTCTAATTCCGCAACACAAAGGTATTTTGTAAACAAAATGGAGGTTGAGAGTGTGATGGGTTTAGAAAAATATATATATATAAGGATGGTAAGAAAAGGTAAAGGGTGGGTAAGAAATTGTGTTTTGGGTGGGTATTGGTTAAGGGATTGGGTTAGGGTGGGACAGTGAAATAGATGGAAAGAAAGAGAGAGGATGAAAGAATGGTTAGAAATGTGAACTGTGAGGCAGAATGGTGAGAGAATAGAAAGGTTGAAGGGTGAAAAGGTACAAAGGAAAGGATAAGGATAGTTGCAGAACGCATTGCACACAACTTTGGATTTTTACTAGGATCGCCATTCTAAAAAGTTTTGGAAGTTGACCAAAATTGTTCTGGTTCGCACCAATCATTCTCTGTTACATTTTCAATAATTCTCAAGCTCTCTTAATGCTTCCATCTTAAGGTTGATTGCTAAATTTCCTTTTCTTTAGCAATTTCTTGACTTTCCTACGGAACTCTATTTCACGTGGCCCATATTGAGTAAAAAAAGTTTTGCACATCCTTAGCCCAATGGCCATCGGAACACGGCAAAATAAAAAACCTCAACATATGTCACGTTACTCTTATTGGACTCAAAGAAAACAAAACCTAAAATCCTAAAAAAAAAAGAAATCCTAAGGGTTTTAAAGAAGTAATTCTGAGTTTAAAGTCCTCAGCTCGACTTTCCAAAAAGCATCCTTGTCAGTCATCCTTCATAGTTCGCCAGACTTTGACCCTTTTAGCACTATAAGAGGTGGGCTCGTCGCTTTTGCGGATTAATACCCTTCCCTTGGTTGTGAGACCTAGGAAACGACATCTCTCCATACCATTTATACAAAGCTCTTACCTCGGCTCTTGTTTTAGGAATTAGAGAATTCTAAGAAGATTTAGTCCTAGGGACCCATTTTAATCATATCCTCTATAATGCTGCTTCATTATGCTCTCTCAAAACTCAACGTCTTCTTTAGATTGCGAATTCTTACAAACTACACAAATTGTTGCTCCCATGGCCAGTAGAAGCAATCTCATGCATAGGACAATGAGATTTTGACAGAACTACGAGGAACTCTTTATTCACTGCTTCTTTCAACTACTACATGTTTCCTTACACCCTCTAGATGAGACAGATTTGGGGCAGAACCTTCGACACTAATAAAATTAATCTTACAAACCAACTCCGGGCTAAGATTCATACTCAGGTTCATGTAAAGACTAACTTATGTTCAAAAAACCAAAAGATAGTAAAACATAAGCAAAAAAGGTAGTACATTGCCTTCAACATTGTACCATGAATAATTCGAACCTTTTAATATTTATTTTCTCGGAGCCATCTTGGTGTTTTAAAGGTGTTGCTTCCATTGCTTTTAACATCATAGATTCGTAGCTCCACATGCTGCTGGGTTATTTTCTCAGCGCCCACGAAAAATTACTGACTCAGATTATTGCTTCCCTGGTTTCTGCAAACAGAAGAAAAACAAAACGAACCAAAGACTGATTTTAACATGGTTTCCAGTGTCGCTATCGGACTCCACGGATTAAACATACGGAGATAAGCGACACGTGAAATTCGTAAAAGCAGAACCAGGCTTCTCGGCACGAGAGGCGATCTATTTGGAGCGAAACTAGATGTTCCAGATTTTGGAATTTTTACACAGAGCAGACAACCAGAGGGACTCAAAAACATAAAAACAGACTTTAAAACAAAAAAAACTCGACATGAATAAAAAACTATTTATATATAAAATTGACCGTTGGTTCCCCGGCAACGGTGCCAAAAACTTGATGACGTAGATCAAGTGAAATTAAAATACTTGACCACCATAAACCAATACTAGCAAGAGGACTAGGTCCATCGTAGTATAGCTATAGCGAATCAAGGTCGATCCCATAGGGAACCAATTGTGGGTCATTTATATATAAACAATTAATCATTCATGTCAAGGACACAAAAGCGGTCTACGACCAACAAAAGACAAGAAAAAGTAAAGGACACGACTCGACACAACACATAAACAACGTAATTAACCTCCCCAATTATCATTTTATCGTTTGGATCCAAAGATTCTATATAATTAAGCTAGACTCGACAACTATTAATCCGATCCGTATTTCTTTTATTAGTGGCTATGAGAGTCATCCCCTAAACTAGATCTAGCTCCGGGTAGGCCATCTAGATCACTATGCTACATCACGTGACTTCGCTTTTTAGGCCTCCATCTCATATGACTCGCACGCTTACAAAACTAGGGATGCCGATATTAACCGTATTCCTCACCTAAGAAACATTCCTTTGTTTAGGCGTACTTCCTAAGCGATCGCATCAGTCTCCGTCCCATTAACACTAACTTTTTAGGTATCATGTTAATCTATGATGTGCACGATAACTAGGTGTGCACAATTCCTAATCTGAGCAGTATCTAGATCTCATTTGAAAGTCCCGGAAGATCAATTCATGAGCCGACCTAGGAGTCCTATATTGGTATTTCCTAATAATACGCTAATTAAAACAGACGAGCAACGCAGCCGTAGCCATACCTACTAAGATAAGAAATTCTAGGTGGACAATCACACCATAAAGACGTGGCTAGATTGACGCGGCGAAAACCTAAATCTTAGTGTTTCTACATACGTAACGGATAACATAGAGACTCATAAAGCAATTATATAGATCTACTAAAAACACGGTTGTCGATCATACCAAAGCCATCTATAGGTCACCGGATAACAGATCTGGGCGTGTGGATCCTTATAGACAAGGAATCCACACTGCCTCATATCGTATCCTTAGATCTACATCGTCCGGTGAAGAACGAACAACCTCCAATGATAAATAATAATTGGGGACTTAATTACAAAGAACTAATAACAAATAAATACAAGAACTTACATTATTGCAGAATTTGCATAAAAATTGCTCTAAGAAAAACTGAAGATTTTATTATAATTCAAGAGAAGTGTCTAAGGTGTCTGGGGTGTATATGGCGTGTATAACATGCCTTTATTTATAAGGGTTCAAACTAATTAAGAGATATACTTCAAAATATCAAAACAAATAAGAGATAACTCTCGGCCGATCTCAAAATAAAAAATAAAAATGCGCCCCCTTCTTTCATGCGTGTCCTTCATGTTGGCGCCACACTTTGACCATGCCTTACTCCTCTTTTCGTGCTTATCCGATCTTTATCTTGAATTTATTTTGATTTATCTTGAGATTTAATTCTTCCATTTGTATTTATCCTCCAAAATTATCCAAATCTGCAAAATAGATATTTATCTCAAAGTAAATCATATTTAAATAAAACGGATAAATATAATAAAAACGGATAAACACCAAATTATATCTTATAAATGGATAAATACCAAACTATATAATATAAATCACATAACATTAAATAATACATATAAACATGCAATTTATCACAAAATATATATTATTAGTCTCGATTTAAGGTCAACGTTGATGACTTTTACAGGTATAATTTGACCGTCATAAAAAAGTCATCGGTTTACCGGCCCTGGCCCTCGGTAAACCGGGCCGACTTTTCTTCTTTTTCTTCAGTAGACTTCTTCTTGGACTTTAATCTTTTGGCCCAATATGCTTCTTTTGATCCAGATCCTCTCTCCAATGTTCCAAATTCGGTACATCCTATAAAACACACAAAATGAGACAAAACAGTACCAAATCTTCGGAAAATAACATTGATGCAAAATTACGATCCTGGAAACATGCACATAGCATTTAACACATATTCCACATAATAATGAGCCTATATATCCTCTCTTGAACAGAATTCGGGATGAGTAAGGGTTTAATTATTGGTACCATTTAGGGCATTATCAACTACCCCCCACTTAGCTTTTGATCGTCCCGAGCAAAAAGGCGTAAAGAAAACAACACTCTGATCAGTACACAAGTTAATTAAAAACAACTATGCCTCACAAAGTCAAGATCAAGATCATGCCACTCATATCCATCAGTAACACATTAAACACTATTCACGTCATGTGCCAATGTGTGTTTGCAATAACTTTCACACCCGCTTAGTAATGCAGACAATCTCACATTACATCAACCCGTTGTCGAACTAAACAGTCTCGAACATGTTATTTATTAATTAATTAAGCTGGCAAGGCGGATCGAGAACCGAGTATATATTACTCTTAGGCTCGCGTTTATCGGTCTATGCAAAAGTCGTGCGTCTTATGCTCCATCGGCTCAACTATTTGCCAAAGAGAATATAGATGTATATATTTCAATGCACTTCTATTTCTTGGCGGGTAAACTCTCATTGATTTAGCGATCCTCATGGCCCCACTCATGATAAACAACCGAATCCGAAATTCCTTTGACTTATAAGCGTTGGTGAAACATAATTCGGGATGAAGCCAAGGTCAACTCTAGTCAAAACAATATGCTATCGACCGCACCAAGGGATGTGAGTTTTATGTGCTTAAAATGGTGGCTCATAATAGAATATGCGCTTAATATGCCACTAGTTCAAAAGTGTGCATTTCTTTCACTCGTACAAAGTAAAACAAAGATGAAGTCAATTAACTCGAAAAGTTCAAAGATATCATAATTTTTTGAATTTTTTTCGAAATGAATCAAAGTCTAAGTGGTGAATCGTGCATCAAAGAGAATCAATATAATCACGCAATTCATGGAATATAGTGCTAAAATAGCTAAGTGACGTCCCTTACCCCCCCCCCCCCCACTTAATCAAAACAGTGTCCTCAATGTGTAAGATGAAAAATGAAAAAGTAAAAGGAACTTAGCTTCGGTTAAGGGTGGAACCAAAGAAGAATCGGATTGTCGTATAAATCATCGGGCTCATGTAAGTAATCCTTGAAGAATCTGCGCTAAGTAACTCAAACAAACCAAGAAGAATAGTGGTGACAAGAAACTGTATAATAAAATGGCGGCAGTAAAAGAGAAAATAATTAACTCCAAAACAAATTAAGCCATCAAAATGATTAATAAATTTCCGCTACATCAATTAGATAGGAAAATAAAAATAAAAATAAAAACAAGAAAATGGAAAAACAGCAATAAAAAGAAATGAAAACTAGTCATTATCAAAATAACCCTCCCAGTCATCTTTAGGCTCAAAACCGGGAGGAGGTGCAGAAATTGAGGCAGCAGCAGCTAAAGAAGAGGCTAGGTGATGTGGGGCGGTCCTAAGTGGTGGGGTCAATGGAGGTACGCCAAAGAAGTCTATAATCCTATCCATTTTGCGATGCAAACTCGCAATCTCTCGCGAGTGCCCCTCTAGCACAGCTCTCTGAGTCCGGAGTGCTCCGAGGACCGGAGTACGCTCCCTCTCAGCTCTCTGACCGACCCGTCTCGGTACTCTTTGAACCGACTACGAACTAATCATCGGCTCAGGGTCTTACCAATCATCACTGGCAAGAATTTTCACCTCATCTTCCAAAGCAAACATGTCAATCATCGGCCCGTATGGCAACAACTCG
This sequence comes from Gentiana macrophylla, assembly GCA_026214975.1. NCBI lineage: Eukaryota > Viridiplantae > Streptophyta > Magnoliopsida > Gentianales > Gentianaceae > Gentiana > Gentiana macrophylla. The sequence goes on along the minus strand of CM047805.1, from coordinate 97,428,418 downwards.
CGCTTAGATATGACGGCAAGCTCGTGAATACGGCTATGCATCAGTAGACTGATGTTGACCGGAGATCCCTGCTATAGATAAAACATCAACTTTGCCCACTTGGTGGTGACAGAAACCGTGTGTTTGGTCGGTAGAAGGCGGGCACAAACAAATCTGTTGACCATCTTCCGATCCCAGGATAATTCGTTCTCTAGGAAGATAGTGGGGGCTCCCAAAGGATTGCGCATCCATTGCACCCCGGAATATTCAGCTATCATGTTAATCCTCTCTAAATCTTCAATGTTACTCGAGGATTTGTACTCATCCGGGCCCACCGGTGGATTTCGAACCCCAAAATGAGCATTGATCCGCTTGATAGAAAAATCAATCTTAACACCACAGACCATAGCATATGTGAATCTTGGGTTGTGCGAAACATAAGCATAGATTGCCCTTACCACCGTGGCGTTGAACCGAGTCGGTGAGTCTTCCATGTCTAAAATATCTTGGTCTTGTAGGGCTCGTGGCAAGATCAAACCGCAATCATCCAAGTCTACTCCTCGTTCCCGAGCAATAGGTCTTCCGTTCCAATGCCCTCGGAACGACTCATAGATCTCTAAAGAATGGAATTGCTCAGCCCCATCTATCAAAGGGTTAGCACCTCCATGGATACTCTGATAACCACTGGGACGAACAGTTGATCGGCTACGCTTGGGACCCATCCTGGATGATAACAGAACCTGATAGTGAAGTTGTTTCTGAAAAAGTGTACCTCGGTAACCCGGCAGGTACTAACGATTTACCGGCCTGAGTTTTTCCTAATTTCTTTCTAGACCGTGCCTCTGATGATAAAAGATGAAGAACTGCAGCACCTAACTAGCACATCAGCACTAGACAGCAATAGGGTGAAGAAATTGGGTGTTTTGGTTGGTAAAATGGAAAAAAGGTTTGATTTTAGTGGAGGTTTGGTGGTGATAGTGGTGGTGATGGTGGCCGACTGGATTGGAAAAGAAGAAGAAATGGGAGAAGATTGGTGATTTGAGGACATGATGGTGGATGGAATGATGATAATGGTGGTGAATGGGTGGTTAAAATAGGAGAAATGAGTGAAGGTGGAAGGATTTGATGGGATAGTGGATATATGAGTAATTAGGGTGAGGGATTTGAGAGGGTGATTGATGGGATTGAGGTGGATTTATGGTAGAGTGTGGGAAAGGATGAAATTTTTAAAAGAGGGAAAAAGTGGCGGTTTCTGCATGGATGGTGGTGTCTCGATGCAACGTGTGTCCTCCACGTGTCTCTAAAAATCTGATTTTATAAATTGGCGTCGTAAATCTAAAAATCCATGATCGGTAACCCGGAGGTAATCCACGGTTTACCGGGGGTTCTTTTTCCCCCAATTTATCTGTCTTCCTTTTCTGCACTCTTTACTCAACCTCTCTGCTCAATTCTGACCGCAAATTGACTAGCCTCTTACTCCCTTTATTGTTATTTCTGACTCAATCCTAACCTACTTCACTAGAATCCACAACGAGTAAAAAAAACCTTTCCACAACCATCGGTTTCAAGCCTAAGGGTGCGGTAGGATGAAAAAATCTCGTCCCTTCATCAGGCTACATTTATTCATTCATAATCTACCTAAGGGTTTAAAGAAATAGTTCAGAGTTTATAGTCCCCAGTTCGACTTTCTTCAGATCTCCGATCATTCAGTGGTTGGAGCTTTAACTCGCCAAACTTTTGCTCCAGAGGTTTGTGCCTTTTTGAAACTTTTTGAGCTCTCTTCCTAGCACGCCTCTCTCTCTTAGCTTACGGTCTGCCTCTGCGTTGAGATTTAGAATTTAGACCCAAGGACTCCACATTTTTTATTTTAAGCTCAAAGCGTTCACTACCCAACACGGAAGGACTAGCTTCCGTGAGCATCTTGTTGTGGGCTTTCTCTTCTCTCTCTCTAAGCATTAGTCTCATGAATTCTTGCTCAACGGTTTCTACTACAACCTCTCTATGCTTATGCCCTTTTACCTCCATAATTCCACCTTTCCTGAAGCATACGTCATCTTCCAACTTTCCGGCCTATTATCCAGGGACTCTAAGATCATAGCATCATTATTCAATCTCAAAGTGATCTCCCATTTTCTACTTTAAGCTCAAAGCGTTCACTACACAACACGGAAGGACTAGCTTCTGTGAGCATCTTGTTGTGGTCCTTCTCTTCTCTCTCTCTAAGAATTAGTCTCATGAATTCCTGATCAATAGTTTCTACTACAACCTCTATATGCTTATGCCCTTCTACCTCCATAATTTCCACCTTTCTTGAAGCATACGTCATCTTGCAACTTTCCGGCCTATTATCCAGGGGCTCTAAGATCATAAAAGGTACAACATCATTATTCAATCTCAAAGTGAGCTCCCCTTTATCAAAATCTATGACTGCACTGCTTGTCGCTAAGAAAGGTCTTCCTAACAGAACTGAGGCACTTGTGTCCTCTGGTATGTCTATAACCATGAAATCAATTGGATACATGAACCCTCCTGCCTTAATCATGCACTTTTTAAGCAGACCGGCAGGCATATCTCTAGTTCTATCAACGAAAGTCATGGTTCTGGTTTGATTCATAACGACCAGAAGCTTAATCTTCTGGCAGAGGGAAAAAGGTAGAATGTTGCAACTCGAGCCAGAGTCGCAATTCCTACTGATATACCATTAACAGAAATCAAGAGTCAGAACGTGCCAGGGTATCCTAACTTCACCACGGTGTCTAAGTCTGGGTAATCCTTAGGCTCAGAAAACATCGTGTAGGGATCCTCTTCAGGATCATCAGAATCATAATCCGAAGATGATATTTCAATTAACTCGCAAGGGAACTCACCTGGACAATACATATTATACTCCTTTAAGTTCTCTTCAGGCTCTTGCTTGATTGATTCTTTCTCTTTTTCCAACCGCTTCTTATCCGCTTCGTATTGCTCCCTGACAGCAGATCCAGGATACATGGAATTTGGTGTGATGTTCAATATTGTTCTAGGCATATTGCTTGACTTGTTTGCTCTTTTTCAAATCCGGTTTGATCGAATCTCTGAAGTGTTCTGATCTTCCTATGAAAAGACAAAATAAAAAAAGAAAAGGTTAATTAGCAACTTCCGCTTCAGTTGGGTGTGATCCCAACAGTTGCAAACCTACTAACTAAAATCAATAGGGAATAACGCAGAATAACAGGGGCTGTCAGAATTCAATTTTCCAGGCCTCGGTAACCCAGGGGTAAACCATGGTAAACCGGCCCTGAAATTTCTCCTTCTGGCAGTTTAACGAGTGCAGGTTTCATCCAGAACGACTCACGACTCAAAATAAAATAAAGTAAAATAAAAACGACTCCTTAATCCGAATTAAAACATTTATATTTTAAATTGGCCATTGTCCCCGGCAACGGCACCAAAAATCTTGTTCGCGTGTAAGTCACTAACATCGATATTACTAGCAAGAATACTAGGTACATCATAGTATAATAAATGCGGGTCAAGGTAAATCGCACAGAGACAATGCAACTATAAGTATAAACGATTCTAACTTAATTAAGAAGCAACATAAAGGCGGTCATGGACCAACAATAAACAGAAAACAAACTTTGTATTTCTCCCCCTCTTCTCAGCGATCTACTAACTTGGATTAGTTAATCGTTACGTTTACTTACCCACATAATTTCCTTAAATTAATCGCGAGCTTTCGTTTTAATTATCATTATCAGCTACGGGTGCAACTCCTACTCCTATCTACTCCGACAATGGTAGTAGACAATCTATACGCAAGCTACCCTCCTTAATTGGTCCGTAATAGCTCATATGCATAAAGAACTAGAATTGCCGATATTGAGCGCTAACTCATACCGCTAACCCGCCTAGACAGCTGTCGACATTGATCAGCACATTCCTAGGGTCCATTCAACACTATGTCCAAACTTAACACTTCACTATTCGTATTTCATGCCAGTTTATGATTACAATAAGTAGATTGGCTAGATCTAACCTACTGTTAATTAAACCTGTCGATTAACGTAGTTGTAGTGAATCCCAGTTTTAGGTTTTCGAAATAATGCCTCGGTAACCCGGTATAGACCGCCGGGTTACCGGGGCCATCTTTTCCTATTCCTGGATCTATATTTCTCAATTATGATTATTCTAAGTAAATTATAGGGTCTTTTAACATGCCGATTAACTAAAACACATGAATACGAACAGATCTACCATATTGAAGACAAAAAGGAACGTTCAAAGCTTCATACCTTCAACAATGGAGATCTTACTCGATCTACTCAAGCTAGAGATGGTGGAGAAAGGGAGGAAACCAAAAATAACTCCTTAAAAGCTTGGAAGAACTTTATTTCATCAAAATTGTATAATGTATTTGAAGAATTGATAATAAGATATATAAGCTTATGTAATACTCAGTATATGCGGCCTTATATAGATACAATGACTGACTTATGACTCTCTAAAACCCTAACCGACCTAGATAATGTGGCAGAATCAATTTTGTGTCAAACAAGTCATTGGTTAACCGGCCCTAGCCCTCGGTAAACCGGGCCGACATTTCCTCTTTTTCTTCAGCATAATTCTTCTTGGACTTTAATCACTTGGCCCAATATACTTCTTTTGATCCAGATCCGCTCTCCAATGCTCCAGATTTGGTACATCCTATAAAACACACAAAACAAGACAAAACAGAACCAAATCTTCGGGAAAATAACATAGATGCAGAATTACGATCCTAGAAACATGCACATAGCATTTAACACATATTCCACATAATAATGAGCCTATCTATCCTCTCTTGAGCAGAATTCAGGGTGAATAAATGTATAATTATTGGTACCATTTAGGGCGTTATCAGGTACCAAAAAGACCTTAATTTGTTTTGCAGAAAATAAAATGATTTTCTGAGGAAGTTTCAAAAGCTGACTTTTTCAAAAACCGAGTAATGAAGTCATCTTTCACAACTGAGACAGTGAAACTGAAATAGAAGATATAAATCGAAGACTGACTCATAAGTGCATATGCTCAAAGCTGGATATTCACAGCTGGAGATACAGTGCATTTACTGATACTGGCTACGGTTGGCAGAAAAGTCTTAGCCTACAAAAATCTCAGCCGTCCATCTCCACTACTTACCACCTTTTCCGTATCTCAAAACGGGATGTGATTTATGACAAGACGTTTAACCCACTCAAATTCTATTAACTGCTCATTTACCATTAATCTAAATACCATCTTTCTTCTTTTATCAAAATGTTTACCCCTCAGTTTTATTGCTCCCTCACCTGAAGAATTCATCTAGTCTCCAATCTTTTCAAAATCTTCCATCCTTCCAGAAATCATGACCTGTACAAGAGTGGAATCTGGATTGATCATGTCACTTGATCAATATCTAGAAAAGCATGGAAATTTAGACCTTGCCAAGCAGATTGTTAAGAAGATAAGAAAAATCAAAGGTCTTAAAGAAATTTTCAACATTGCTCTGGACAGTGTATGCTTTGAAAGCATATGAGACTTTATGAGTTTAGAACAATATCTATAGAAGAAGATGTCTACACCTACACCACAATCAATCAAAAAGCAAATTAAGGTTACTGAGGATCTTATAGCAGAAATATTCAGGTTCAACATTTCTGGATACTCATCTTTCATCAAGTTGAATAAAGATCAAAAAGAAAAGTTGTGGAAAGTAATTGCAAGCGACGCAAACACAAATGTGTCATTAACAGGAAAGATTGGTTTTCTTAAACTTAGATTTGGCTATCTGACTCAAATGTTGGCCAAGTGTGTCATTGGAAGTGATGGGAATTTTAGTAATCTATCTGGCACCAAGATAGATCTATTTTATGTGATTTGGTTTGAAGAGAAGTTCAATTGGTAGAGATGTATTCTTTATCAACTGGTAGGAGAAGTCATTTCAGAGAAACCAGAGAAAAAGACAGTTGTGAAGAAAGGGAGATTCTATCACAAAAAGACTTTTGCCTTATTGGTGCAAAGGATTCTCAGTCATTTTGAAATTGCCAAAAGAGAATCAACATCAACAGTAGAAGGAATGACTGTTGTCAAATATGAGAAGACCAAGTCAGGAAAAAGGAAAGCTGATGCTTCTGAAACTGAACCAAAGAAGAAGAGAAAGAAAACCTTCAAGAAAATTCTTACAGAAGATGAAGCAATGGAAGAAGTTGATAAAATGAAAGAGAAGAGAAGAAAACTACAAGAAATTGCAGAAACCAGGATCTCTGAGATAACTAAAAAAAGAAAGGAAGCCTCACCTGTAAAATCACTTCTTTCAGATACTAAAATCCGGTCAGCAAAGAAAGCAAAAGCTGATGAAGAAACCCCCATTAAACTTGAAGAAGTTGTTGTAACAAAAGAATCAGTTGCAGAACCCCAATAACTCATTCCAAAATTACCTGAATCTGACACTCAGGGGGAACCAGTTCTGGGAATTAAATTGGTTGGAGAGGAAACTGAAAGTTATGATGTAGAGATTACACCAATATTAGCAGGCATGCTCAGTTTTGCTAGCTAAATCAAAATCAAGCCCCCAAAATTCAGCCTCCAGAATAGAATATGAAGAATCTATCAAGGAATTTAAAGCGTCTCAGTGTGAGAATAGAGAAGAACCTGAGAAATCTGTTACCTTGTTAAGGAAGTAAGTCAAAGAAGAGAAACTGAAGGGAAAGAAGTTACTGAGAAAGCTAAAGAAGGGTCGGGTCACTGAAGAAGAAAGATATTTAGGAAACTAAAAAGGATGAAACTAAACAAGGTTCTTTGAACCTATAGCAAGATTACTAAAGTTTGAAATCGACAAATTTGTCACTCTAGTTGTTGCTGAAGAAGAAACCAGCAAAACTGAAAAAGTGGATGAACCAGTTGCCAATACAATGGAAGCTCCCAAAGAAACTGAAGCTTCTACAACCTCACAAACCAACCCTGATCCTACAGATGATATTGCTAAATTGATTGAAGCTGATTGCAAAAGACTGAATGCCTATAAACAATGGAAATTCAGCTCAATAAAAAATCAAAGAGAGCAACAGGAATTCATGAAATCTGAGGAACCATGGGCTTTTGACTGTATGACATCACTCACTTGTCACAGTTATTTGATGCCAATGAATTTCTGAGCACTGGATACTCTGTGATCAGAAACAGATACTGGAAAAGACTTACATGAAATCATCTTTCAAGCTCAAGGAAAGATGATGATAACAATGATAATGATGTTGACTCTCAGGAAGATCCTAATTTACAAAAATGGGTCCTTGCATCTCTACAAACAAAAGAGTCAGGAAAAGCTGATAAAGATGAAGAATCAAGTGAAGATATTCAGAAGATAGTGATGATTCAACTGCATCAGATTTAGAAACTCAGTCTGATTCAGGAAAAGAAGAAGAACCAGAAACAAAAGGGTATGAATCACCTACAGATAGGAGGTTCTGGAAATTGCCAAAGTTGCAGCTGATCAAGCTAGAGAATAAACTGATGATGAGTTTGATGTATGTTAGGAACATTTTATTATGTTTTGATGATGGCCATACTAGCTGTTATAGCAAGCCTGAAATAAGTTTGAAATCTCTGTATAAGTCTTTACTTAGAGTCTGACATGTTGTATAATTTGAGTTAGACAAGTATTATACCAGTTGGTAGAATGGCTAACTAAAACAGAAATCCGGTAGAGTGAAAATAGCCAAGTACCAGCAGAGATGCATGAAGACATATTGTCTGACTTATAGCCAGGGAAGTCTGTAATGACCTTGGTTAAGTCTAAGTTTTATTTCAAGTGATGAAATTCAATGTTAAATATGGTGTACAGTGATCTCACCCAAATCAAGGATCAGTGAAGTACAAGGACTCTTGTAAACTCAAAGAAATCAAGAAAGCAGTAAACCGGCAAAGTAAAATGTCTAGCGTCTAAGTGATAACGAAGCAGTGAAGGAAGAACTAAAACACTTGACCGTTCAAGCAATAGCCAAGTGAAGAGACAGCTGAGTGAACTACACTTATTCATATTATAAGGAAGATTCAGATGATCAAGCATTCAATGCATAATCAATCAAGAATCAATCAAGGATGGATTTTATGATATACGGTTGAAGAAAATCCGATCACATAAATCTAGGAGAATGAAATTAAGGGAGGAATCAAGAATGAAATCAAGGATCATTCCCCTCATTAAATAGCCAATGGACGGAAATTCAAATCAAGGATTATCAAGGCTATAAATAGAAGGCATTGACAGACAGGAAAAACAACGATTGAATCTGATAAGAAATAAGCAGAAACTCTGTCAATTTGAAAAGCCTTCTATATGAACATAAAGGAAACATCTAGAGATCAACTTAGCAATCAGAACTCAAATTCCACATCAAGTACTGAGATTGATCAAAAGAATCTGTGAATCCAATTCACATCAGTCAAGCAACTGAATCAGAGCCATCTGAGAAGGAGTTGTGTTTGTGATAGCTGCTGAAGGATTTGTTCCCAAGGAGCAGTGTTCAAGACTGAGTCACTGAAGCTCTTGATGACAAGGAGTGATAGTCTTGAATATTATGAATCTTGTGTAGCCAAAGATCATCTTTCTATTGTATCAGTGATAACAATAGTGAATTCCTCCAATCATCACAGGAGAAGAGTGGATTAAGGGATTACACCACCCTGAACCACTATAAACCTTTGTGTCTATTTACTTTCAGCACTTTACCTTACTGCACTTACTTTATTGTATATTATATCTGTGATTGCATATACTACTTTCAATTAACATATTAAGAATGGACTTATCCGCTGCCCAAAAGCTTTTACATTGAGAAACATTTTTGAAACTCCAATATAGTCATTCACCCCCCCTCTCACTATACTTTTACTTTCTTTGGGACCATCAATTGGTATCGAATCAGTGTTCCTAGTATCGTAACTGCTCGGAGATCGATTTTACAGTAACAAGGAGATCACATATTTTCAAGTAGTTTTCAAATTTGTGCTTTCTTAATATATCTTTTATTTGTACAGATGGATTCCTCAAATTTCATGTCTAAGGTACCTGTATTCAATGTTAATAATTTTGATGAATGCAAAATAAGAATGTTGTCTCATCTTGCAGCAACTCATGAGGAGATGCTGGATGTAATTAATGATGGCCCAATCAAGATCATAACTGTGATAGCCACATGATCATATCAAGGAAATGAAGTAGACAAACTCAAGAAAGATTGGACCAAGGATGATAGAAGAAGAGCAAATCTATATTTTGTTGCAAAAGACATGATCTTGAAGACTCTGGACAGTAATATGTTCATGAGGATCAAAAGGCAGAAACAAAGAAAGGAGATGTGGGATTAATTAGCACTGATCAATGAAGGATCAGAAGCAGTCAAGGAAAACAAATTGTCTGTTGCAAAACAGAAATTTGATAATTTTAAAATGAATACTGGTGAATCCATTGATCAAATGGATAAAAGATTTTCATGCATCATCAGTGAACTGTAACAACTTGGACATATATACCCACATAAAGAAGTGTGCCTGAAGATCTTGAGAGGTCTACCTGAAAGATGGAAGATCATCACATCAGTACTTAGAGGAACAATAAATCTCGCAACTACTGATAATTTAACTCTGATATCTCAACTAAAGCCTCATGAATTTGAGTTGAACGGTGAAGACAGTGCACCAGCAGAGGCACACAAGGCCAGTGCACTGGTTGCATTCCAGCAAAGCAAAATGACTGATACAAATAGCACAGAAACACAAGACCTAAAGGAACAGATTGATTTTCTGATTAAACATTTTGATAGGTTTAACAAGAAGAAGCAATTCAAAGGAAGTTCATCATCAAGCAAGAAGTCAAGCTCAAGCAAAGACATGAACAAAAAAGATGATGAATACAGATGCTTCAATTGCAAGAAGAAAGGTCACTTCAAGGATGATTGCCCTGAAGAAAAAGACAAAGATGAGGAAAAGAAGAAGAACAAAACAACTGAAAAGAGAAAGAGCAAGAAGGCACTCAAAGCTAAAACCGGTAGTGAAAAGAATGAAGAATCATCTGATAATGATTCTGATGATGATGAATCTAACAGCTCAGACAATAACAAAGCATATCTATGTCTTATGGCTAAGGAAGCTGATGAAACAGAGGTAATTTCTAGTTCATACTCATGATCAAGTGCATCCACATCTGACACTGTACAATCTTATATTCTCCCTTTAGATTCTGCAAACCTAATCCAAAATCTCATGAGTAAATTTGAAGAAATTCAATCAAATCATGAAATTTTGGAACAAGAATGTGAGAATCTAAGAAAGGAAAATAAAAGGTTAAAGAAAGACCTGGAAGAATTAAAAGCTAGTAAGGAAGTACACTCAACTGATCAACAAGCAGCAGATGATCACTCATCTAATGTTGATAGGCCAGCTGAGAAAATATCACTACTAGTTAAAAGCAATACTGCACCAATAAATGCACCAGCTTACAAACCCAAAAAAGGTTTGGATCCAGATCTGGTCTTGGCTACAACAGTCAGGATGAGAAAAGAAACAATGGACAACACAATTCTGAATCAAGGACCAAAACTGGACCCAAATTCAGAAAAGGACAGACCATAGTCTCTTCTACTCACTCTGTACCGGTGAAGTCAAAACCCAGTGTAGTGAAACAACAAAATAAATCATCAAACTAGCCAATTAAAGGCTTACTGAAAGGTAAGGGAAGACTTTACAGGAAGAAACCATTTCATGCTATACAAAATGTGTTTAGGAAAAGCCAACCAAGGCATGTTCCTGGACACAGGAAGCAACAAGAAAATAAGTTTCCTCCTGCATATTGGAAATTAAAAAGGATGAAAATGCACCAAAAAGTAGAGAATTGTATCAGAATAATCTCAATAAATCTGCAAGAAATTATTCTGTCATGCCTTACATATATGATGTTGATGACTTCAACTATCCAAGAAAAAGATCCTTTGGATATACCCTTGGAATGAGAGGCATGACTGCTAACAGGTATGGACCCAAACAGTGTTGGGTACCTAAACATACTTAATTTGTTTTGTAGGATGTCTGGTAGATAGACAGTGGATGTTCCAGACACATGACAGGAAATAAAGGATGGCTGACTGACTTTAAAGCTTTTGATGGACCCAAAGTTACATTTGAAGGCAATGAAAACCCTGGTAGAATTAAGGGGGAAGGCACAATGCTCAAGAACAACTTGAAGATTCAAAATGTGGCTTATGTTAATGGATTGAGTTTTAATCTTCTAAGCATCAGTCAATTCTGTGACAAAGGCTACAACGTGCACTTCAACATAGAAGGATGCAGAGTGATTCACAATCAAACCAGCACAGTTGTACTTGCAGGGAAAAAATGAAGATAACATGTATGTGGTAGATTGAAAGACAACAAAAGCAGAAACATGTCTGCTTGTCAAAAATAAGAAATCAACCAGCTGGATTTGTTATAGAAGACTGAACCATCTCAACTTCAAAACCAACAACAAATTGTCAAAGAACAAGTTAGTTGAAGGCCTACCAGAGATCACATTCAAGAAAAAAGTCTTTGTGATGCATGTCAAAAAGGGAAGCAGATCAAAATCTCTTTCAAGTCAAAGCACTATCAATCTACAACAAGAATTTTATATCTGTAGCATATGGATATTTTTGGACCAGTCACACCAGTTAGTGTAAGTGGAAAGAAGTACACTCTAGTGGTGGTGGATGACTTTTCCAAATTCACATGGACCATATTAATGAACAAGAAAAGAGAGACACTCAAAAAGCTACCAGACTTGCTAAGAAGGATACAAAATGAAAAGGAATTGAATATCATCAAGATCAAATCAGATAGAGGCATATAATTTCTAAATGAAATTATCGGAACCTATTGTGAAAAGAATGGAGTAATACATCAACTATCAGCAGTAGGGACTCCACACCAAAATGGTGTAGCAGAAAGAAGAAACAGAACACTCAAAGAAGCAGTCAGAACAATGATTGCAGAAGAATGCTTACCAAAGAGATTTTGGACTGAAGCAACAAATACAGCATACTATACTCAAAACAGATCAATCATCAACAAACATCATGGAAAAACTCCATATGAAATATGGAATGGAAGAAAACCTAACATCTCATATTTACATATGTTTAGATCTAAGAGTTTTGTTTTGAACAGGAATCAGCTACATACTTTTGATGAAAAAGATGATGAAGCAATCTGTATAGGATACTCAGATACAAGCAAAGCCTTCAAAGTACTCTACAAAAGAATATTGGTGATTGAAAAGTCAATTCATGTAGTTTTTAATGAACCAAACATAAATGGGGAAATTTTACAAGATCTTGAAGAAAAAGCTGCACAAAGACAAGTTTATATGAATACAAGAGTACCAACTACTATTCTAGATCACACTTTTGGAAATCAAGATGATGCACCAGTCCACACAACCCTGAAGATCAAGTCATTGGAGATATTCATATAGGAGTTAGAACCAGAAGACAACTGGAAAGAATGCTAACTTGTTTTCTATCACAGGTGGAACCTAAAACTATAGATGATGCAACTCAAGATGCTGATTGGATTACAGCCATGCAAGAAGAACTCAATGAATTTGAGATAAACGAAGTCTGGGAACTTGTTGACAGACCAGACATGGCCAACATCATTGGAACAAAATGGGTATTCAAAAACAAGATGGATGAACAAGGAACAGTTTTCAGGAACAAAGGAAGGCTAGTTGCAAAAGGCTACTCTCAAACAGAAGGAATAGATTATGATGAAACCTTTGCACCAGTAGCAAGATTGGAAGCAATCAAACTCTTTATAGCTTTTGCAGCTCATAAAGACTTCAAAGTTTATCAAATGGATGTCAAGAGTGCATTTCTGAATGGACTTTCGGAAGAAGAAGTATATGTGGAACAACCTCCTGGTTTCCAACTTAAAGGGAAAGAAGATAAAGTGTACAAGCTCAAAAAGGCACTATATGGACTCAAGCAGGCACCCAGAGCCTGGTATGAAACATTGCCACAATTCTTAATCAACAACGGATTCAACAAAGGGACCATTGACAAGACTCTCTTCAAACTAGAAGAAGGTACAAGCACTTTGTTAGTTCAAATCTATGTTGATGACATTATCTTTGGATCTGAAGATGAGAAGCTATGTGAGAAGTTTGCAAATCTGATGAAGAGCAAATTTCAAATGAGTATGATGGGAGAGCTCAATTACTTTCTTGGTCTACAAGTAAAACAAATGAAGGATGGAATTTTCATAAATCAAGCCAAGTATACAAAAGACTTGATACACAAATATGTTATGGATACACGTGGCACAGCAGATACACCAATGTGTGCAAGAGTTATTCTAGGGAAAGATGAAACTGGAAAAGATGTTGATCAAAAGCTGTATAGAGGGATCATTGGATCCCTACTTTACTTAACTACAAGCAGGCCTGATATAGCATTTGCAGTAGGATTTTGTGCAAGATTCCAAGCTCAACCAAAGGAATCTCACTTACTAGTAGATAAGAGAATCATCAAATATCTGAAGAACACCATCAATGTTGGAATTTGGTATCCAAAAGATGGAGGATTCAAACTAATGCCATATTTAGACTCAGACTATGTTGGATGCAAGATAGATAGAAAAAAGCACATCTAGAACTTGTCAAATGCTAGGCAGCAGACTAGTATCATGGTTTAGCAAAAAGCAAAACCCTATATCCACATCAACAGCTGAAGCAGAATACATAGCAGCAGGTAGCTGCTGTGCACAAGTGTTGTGGATCAGACAACAGCTAAGGCACTTTGGAATGGAGGAGAAGACAATCCCAATTATGTGTGATAACACAAGTGCAATATCTATTACTGAAAACCTAGTATTGCATTCAAGAACAAAGCATATTGATGTGAGACATCACATTATCAGAGATCATGTTGAAAAAAGAGATGTTATTCTAATATACATACCAACTGAAGATCAACTGGTTGATATCTTTACTAAACCGCTCAGTCATGAAAGATTTTGCAAGTTGAGAACTGAGTTGTGAATGATTGAAATCGATTAAGTCATAAAGAGCAGCTAACTGGAGTAATCAGCTAAGTAACTTCACCAACTGACTGAACCATTGCCACTTCAGGTGAGCTCTTTTGGTAGGTAAGGCACTGGTATCCAACAAAGTTAACTTCACTGATTGTTAGGAACAGTTTTCTAAAAGCAGCTTAGTAAGAAGTCACTCCACCGGCCTAGTGACCTGCCAAGTTACTTCACCGATAAAATTGTGAAGAATACAGCAAAGTGATGTGTGAACAATCAACTTACACATGTGGAAAATTAGAGAAGTTAAAGAGAAAAGATTTCAGGTTGTTGATAAGTACATTGACCCACAAAACATTGTTGCGCAAAGGTAGGGTGACTTAATGCGCCAGTTTAACATAAATCTCACCAACAGTCTTACAGAACTTAGACAACACGTTTCTCAGGAGAATGAGTCAATGGCAATGGCTTTTGGCACTAGATTCCAGCGAGTTGTGGCGAGAAGTCGATCGATCATGATAAAGATTCACTTCGTTTGAATCCAAACTGGATACTCTGATTGGTACAGCTGAAGACCCAAATAGCATCTTACTGCAACAAATGGATGATGTTGCCAAAAAAGGGGAAAGATATGATAAGCCTGAAGGATCCACAGTTAGACCCCCAAATTTCACTAAAGAACAACTAAGAGCAAGGGACAGAGAGATATGAATCGAAATGAAGCTGAAGAACAACTAAGAAAGGCTAGAGAGGAGAGGCAGAAGACCTCAAATGAACCTTGCATAGGATTCCCTCATCCTATCCAAAGAAGAGATGATGATAGAGATAGATCAGGAAGGCAGCAAAGGCCTTGATCTAGTCAGCAAAGAGGATCAGCAAACCAACATAGATCCAACATCCGCAGAGGTAGCAGCAACACTAGATATGCTGGTGAGAAAAGAACTTTCACAGCTCACAGAAATAGGCAAGAATATGATACTGAGGTATTGGACAATGAAAGAGAGTTTTTCAGAACTCAAGATGGTCTGTATCCAAACCAAAAGCAAGATGAAGCATGGCCAGACTGGCTAAGCTATTATAATGAGAAAATAAGAGGTGATATGGCAAAAGTTTACAACGATGTCAAAAATGAGTATGCATCTCTCAAGCAAAACACTGGATCTGGCTCAACCAGCAGACCAAGTTCAGCCAAACCCCTTTCTGTGCAAGGACCAGGAGATTTATCTTGTGAACAACATAAAGACTTTAACAACATGATAAAATTCTTCAGTCCAATGGGGAGAATAAACCGCCAGTAGCAATGGGGTCTATTCAAGAGTCTCAAGTTTGCTGACTCACACATTGCTGAAGCTAAGGAAAGGCTGGAAAAACATTTTGGAGAGCCCAAGGCAAATGAGACAATGTCTGACTTCCATAGACTCATCAACAATAGAGTATTTCTTGGGATCACAGAAAACACTGCTATGGCATACTGGAAAAGGAAGTTCTTAGAAATTGACTGGAAGGACATGGAAGAGATTCAGACAAGAAAGTTCAAGAGGTACAAACAGAACTTAAGCAAAATGTAAATGTAGCATTCTGAATTTATCTTGAACTTACTTATTTTACCCTTAATGGATGAATAAAATTTCTGAGTTTTATTCTGTTATCATTATGAAAAATTTGCATACTTATGTTCAGGCTTATGAAGGTTTTGGCATAATCAAAAAGGGGGAAACTGTTAGGAACATTTTATTATGTTTTGATGATGGCCATACTAGCTGTTATAGCAAGCCTGAAATAAGTTAGAAATCTCTATATAAGTCTTTACTTAGAGTCTGACATGTTGTATAAGTTGAGTCAGACAAGTATTGTACTAGTTGGTAGAATGGCTAAGTAAAATAGAAATCCGGCAGAGTGAAAACAACCAAGTACCAGCAGAGAAGCATGAAGACATATGGTCTGACTTATATCCAGGGAAGTCTGTGATGACCTTGGTTAAGTCTAAGTTTTATTTCAAGTGATGAAATTCAATGTTAAATATGGTGTACACTGATCTCACCCAAATTAAGGATCAGTGAAGTACAAGGACTCTTGTAAATTCAGAGAAATCAAGAAAGCAAAGATGGCGGCAAAGTAAACCGCATCTCATCGGCCGAGTGAAAAGCAAAGAGGTGAAGAAGAACTAAACACTTGACCGTTCAACCAATAGCCAAGTGAAGAGACAACTGAGTGAACTACATTTAGTCATATTATAAGGAAGATTCAGAGGATCAAGCATTCAATGCATAATCAATCAAGAATCAATCAAGGACGGATTTTATGAAATACGGTTGAAGAAAATCCGATCACTGAAATCAAGGAGAATGAAATTAAGGGGGAATCAAGAATGAAATCAAGGATCATTCCCCTCATTAAATAGCCAACGGACGGAAATTCAAATCAAGGATTATCAAGGCTATAAATAGAAGGCATTGATAGACAGGAAAAACAACGATTGAATCTGATAAGAAATAAGCAGAAACTCTGTCAATTTGAAAAGCCTTCTATCTGTACTTGAAGTAAACATCTAGAAATCAACTCAGCAATCAGAACTCAAATTCCACATCAAGTACTGAGATTGATCAAAAGAATCTGTGAATCCAATTCACACCAGTCAAGCAACTGAATCAGAGCCATTTGAGAAGGAATTTTGTTTGTGATAGCTGCTGAAGGATTTGTTCCCAAGGATCAGTGTTGAAGACTGAGTCACTGAAGCTCTTGAAGACAATGAGTGATAGTCTTGAAGATTGTGAAGCTTGTGTATCCAAGGACCATCTCTCTATTGTATCAGTGATAACAATAGTGAATTCCTCCAATCATCACTGGAGAAGAGTGGATTAAGTGATTACACCAACCTAAACCACTATAAACCATTGTGTCTATTTACTTTCAGCACTTTACCTTACTGCACTTACTTTATTATATATTATATCTGTGATTGCATATACTACTTTGAATTAACATATTAAGAAGAGACTTATCCACTGCTCAAAAGCTTTTACATTGAGAAAAGGTTTTGAAACTCCAGTATAGTCCTTCACCTCCCCTCCCCCTCCCCCTCTGACTATACTTTTACCCTTCTCTGGGACCAACAATGTAAAACTATCACCAGTAAAAGTTGTTGAAATGTCAACTTTAGAAGAAGTGAGAAGATAGTCTGAGGAACGTAGAAAATCAGAGGAGTATAAAGAGAAGCTGAAAAAGATTGTTTCTACCCCATTCAAAAGTGAATTGACTAAAATGATTGAAACTGAAGAAATTCCAAAGACTTACATTGTTGGAAATAAGCCACAAGAGGAAGCTAAGAAGAAGACTGGAGCTAAAATCAAGGAAGTTGAGAAAATTGAAGCTAAGAAAATTGAAGTAGGAAAGAAAGATGTACCTACACAAGTTGAGCTGATAAAGTATAATTTCATTGAACTTGTCAACATTCAAAAGGAAGATTTTAGCATTTTTGACAAAGTGCTGAACTCTATGAAGGAAAACAAAATAGAGAGAAAGTAGCTGATGGAGAAAGTTGAAGATGTCAAGAACAACTATCATGACACTTTGATAGAGATAAGGAAAACCACCATTGAGTGTGAAGCAAGAAAAACTGAAACTAAAGAAAGACTGGAAAATCTTGTTAATGATGTTTACAAGAGGATACTCTTGGTGGAAAATACCATGAAGGACTCAGTAGTAGCACAAACCATTTTGGCATCCAATCAACAGCACTTAAACTCGTTTATCCGAAATTTGATCCAGAAGGATGATGCCAATAAGGGGGAAAGTTTGGACATTTTAAAAGCCGATGATGTTGATATGTCAGGCGTTCTTGGAAGTATAGATGAGAAACTCACTGAACTCAAGAAATCCAGAGCTAACATAGATGATGAAGAAATGAAAAAAATTCAGAGCCCATAAATAAGAGACTAGGACTGGATTTACAGCTCTATAGTATTTTCAACAGCTTACCTTCCAAAGAAATGAAACTAGAGATCAAGCCTCAAAGAATTTTCTGACAATGAAGAAGGTTCTTCTTCATTACTGGAACAAACTGAACAAATGGGAAGAATGGAACTCTTGAAAAAGCCAAAAAGAGTGTTGGCATAGTTGATTTAGGAATTGTCAAAAAAGTACTTGAAAAATCAACAACCGATGATGCTTTAAAGAAGATTGTGCTGAGATTCACAATTTTGTTCAACAATAAGTTTTTCAGGAAACACAGCATGAAAACATCTTGGAAAATTTGGGCCAACATCAACAGTGTGGAAGTTAGTCCGACCTATAATGCTATCAGTGAAGCAGCTAAAGAATATGACATGAAGACAATGATAACTGACAAAGGAAAGGAAAGAGAAACTGAGATGGAGACTTAGTTTATATTTCAAATGTTGTATTTTAATACTTTGTAACTCAGGCAATATCCTTAATAAAGTATCAGTTCTCTCAGTTTTATTCTGTGTCCTTATCTTTTTGCATTGCTTTTAAGAAGGGTATTGGCATCAACAAAAAGAGAGAAATTTTTGGAAATAAAATTTATGTTTAGATGATGATTCATCACTTATTTTCAGTTATTCGTTTAAACCCCATTGATGAAGTGCCATAACTAGTTGTCATAGTGCAAAGCAAAAAGATTCCTAGAATTAAATGTATAGGTTTTAATAGAGTCTGAAATTTGTCAGGGTAAATCAGACACGCACTGTGATAGAATAGGCTTAAACTGAGAAACTGGCTTTAGGAAACCTGCTGAGTTTACAAATGAAAAGTATTCAATAAAAGAAACTGACATTAGAAAAGGAACTGAGTTCACATACAAAAACTAAAGAAGGTAAGTTCGCTGAGGGACACAGACTCAGTTGGCTTATCTAGAAGCTGAAGCCTGATGGGACAAACTAGGTTAAGAAGGCTGAGGGACACAGACTCAGTTATTGAAGAAGGAAGAACCGAGGGTTCAAACTCAGTTTATGAAGACTAAAGCCGAGACTGTAAAGTTAGAATTCAGGTAAGTCTGTGATGGCATGAACTAAATTTTCAGATCTTGTATGAAGACTTAAGATACATAAGGACAATGATATCTTAGAAGACTTAAGTGTTATGGTGTACTCTGATTAAGTCAATCAAAATCAGATGAAGATAGAGTACTAAGTTTTGAAGAAGAGTAAAAACTCAGTTAAAAGCTCGTAAAACTGAAACACACAGTTACACCAGCTAAAAGCTGATAAACCCCAAAAACTCAGTTTCAAGTTGAAGTCAATCAAACTGAAGAAGAATCGGAGCATTAGAAAGCAAGCAATTCGATTGGTTGAAGAAATGTCAGAGGACACTGACATTCAACAAACACTAACAGGACCACGAACGGCTACAAGAATTCAAATTCAAACAAGATGAACGTTGGAAACCCCCTATAAATAGATCACTTTTACTTCAAGAAGAAGTTCGGAGTTCTAAGAATAAGATCACTAAGGAAACATTCAATTAAGGGTGAAAGTAAAATAAAAGAACTCCTGCTATTTGCTATATTGCAAGATCCAGATCAAGAAATCTTCAACGTGTTTTTGAGAATTCAAGAAATACATCAAGAATCACACTTGAAGAAAACCAGAGCTATTTGTGCTAATCATATACACTCAAAGGAAGCTCATATCACAAATTGAATCATAGTTATTGATTCAAGTCTTAACTTTGATTTTATCAAAGGTTTAGACTGTGAAACACCAAGAAGGTGTGAAGGATAGTTGAGGTGCAGTCAGGAAGACTGTGTTTGTGATGAGCTGGTGAAGAGGCAATTTAACCCTTCAAGGACCAATGGAACAGACTTAGTGAAACAGCAATTCAACCTGTTTAGGACTAAGGCTCGAAGATTATGAAGCAGGAATAGTCAAGGTCAATCAGAGTTTAAATTTACTTTGTGTCTTGTAACTGTAAACCTCAAGAACATAGCGAATTTCCTCCAACATTACAGGAAAATAGAGGATTGACATGATTACACCACCTGAAACCTCTATAATTTCTATCTTATTTACTTATTTACTTATTTACTTTACGCATTTATTTACAGTATTTTAGTATATATTTCATCATATCAGAAACTCAGCAAACATCAGAAACTGAGTCTGCGCTGCATTTTTCTATACAAACTGAAAACTCAAGTTTTAATCTAAAAGGCTTTAAAATATCCGCTGCCAGTTAACTCAATTTGAGCACAAGTCAGTCTGAGTTATACTCAGCTCAGTTAGTTGAACTCCACACAAGTATAAAAATGAATATAATATGTTTTTAAGAATCTAGTTTTTGGGTGACAAGTTTATTCACCCTCTCTAAACTTGTGTAAGCCTTTTCACGGGACCAACAATTTCCTTATTTGGTTATCACTATAACCGCATTCCGGCTAGATGTTCTTATGTGTGTGACCCGGTAGGCTTCCGAATTGTTAACCGTAGACATAAAGTGCTTTTACGAAAATGCCCTTCACACCTACCGATCATGAATAGCGTCTAGCAACACGTCATGACCCCCAATCATTGGAAGTGTCAAATGCATTGACTACTACGTACCTTTCATGTGAAATGGTTACCGTGCAAATAGAATCCTATCGCTGTTATAATATCCTTACAGTCGTAACTCAAGTGACATTCATTAATGAATGTATCTTATAATCTGAATATCCTACTCTCTCGAAGTAACACATTACTTCCGCTTTGCAAAGACTTTCAAGAATATGACATTCCTTATAACAATGCCCTTTTGGATATTTACTCCTACTATTAGGATACGTGATTTCTGGACGAGCAACATGGATCCTACGCATGCTTCAGCATCACACCCAATCACTACTGCATGATCGCCCCATGGCTAAGGGAAACCACAATAGTGTCAAAGTATGACAATCCACACCGTAATGCCATGAAGACTCCGGCCTTAGGATAATTACACAACCGTCACATAGTGCGACACTTAATAAAGTAAGTGGGTCAGTCTAATGTAAGCATTTTGTAATACACGTCCACGTACATTCCAGTGTCCCTACACTTTGATAGATGAGATCTATCCTTATATTTATAAGATATAAGACATCCAATATGTGTTTGTCTAATCATACTATTAATTTCCTATTTAATAGTACATACGAGATGGCAATGGGTACGGGTGGGTACAGGTTTGACTATATCCATACCCTACCCATCAAAAAATTTCTTTACCCATACCCTACCCATTACCCATGCGGATAGAAAACTTCAAACCCATACCCTCTCCATACGAATATCCACGGGTATGTGGATATTCATGGATATCTAATTTTATTGTCAATTAAGTATCTCAACTCCATATAATAAAGAAAGCCAACTCGCAAATTGATAAAAATGACGTAGGTCGATCTACGACTCCACGTGATAATTTTTAATGTAAAAATAATTGTCCAACTAAGTTGGTTACGATTGCAATGAATATTTGACTCAAGCACATTAATATTCAAAAGTAATCACACACATTAAAACAAACAGATATTAGATCAATATCAAGTCAAAACATTTTTTTTAAAACCAACACTAAGGCAAACACTTATTATTCAATCTTTTATATATCCGTTCTAACTAGAAACAAAAGAGAGACCATTCCATTTAACTATCAGCTTCATGTATATCACCATCTTCATCTTCAAGAATAGTCAACATACGATATGCATCGGGTAGGTGAGAGACGTAGAAGTTGTCATGAATGTAACAACACATAAAGTTTAACAAGAAAAAGTATTAAAAAAACATAGCTATCAAACCGAAAAATGCATTATAGTTGAAGAACTAATTAAATAAATCATAAATAAAATACAAGGAAGCAAAAACAACTAAAAAACAAGATCTAAGAACAATTCTAAGTTTCTAACATTTCTGTTGCAATAGTAAGTTTCAATCTTTTTAAAATACTACCAATGAATGAGACATGAGTATTAATTGAATTAATATTTATTTAGTTTCTTTTTCGTATTGACAATGTGGCTTTTTTTCTTTCCTTTTTTAAAAAATATGACGTGTTTATTAATTTTTCTTATAGACTGTTAATTTTTATGCATAATAAATTACAAAAAAATATATATACGGTGGGTCGGGTGGGTATTATGACAGGTAGAGAATATCCATACCCTACCCTACCCTCGGCGGGTTTTGTAAAGTCAAACTCATACCGTACCCTACCCTTAAAAACACCCTACCCTAACAGGTAGGGTCGGGTGGATATCCACCGGGTTGGATCATAATTGCCATCCATATACGACTAGAGACATTTAGGTATCAAACCTTTTAAAGTGAATCGAGATCTCATCAACCACAATCACATTATGATTTATCTTTCACAATTTGACACTAGGGACATTAGCATATATATAATATCGCATTTGGTCCGTTAAGCAAACAAATGTATAATAACAGAAAGTCATTTATCATATGTACAAACATTAAAAAAGTAGAAATAATCCGACCCGGTCGGATCAGGTCCAACCCGATTGGGTTTAGGACACTATTTCAACACAATGTACGTGCAATAGAATCAAACATGATCAAATTTATAGGAATTTCAGAGAATAATCAAGGATTTACCATAAACGGCTAAAAATCAAACGGGCAAATTCAAATTTGAAAATTGGAGTTGCAACATTATAAATAGAGAACTTCATGGACAGAAACAACAACTTTTGAGAAGAGAATTAAGAGAATAATTCCTAGCAAGTTGTTACTCTACCGAATTTCCTACTTTCAAGAATCTCCGAAAAATATTCAAAGGTATTTCTGTGAAACATACAGACATTCAAGTGGTGCTAATATTCAAATCTTCAAAGTATCATCCAACAGCAACACTTGATGAAAGACCATTGATCTTACAATCTATATCCAGACTATTGCTCAAAGAATCTCAGGATTCAAACCATTCAACACTTTGTTTATTCAAAGTTCTTGTATCTGTGAAACAACTAAGATGATGTGAATGATAGAGGATCAGTAAAGCACTTGAAGGTGTCAAGGACCGATAAGCGGTTTGTATCGTGGGGACTGAGCTTACGGTGGAGTCTGTTAAAGAAGTACAACTTCCATTCAACAATGAGCTATTTCTATGAAGCGGTTTGGGAGAGTTGTCGAGGAGACATAGTTTAGATTTTGAAGCTAAGGGTTGATCGGGGAACAATGAATCACTATTGTATTGATGTCTAAGAACATGGTGAATTTCTCCAACATCATATGAGAAAAGTGGACTAAGGGATTATACCACCCTGAACCACAATAAATATTCTGAGTCTTTTATTTTCTGCATTTACTTTCAACACTTTAATTTACTACAATATTTAATTTCTACTGAGTAGTGCAATACACTTGAACAAGGCTTTTTCCGCTTAGACAACTCAACTAATTTAAAAAACAAATTTTGAACAAGGCTTTTCCGCTGTTTGCTCGATTCATCTGAGTTCTATTTCAACTGAGTCATAAGTTTTTAAATTTAACAAGTTTATTCAACCCCTTCTGAACTTGTTCAAGCATTTCAAGTGATCAACAATTGGTATAAGAGAATTGTTTCCTACAATCAGTATCACTTGTTGAAACACTGCTCTAGATCTTATTTTTGGTTATATACAGCCATAATTCTGAAAATATGCATAATGGATTCACAATACTTAGTCACAAGGATTCCCACATTATCAATGCATAAGTTTGATTAATGAAAAATACGAATGCAGACACATCTAGCTGCAACTCAAGAAGAAATGATGGATGTCATACTGATGGACCAATCCAGATCATGAAAGCAAACACTGATGCTGCAACTACAAGAAATGTGCAAGAATTACTGAAACCAAAGTCAAATAAACTATAGAAGAAAGAAAAAGAGCTAATGTGGAAAATGTGGCCAATGGCATGATTCTAATGACTCTAGATAGTTCAGTGTTTCCAAAGAACAAAGAATGCATGACTGCAAAATAAATCTGGGACAAAGTGATTCTAGTTTGTGAAGGCACTGATGATATCAAGGGTAGTAAGATGATAGTGGATACCCAGAAATTTGAGACATTTAAGATGAAGCTTGCTAAAACAATTGATGAAATGGAAGCGAGATTCTCAGCCATTCTGGATGAGCTAAACATGCTTTGAAAATCGTATACTCAGAAGAAGATTTGTGTTAATATTCTCAAAGGATTGCTTGAAGAATGGTCAATGAAGACCACTGGAATGGACAAATCAAGAAACTTGAGAGAAACAACAACTTTCAGACTATTCTCAGGTCTGAAAGCATACGAATTCAAGTTGAGAAACCAAAGTTCTACAAAGGTTGATACTTAGAAGTGACTTCTTTAGTAACACCCCAACAGACACCACAGAAGTCTGATGAACCAACCATGTGCAGTGTCAGGAACACTGATAAACTAGAAGAACATATGGCTTTAATGATGAAGAAATTCAAGAAGTTCTCAAAGTTTGCCAAAAGTCAGAAGAAAGATGAGTCATCCAGAATATCTACCGGAGATGATAAATACAAAATAAGGGATGATTCAAGAAGATATGATGAATATATTTTCTATAACAACAAGAAACCTGGACATTATAAGGCTGATTGTTCAGAACCATTGGCTGGAAGAAGCTAAAATGAAGATAAAAAGAAACACAGAGAATAAAGATGACATAGATCAGCTAACAAGAAAAATAAAAGAAGAAGGGCACTAAAAGCTAAAGAGAGGTCATCCTCTAGTTTTAGCAATGATGAAAGCACTTCTTCAGATTCAACAGATGATAAAGCTCTAATCTCCATATGTTTCATTGTTGCTGAAGATGAAACTAAGGTATTCACACTACAAGAAAATTGGCCTTTTGTGACAACCAATTGTTGTCACATATTTGGTGAATTCCGTCACATTTGGTTATATGTGACGAAATCCATGTGTCACTAGGGTCGTTGATCACGTGCTACTCATGAATTACAAGCATGAGTACTAGGCCAATCGCAGCATAGCAAGGGCGAGTCAAGGCCGATTCCACAGAGACAATGCAACATTGATAACAAACGTATTAATCTAACTAAGAACACATATAATGGTCTACGACCAACATAAAGACAGAAAATAAAGTTGGTGTTTCTCCTGCTAACCGATCTCCTAGCTTGGTGTAATTAATCATTATCTTTACTTTCCCCGTAATTCCCCGATTCAATTAGAACTTATGTTTTAATTCAATTTTATCTACGGGTGCAATCTCCTAACCTTGTTTACTTCCAATTGCACGGACAATAAACTTCTCTATGCAGTTAACCTCCTTCGTTGGTTGTATTAACCCACACGCAATAAGTTCTAGAAAGTGCCAGCTCAAGACCGAGACCTCCCTGGGCATCTATCGACAATGACTAGCATGTACTTAAGGATTGATCCAAAAAATGTCCTAAGTAACACTTCACCTTGCACGTCCTTCATGTTAATTTATGAAATACGACAAGTGGATTGGCCAGATCTAACCTACCGTGAATTAAACCTGTCGATCAACGTAGTTGACGCTGAATCTCCAGATTTAAGGCAACCTAAAGATGCCTCACGATTGAGATATAGACCGCCGCAATTGCGAGCGCGGTGGTTCCTAATTCTAGAATTTCATAGTTTTGTTCTGATTAATTCTGGTAAATTACGGTTTGTTTTAACATGCAGATTAATTACATCGCGATAAATAAAGCTAATCAACCATAAGGAAAATATAAAGGAACGTTCAAAACTTTATACATTCAATTATGGAGATCTAGCTTGATCAACTCAAGATAGTTGATGGCTTGGGGAAGGAAACCAATGGAAGAACTCAAATCAATAACCAAAAAACTATTTTATTTCATAAAACTAAATAATAGTTGAAGTAAAAAAATAATAATAGCTGAAGTACATGTTACAATGGGACTGATACAGGCTATTTATAAGCATTGTAACTGACTTAATATGATCTAAACCTTAGCCGACTTAGACATAATGCGCAATTTTGTTTTCTTGTAGCCCAAGGTCTCGCAACTGCGGGCCTGGCTTCAGCTTCTTTTACCTCAACAGACTTCTTTGTGGACTTTCTTACTCTGGCCCAATGACTCTTTATAACATGGATTCACCCTCCATTGCTCCGGAATATGGTATACCTGAAGAGCACGGAAAACGAGACAGAACAGTACAAAATCCAAGGGATAAATATGTAAATTCAGAATTAACGACCAAGGAACATACACTAAGCAATTGATATGTATTTCACAATTCACACAATAACCGGACTATCTCTCGTCAATTGAGCATGATTTGGGGTAAATAATAGTATAGTTTATAGTACTAAATATAGTATTATCAGTCGTCACGTATCATAAGTCATAAAAATTATTATGAGACCACTTTATCATTCATCACATTTTCATTGTGATGAACACTATGTCACATATATTACGTTTTCACTTAGTCATTTCATGAATATTAGTGATGGAAAAGTCATCACTTATTGCGTAAATAATTGACGACACATCTTTCTCACATATTTTATATTTAAGCGACGACTAATTTCTCCCAAAAATTTGAAAAGAATTCAAAAAACTACGTAACCTGTGACCCTCAATTCATCACATATTTATATGATATGTGATGAAGTTTACGGCATCCACTGCCCATATTTTTTTCCCTCTAGTTCGTCATGTATTGATATGATAATTTTATATGATAAATTATACATCACTTTTTTCTTGACAGTGCATCACTTAATATTACTTTTGCGAACCTCCACTTTGTCACATATTGGTATTATACGTGATTAGTGAGATATCATTTGATGCGATAATATACGATTGAAACTTTCATAATCTAATCAAGGAACGATAATAGCTTGATAATAAAGTTTTTCATAACCCATGGTTAAGTTCTAAAATACTAAACCTGAAATATATTAGGTTGAACAATAAAGCTCTATTAATTCACAAGTTCAATAGACTAAAATTTAAGTCTTCCTAATAATACAAGAAAAGGGGCATAAATTAAAATTAGCCGTAAAGATGATCACAATCTCCTGGCTCATCATGATACTCGACATTTGTAAATGCCATTATCTTGTGATACGCTGCTACTCTTTCTCCAAGATGCCCAAAGGGGTTTCACATGTGCTTTCGATTGTTCATTCTCATTACTAGAATTTTACCTTTTTGCGTCAACAACAAGTTGACACAAACAGCACTTTGTTGTCTAAAAAACTTTTTTTTGAGACAACACGTCGACGCAAATACGTTGAAGCAAAACCTCCGTACCAAATATATTTTTTGTGCTAACACGTTGACAGAAACACTTTTGTGACAACATGTAGTCCCTAAAATTGTCAAAGGAACCGAAGCAAATTTGCTGACGTGACAAAGGTTTTGGCGACACCTTTGTTGACTCAAATATTGCTAACGTGGACTATCGTTTGGGACAACGGTTTTGACGCAAACAATGCTGATGTGGCAAAAGTTTTAGCGACACCATTGTTGTCTCGAATACTGCAGACGTGGACGTCATTTAATAAATCTAATATTTTTTATAAAATTACTTTTGAGACAACTTTGTTGATGCAAAAGTATAAACAATTTTTTTTATATAAAACACGTCCCTTTCACGGTACCTCTCTGTCATAACCTAAAATACATATAGTAGACAACCACGCAAATGGTTCACAACACAAATAAAGCAATCAAACCACAACACAATTCCATAAGTCTAGAGAAAATGTCTACAAAACGTCTAAAACATCAACATTCGTCATCGTACGAAACATCAAGTCTAATTAAAGAAAATGGCTAAAGCTCATCATCATCGATATCATCTACATGCGATGCATCTGCTGAGACTGGTGGAGGAGGGGGAATATGGATCTCTGGCATTTTTGAGTGTCAGGAAGTGCAGTCTTCACCCACTATAGAAGTGCATCAAGAGCAGAAGATACATCATGTAAGCGCTTGCACGTCGCATCATGTTCCTCCTTGGATGCATGACCCGAAGATGGAGTTGTGGTAAACCGCTGAGATAATGATTTAGATGGAATGGAAGGTCCTATCCCTGGTATGTTGCCACGTCGCCGCCCAAGAACCTTTTCCATTATTTCACTTGGAAGATGTATCTCTTCCCGGTAAACTTTAAATTGGCTGTTAATAACTTCACTTGATCATGAATCTCAGCAACTCAAATTTTAAAGTCAAATTGATCACGTGCGGAAAAGAACACACACCATAAACACATCGTGCATTCATTCATTTCAAGAGTCATGATTTCTAGCTCAACCTCCAATACCATAGGTATAGAATTATATAAAGACCGAAGATACTTCATCAATCAATTTCTCCTTGCGTTCATTTTGCAATTGTTTCATCTCATCCGGCAAAATAAAAACCGGGAAAGTCATGGACAATAATTTGAATAGAATGCCGTGTTAAACAAAAAATAAAGCCAAATATATATGATCAAAAGATATGAGACCATGAACAAAACAACCTCTGCATCCATGATAAAAGCAACCCAGAGCAGAAGTATTTGACCAAAAGCCGAAGGCCTAGAGTTCATGCATAGAGATTGATGAAAATGGAACAAAACAGAAAGTAACAGAGAAGAAGAAGTTTGAATTGTATAAAAACTGTAAACTAGTTCTCAAGTCTTGAACATAGAATTACAGAGTATTATTTCCAATTGATGATTACATGGAGTAATGCATAGCTTAAATAGATGGTATGGCGTTGTGATTACTATGGAGAGCGGTTACAGCAACTCTAACTCAATAACTAAAGACCTAACTAACTTCTGGAACAAGTGTTCGATGAAATGCTTCAACCAGTTTCAGTTTTATGATGCTCCTTCTTTCTTCTGATCTTGGAGTTCAGTTTGGCATCTTGTATATGTTGGAAGTAGCGCCCGAAAGACAATTTATGTAATTGTTTTTATAATTAATAAATGACAGATTTATTCTCATCTTATTATTTGATTTGTGCTTATAAAAAATACACTACTGAAAACCCCAAGTTGTATTATATGTAGCCATATAACTTAGTGTGTGTCACACATGAGGACTAAGTTTACGGTGATACACTTGAACTATTAGTCCGTGGTGAACTTAATCGAAGTATGGGGTCTATTGATTAAACCACCATTAATGCACCCAGAACACTTTATGGTGTGACCGTCTTATACGGACCGTCGATATTGGTTATCTAAGTGAGGCATTTATATATGATGTAGTCATATATGACTGGACAAATTTAATCCGCATTTCTCATATAATTCCGTGATTGAGAAATCTTATTAAATCACAAGATGATCATATATGGATTAACCTTAATCCTGAAGTGATTGCAGACTCCTGCTGGTTTCAGGATATGGTTTGATGTGTTCGTTAAGGATTCCTAAGAGGCGCGGTCCGAATCACTTTCACATTGGCACTATTCTGGAATGATTGAGGAGTGTGTGTCTCACAGATATGGAAAACATTCCTTCCTGCGGGAAGTAGAAAGATAATCCCCTTATTTGTTAATCCTAGAAACCGATCGATCGCCCGAGTTCATATTGGTTATGAACTAATTGATCAATAGTGGGTCAATAGTAAATAAGGATAAGATGTAATGAAGAAGGTTTATGGAAACATTCCCGCTTCGTTACGGATAGTCTATGGAGGGTTAGTCCATATGTAATGATTATATCAATGGACACTTATTGACTTGACTTTCTGAGAATAAGTTATATCTATAATCGATAGAGTTCAGTTTCGGATTTATGGTGGCGTAATTCCTGAATTAATAAGTTGAGTAGAAATATTATGTTCGATGAATGTTTTATTCAATTTATCGTAGCTACTGGTTATAGGTCCATGGTCCCCGGGTTGGCTCCTAACACGCGAGTGAATTCTCATACATTGAAACCTCGAGATAAAATTAAATAGTTTGTCTATTTAATAAATATGGGAAATATTACTTATTCTGTAAATAATATATAAAAAAGAAAAGATATTTTCTATTATCCCAAATGGCATTAAAAATGGCTATTTGATTTTGGGAAAAAAAAATTCTCTCAATTAAATATAATGTGGATAATATAATTATTTATGTGTTAAATAATTATGAATAAGAAATTAGTTTTCTTATTGGATAAATAGGAAATTTGTTTTCCTATTGGATAAAGGTATTATTTTCCTAAAAGGAAAAGATAAATTTGTGTGTAAAAGATAAACTCTCAATTTATTAGTTATTTTCCTATAAAAATAGTGTTTCTCCCAACACAAAATTCAACCAGAAAAACCAATGCCACTTTTAGGAATAATAGGCGACGCCTATTTTGAATAAAATAGATAAATTTTGTTCTCTTGTCCTAGCCATTGGGAAGAAGAAAAAACCTAGTTTTTCTTCCACATATTTGAGGAGGTTTTACTATGAGAATCAACGTCCACCTGCCGTCGCTTGGAGATACAATCCGAAAGACTGCGGCTTCTCTCTTGTCGATTGCGGCTCCTTCTTCTGTTGGGTAAATCTTCAACTTTCTTGTAGTTAATTAATTTATTATGTGAATTAAATTGTGGTAAAATCGCATGTGAATTTAATTCGTACCTTCCGCTGGGCATGATTGAGCGTCTTGATTGGTGATGTGAATCAGATCTGACGATCCAATTATGGATCGGATCCGGATTCGGGGGTCTGTATATCCAGCATGTGGTATCAAAGACAGGTTTAAACGATTTTGAGCTCTTGATTACATAATTAATTAATAAGGAGTGTAATTGAATAAAAATTCCATCCTTTATATGTTTATTATATAGATGCGTGATTGACGAGATGGATTGGGGTTGGCACTTGTTTACTGTTAGATCTATTGTAAACCCAAATTTTTCTGGGTATAGAAAATTATGTAATTTATTTGTTGTAATATAATTTCCTAGAAATTAGAATTATTTATTTTACTGTGGCTCTGTTGTATTTAAATATTTTCGAAGAACATCAGCACAGCTATCACGCCATCGTGGTGGTGAAGATGTGAAATCTGCATCAAGAAGACCCAGGTTTGATTCCCCGTGGATGCATTTTCTCAGAAAAGATGGATTTTTGGCTGATAAAGGAAGATTGAAAATACAGCAACCGGGAATCGAAACCGCGCTGCCACGGTAGGGAATAGGCGTCTAGCCAACTCGACTGGGAGCTTATTTGTTCAAGACATGAAGCAGTTTATTATTATACAGAACGTCGGCAGGATCTATTGGAGATTAGTAAATCCTTTAAACATATGGTTTATTTATTTATTTAATTTTAAATTTATAGATTAGATACGGAGTACCAACGGTCCATCTCAGTGGTTTACTTTTTCGTATTTATTTTCTTATATGATTATTTATATGCTATAACCATGTCATGCCGTGCATCATATTCATAAATTCCACTCCTAGCATATGCATACATGTAGATAATTAATTTTGGCATTGATTAGGCATGTATGAACACGTAATTAATTTAGATTAATTTAGGTAATTAATTAAATTAATTGAGCATACGGAATTTTATTTGGATGTAAAATTCACATGATAAAAATAAAATTTACTCGGTGAATTTGTTTTTGGGAACTAAAATACTTTGAGAATTTTGATTATGTAGTGTCTACATAAATAGGATTTATTAACCGAAAAATTGGAAAGTCATGAAAAAAATAGGACACTAACTAGACGGTATTTGAAACTGATAAGTTGGGATTGCTTTCATGATTTATTGTTTTCGATTATTGAAAAAATTCAAAGATCCTAAAACTTTATCATGACAAGATTAGGACTATAAAATTCTTCGGAATTTTAATTGTGTAGTGTCTACACAAAAGATTTCTAAATAATTGATAAATTGGAAAATCATGAATAAGGTGTCGCTAGTTAGACGGTATTTGGAACCGATAAACTACTGGGTGCTTTAAATTTTGTGATCTATTGTTTTTCGAAGTATAAGAAAATTATAAAGCCCTAATGTATTAGGATTGTAAAATTCTTGGTGAATTTTAATTGTATAGTGTCTTTCAAGGAATTTTTGTAAAATCGAGAAATTGGAAAATCACGAATATAGTGACACTAGTTAGACAGTATTTGGAACCGACGAACTAGTGGGAGGATTAACTTAAATATTCATGATTTATTATTTTTTGGATTATTAAGAAATTCTGAAAATCTTAATAACACTACCCATTTTTCAAAATAACGAGTGGGAGCGGGGAAGGTGACAACCGACCTCACGGCCTCTACTTTTGACACAAGCAAGTGAGAGAATGGTGACGCCTCGTGCCGCTTTGATTTCGGCCTCCTAAGGATGGCCTTCACCGCTATCAAAATGCATGGCTTGGTCTCCGAAATGATAGGATTTTGGGTACTCGTCTGATCACTAACCGACCCTAAGGCGGCACACTTGTGGCGTACTTTGAGATCTGAAACAGTAGGTCACACTCACAAGAATATTTTTGGAAATATCTTGGCTGAAAAAGGAAGGTAATCAACAATAAAATGGAGATGTCTGATTCTTAGTTAATTGCTGAGAGAGATTGTCTCAATTTAATCGTCACCTCTTTGACCTACCCTAAGGTGGCACTGTAGGTGTGAGATTAAATCCTTGGAATGGTAGGATAAACTGCATGCATGACATCACATTTATAATTGTTGTGGGTATGATTTGATATATATTTCTGTCATAATTTATTTTTGCAACTACATATCATGTCAAGGTATCTAAACTGCTAAACATATTATATTGACTAATAAAGACTTCGTAAAAGTGGAAAAGTAACGAGAAAGTTGAACTCACTAATCAAGAATGCAATTAATTTTTTGGTGGAGGATTTCCCTCTTAAGCCTTCAAAACATAAGTGACATTGATAAGTATGTCACTGCTATCACTCATGTTGAACGAGAGACAAATGAGAATAGTTCAAAGATGACGAGAATGATTTGGTATCAATCTCACCAGACATCCCACAGTTCACGAGTAAAGTCTACTCAAACGAACTGCTAGTTCACGGCGATTTCCTTTAAATAAAGTCAAGAATGGGAAGGAAAATGTCTCAAGTTCAAGTCATATAAAACTAAATAAGTTAAAGGCTAAACCGAAATATTAATAAAAGAAAGTAAAGGATAAGGAAAATGATTTTGAATCACTAACCTATGAATACTTAGAGACTTTCTTAACTGAGTAATTTGACTCAGAAGCTAAAGTTCTTTTGTAAGAACAAGGTAGCTGGGCATTCATGATAAAGAGTAGACAACGGGCAATTATTTCAGCTGAGATAGTGGGAGTGATATAAGGAAAGATATTTCGGATTTTAATCCTTGGATATCACAGAAATTTAATTTATGTTTTCAGATGCTTTGGAACGAATGGATTCACTTTCAAATCGATAATATAGTTCCCTTAAAGAAAGTGAATATGACATTTGTAGTACTAATCTGGGACTCAGACTTTTGTCTGATAAAGTCAGAACCACTAAGTAATGCTAAAAAGGTATATGTAACACATCATAAACTATTAAGGCAAATGGTTTCCTTATTTAGATAAATGATTCTTCAGCATCTATTGATTAGTGCATATATCCTAAAGATAAGATCTTAAAACTGGCTAAGGGTGATTCATATCTCCTAATCTAAGAACACAATCTCAAAGGAAAAATGACTAAGTAACCTTTCAAATTAGCAAAAGGGTAATAGAGCTAAAAAAGTATCATGTCTCGTTCATATTGGCCTTCGGGGTCTTATGAAGGATACAAGCTAGTGGGAGTTTTGAGTGGAAGAAAATTAGTCTAATGACTACTCAAAACGCCGATTAGTTTATCTAAATATTTGGAGGAATCTCTGATATTACCAGAGAATAGAGTATTCCATGCTTAGATATAGGCTATAGCACAGTTTTGACACTGATGCTCAGCTTACCTCCGAGTGAAACGATTGTTAGGAAATCACTAGTTTAACGCAGCGGAATTTAAATTTTTGATTTCCTTTTCTAGATCGTTATTCGGTTAATGCAATAAACATGTTAAGTAGTTTGACGGTTATACCTAGGATGATCTATAAGATCCTTACTTTGACCGTCAACGGAGAGTAGTACAGTGTGCAAGCCATCCACGCGTCCAGCCTCTATCGTTGATCCACACGAACTCCTCACCGGAATCCTCCTAGGATTGCTATTGGAAAACTCTGGTTGCTAGACCGGAATTTTTCCTCTCTCTCAAACTCTCTATAGGATGCTCTCTATTTTACACAAGAACTATAAGCTCTTGCAATTGTGATGTACAAAAGAGCTTGACACTCACTTCCTTTATATAGGCTAAGTGGCGCCCCTATGATGAGTGGAGGAGAAGAAAATATTTTTCCAATAAAATAAGGAAAATCTCCTAGATTGATTTATCTTTTTTATTATAATATCTTATATTAAATAAAATCTAAATATTACCAATATCTTATATTGATTATATTTATCTTATTACCATAAATCTATTTTTCCAAAAACAATTAATATCCAATATTAATATTATGGTAATCTTATTAATTAAAGTACACAATCCAAGTGCATCTTATACCCTAAGATGTGGCGCCCAATATTGCCAAGTATTAGCTTCCGGAATATTCTTTAATTAATATAATTTATGTATAATTAATACTTGTATTTTATTTATTCATAATAAATAAACATCACCATATTAATTTACCAATATAACCTTTATAGTCTAGAGATAAAATTTCCTTATTTGGTTATCAACAATAACCACATTTTAATCTGACTCGATGTTCATATGTGTGTGACCGGATAGGCTTCCGAATATGTTGGCCGTGAGCGCGCAAAGTCAAATTACTTAAAATGCCCTTCATGCCTAACGATCACGGGATAGCATCTAGCAACACACCATGACCCCCAATCATCGGAAGAGTCAAAAACCATGACTACTACCTTTCATGTGAAACAGTTACCGTGTAACTTACAATCCTATCGCTGTAATAATATCCATACGATCGTATCTCGAGTGTCAATACATTAAAGATCGTATCTTATAATCTGGATATCATGCTTTCTCGGAATAACATGTTTACTCCCACTTTGCAAAGATTCTCGAGAGCTAGACATTCCTTATAATAAGGCCATTTCAAATATTCGATCCCAATCATAGGATACACGATTCCCGGATGACCAATCATGTATACTCCGCATGCTTCAATATCATACCCAATCACTACCGTATGATCGCCCTGTGGATAAAGAAACCTCAATAGTGTCAAAGCATGAAAATCCACACCGTGATGCAATGATAACTCCGGTCTAAAGGATAATTACACAACCGCCACATAGTGTGACACTTAATGTAAGTGGGTCAGTCTAACGTACGCATTCTCAAATACACGTTCACGTACAGTCCAAGTGTCTCTACACTTCGATAGACGAGATCTATCACTACCTTCTATAAGATAGAAGACATCCAATACGTGTTAGTCTAATTATACTATCAATGTCCCATTTGACAGTACATAAGACTAGAGACATTTAAGCATCAAACTTGTTAGAGTGATTAGAGATCTCATCAACCATAATCACTATCATGGTTTCTCTATCACTGTTTGACACTAGGGATGTTACTATATATATGCAACAAATAATATGAAGATAAACAATCTACAATAACATAAGTTCTTTTATTAATCATAATAATGTTATTACATAAACTAAATAGACTGTAAATGACCCGACCCGGTCAGATCCGGTCCAACCCGGTTGGGTTTAGGAAACCTATTCAACAATCTCCCACTTGGCCTAAAGCCAATCACCCATATGCCTAAGCCCTTGCATGTGAACATGTTTCTCATGCTTTGCTTGTGACAATGCCTTGGTTAACGAATCAGCTACGTTATCATCCGTGTGGACTTTCTCTATCTTTACATCTTCTCTATCAACTATCTCTTTAATCAAGTGATAGCGCCCGTATACGTGTTTGGACTTCTGATGAGACCTTGGTTCCTTTGACTGAGATATCGCCCCATTATTATCACAGTACAATGGCACTGGACATTCAATGGAGGGAACCACACCAAGTTCAGTAATGAACTTCTTCATCCAAACCCTTCATTTGCCTCCTCCGAGGCTGCTATGTATTCGGCTTCCATTGTAGAGTCTGTAGTAATCTCCTGCTTGGAACTCTTCCAGCTTACTGCTCCGCCGTTAAGCGTGAAAACAAATCCAGACTGTGACTTAAAGTCATCCTTGTCAGTTTGGAAACTGGTATCTGTGTAACCTCGTAATAGTAAATCATCATTCCCAAAAACCAGGAACATATCCTTAGTACGTCTCATGTACTTGAGGATATTCTTGACTGCAACCTAGTGACCATCACCAGGGTTGGACTGGTACCTACTAGTCGTACTAAGAGGGTACGAGACATCCGGTCTAGTGCACAACATGGCATATATGATAGACCCGATTGCCGAAGCATAAGGGATCTTACTCATTTGTGCCCTTTCCTCCTCTGTCTTAGGACTCATTCCCTTCGACAGGTAGACCCCATGTGACATGGGCAACAATCCTTTCTTGGACTGCTCCTTGCTGAATCTCTTCAGCATCTTGTCTATATAGGTGGATTGTGACAGACCAAGCAACCTCTTGGATCTATCTCTATAGATCTTGATTCCTAGAATATAGGCTGCTTCATCCAAGTCCTTCATTGAGAAGTTCTTGGATAACCAGGCTTTGACTGATTGTAACATAGGCACATCATTCCCTATGAGCAATATGTCGTCTACATAAAGCACTAAGAACAAAATGGCACTCCCACTAACAACCTTTTAAACACAGGGCTCATCTTCAATCTTGATGAAATCAAACTGTTTGATATCTCATCAAAGCAAAGATTCCAACTCCGAGAAGCTTGCTTTAATCCATAAAAGGATCTTTGTAGTTTACACACAATCTTGGCGTCATTGGTTGTGAAACCCTCAGGCTGTGTCATATACACTTCCTCAGACAGGTTCCCGTTAAGGAAAGCTATTTTCACATCCATCTGCCAGATTTCGTAATCATGGTACGCTGCAATAGCGAGCAGAATTCTAATGATTTTAACATGGCAAAAGGCGAAAAGGTTTCGTCATAGTCAACTCCTTGTCTTTGCTTATAACCCTTTGCCACTAACCTAGCCTTGTAGGTAGTCACGTTACCGTCCATGTCGGTCTTTCTCTTAAAGACCCATTTGCACCCTATGGGAACTATTCCTTCAGGTGGATCAACCAAGTTCCAAATTTGGTTGTTTTTCATTGATTCCATTTCAGAATTCATGACTTCTAGCCATTTCTTTGTCATGCCTTAATAGCACTTCCTCATAAGTTCTAGGGTCCTCATCTTCGATGAGATACACGCCAGTGTAACTTTCGGGTTCATGGAGTTCCCTGGTGGATCTTCGAGGTGCTAGTGTGTCAACGGTAGAGGTTGGCATCACATCTGTATGTGGTGTCTCCTCTACGTCCATCAACTGACTATTATTGGTTCTCGAATTTCTTCAAGATCAATCTTACTCCCACTGACCCTATCCAAAATAAACTCTTTCTCCAGAAAGTGGCCAGTCCTGGCAACAAACACCTTTTGTTCCTAAGGATGGTAAAATTGGTACCCTTTGGTTTCCCTAGGATAACCCACAAATACACATTTGTCAGACCTAGACTCTAATTTTTCAGGCATCATCTGCTTCACGTAAGTCGGACAACCTTAAGGTTTTAGATGACCTAGGCTCAGTTTCCTCTTAGTCCATAACTCGTATGGCGTAGAATCAACTGTCTTTGATGGAACTCGGTTCAGTGTATAGGATGCGGTTTCTAGAGCATACCCCCAAAATGATTTTGAGAGAACTGCATAGCTCGTCATGGATCGTACCATGTATAACAAGGTACGGTTCATCCTCTCAGATACGCCATTCATCTGAGGCATACCTGGAGGAGTCCATTCTAGTAGAATCTCATTCTCCTTTAAATAATCTTGAAACTCTCCATCTAGGTATTCTCCACCTCAGTCGGATCAAAGTGTTTTCATTTCTTTACCCAGCTGTTTCTCCACTTCACTTCTGAATTCCTTGAACTTTTCGAAGGCTTCAGACTTATACTTCATTAAGTATATGTAACCATATCGAGAATGGTCATTAGTGAAAGTGATAAAATAAGAATATCCTCATTTGGCGTGATTGACATTGGGCCACACACATCAGTATGTATGAGCTCAAGCAACTCATTGGATCTTATCCCTTTGCCACTAAAGGGCGACTTTGTCATCTTGCCAAGAAAACAAGCTTCACATGTATCAAACGATTCGTAATCGAATTGATCCAACATTCCATCTTTATGGAGTTTGGAAATACGATTCTTATTTATATGACCAAGTCTACAATGCCATAGGTAGGATTCATTCAAGTCATTCCTCTTGGCTTTCTTGTTGTTTATATTAAGTACGTCAACATTCATATCTAATATGTAGAGACCATTGCTTAGTATGCCAGTACCATAAAAAATTCCTTCACGTGAAAAAGAACAACATTTATTCTCAAACGTAAATGAAAATCCATCAACATCTAATACGGAAATAGAAATTATGCTCTTCGTAAGAGTAGTAACAAAATAACTGAAGAGAGTTTGAGAAAGTGATAAACACTAGAGTAAACTTCAACTTAGTTTATTCATCAAATGAAAGAAGTATAAATAGTTACAATTGATGGGAGGTACTAGCTAGCTTGGGCGGCCACTAGATATGGGCGGCAAGCATGCAAGTAAAAGTAAAAGTACGTCTATGACATAAAGTAACTAGGCCATAAAGTAACTAGAGTTTGACATATTAATTGTTTATATGTACCACAATTAATATGTCCTTTTACAAATCAAGTGTACAAATAATGTATACACGAAATAAATAAATATTACATACTATTTGATATGTAATATTTCCACACCCCCCCCCCCCTCAAACTGGGTTGTTTATGTTTATACAGCCGAGTTTGCTACTAAGTCTGCTGAACATAAGCGGTGGAATGGCCTTGGTGAGAATGTCGAGATTGCAGTCCTGCTTTGAGGAACATCTTTGGAGTTGAATAATCTTGGCATCAATCTTCTCCTTCAGGAAGTGTCTGCCAATGTCCACATGTTTGGTTTTATCATGATGGACCGGATCCTCTGCCATGCATAATGTTGAATTATTGTCACAAAGAGAGTGTAATAAGGTCTTTGAATAAGTGCTTGAAGTTCGATCGGGGACCCTTTTTATCCATAGAGCTTCACAAATACCCAACACTAGTGCCTCGAGTTCGACTTCAAGACCGCTTCAGAGACATGAGGTTGTTTCTTGCTCCTCCAGGTGACAAGATTTCCCAATACATAAGAATGATGCTTTGTAGTAGACCTTTCTGTCTATGTGTGACCCGCCCAATCGGCATCAGTGTAAACCTTGATTGATCTCTCGCCAGAGACTTGGTGAAATGCAGGCCTTGCCTGCCGAGTGGATTTCAAGTACCTCGATATCACATTCACGATATCCCAATGTTGTTCAAGAGGGCAATGCATGAAGCGGCTAACAGGCCCGACTCCATATGCAATATCGAGGTCTTGTACGGGACAGATAAATGAGTTTCCCTACAAGTCTTTGATATTGATCCTTTCTGACTGCAATGTCACCATGAAGCAAGGTATTACTGGGGTCTACTGGGGATACAGCAGGTTTGCATCCCAGCATACCAGTGTCCTTCAGCAGGTCTAGCACATATTTCCCTTGAGAGATAGAGATACCTTGGTTTTTTCTTGCAATTTCCATACCAAGGAAGTATTTAAGATAGCCCAAATCCTTGACTTGAAAAACCTTTGCCAGTAGAGTCTTCAAATTCTGGATCTCAGTAGAGTCATCACCAGTGGGGATGATATCATCCACATATACAATAAGAATAGATCTTTTCTGGCTAGTGGTCTTGATAAACATGGTGTGATCTGAGTTGCATTGATGATATCCAGCAGCTTTAACCACAGTAGTGAGTTTCCCAAACCAGGCTCTTGGGGATTGCTTTAGGCCATATAGAGATTTCCTCAATTTACAAACCTTTCCTTGAGTGTGGGGATTGGTAAAGCCAGGAGGTACACTCATGTAGACTTCCTCAGTAAGGTCACCATTGAGAAAGGCATTTTTGATATCCAATTGGTGAAGAGGCCAGTCAAGTTGGATGACAAGAGATATCGATATCCCGGCGAGTGTTCGCTTTTGCCACTGGTGCAAAAGTTTACGTGTAGTCAATGCCATAAGTTTGAGTGAAACCCCTTGCAACAAGTCTGGCCTTATACTTGTCAATTGTACCATCAGCATTGTATTTGATAGTAAATAGCCACTTGCGGATGACTGTCTTCTTGCCTTTGGGGAGAGTAGTTAGATCCCAAGTATGATTATCCATGAGGCGATCATTTTGCTTTTCTTGCAACCTTCCACTTATCATGTTGAAGAGCTTCTGAATATTTTTGGAATGGGTGAGAGTCCAAGTCCTGTGTAAACATGGCAAAAGTAGGAGATAAAGCGATCATAAGATAAATAATTATTAATAGAATGATCAGTAGTGCAAGATCTTTTTCCCTTCCTGATACCAATAGGTCTATCATCAATATCGCGTGATCACGAGAGTCGATGGGTTCTTTGAGTATTAGTTGGCTCCTGTTCGATGAGGTTACGGTTCGATGAGGCTCTGGGTTAGTCGGCTCTGGTTCAGTAGGCTGATGAGGAGGGTCAGCAGGGTCTTGAGGTTCGATCTCTTTGAGAATCGATGAGGTTCTTTGAGGATTAAGAGTTTGCTGTGGGACCGGATTTAGGTCAATTTCAATCAGGATCCTATCAGTGACTGCCTCAGTGGACTTGCTGTAGTAGGGAGTCCTTTCAAAGAATTTTACATCTATAGAATTGTAAAATCTTTTCTGAGAATGAGAATAACACTTGTAACCTTTCTTGTCCTTTGCATATCCTAGGAAGATGCACTTGTGAACTTTGGGATCCAGTTTGCTTCTGTGTTGGGCATGGATATAAACGAACACAGTGCAACCAAAGAGTTTTGGAGGTAATTGGGAAATAAGATGAGAACAGGAGTGTGTGGTCAGAAGGGTTTGGATAGGAGTTTTGAAGCCTAACACTCTGGAAGAAATGCATTGATTAAGTATGTGGCGATTAATATAGCTTCACCCCATATATACTTTGGAACATTTGTGGTGAACATGATTGATCTAGCCATCTCCAGCAGGTGCATGTTCTTTCTCTCAGCAACCCCATTTTGTTGAGGTGTTTCCACACAACTACTGATATGGACAATCCCCTTATTCATCAAGAAATTACTGAGATTAGACTCATAGTATTCAAGTGCATTATCAGTCTTTAAGATCTTGATCTTAGTGTCAAATTGAGTAGAGATAATGTTGTAAAATTCCTGAAAAATAGGTCCAACTTCGGATTTATCCTTCATTAAAAACAGCCATGTGTTCCTGGTATGATCATCATTGAAAGTGACAAACAACCTTTTCCTGTTATACTCTTTACTCTTGAAGGTCCCCATACATCACTATGAATTAAAGTGAAAGGATTGGAAGGCAAATAAGGTAGTTTGGTATACACAGATTTGGTAAGTTTGGCAAATTGACAAATATCACATTGAAGATCATTGATATTACATCCTTTAAATAATTCAGGAATTACAGACTTTAAATAACCAAAACTTGGATGTCCTAGTCTATAATGCCATAACATGATATTGTCTAATGTTTAAGTGCATTTCTGTGCAGCATTCGATCTTGATCTTGTGAGGTTGACCACATACAATCTGGCGAGGTTTAGCCCTCCCAATCACTTCTGTGAAGAAGGGTCCTGGAAAGTGCACTCGATTCTTATTAAAAAAAAAGCAGTCCAATTCAAATCTTTTGCTAGTCTCTTGTGAGATATGAGATTGCGGTCTAAGTTTGGAACAAATAGGACATCCTTTAGGCATATCTTATTAGTGAGTTTAATGATTCCAAAACCTTTTGCACATGAGATAGATCCATCGCAGTCTTAACTTTGTGAATTTGATGACATGGCATAAGGTGAGTTATGAGGTTTTTATTGCAGTCATATGGGAGGAGGCCCAGAATCAACAATCCAAGTTTCATTACTAATAGAAGAGTTGAATTTACCGCACTAGCCTCGAGTAGCTATGTCGGTAGAGGACTACCTTCTTTTGTTGAGTGAGGAAAGCTTTGAATGCGACAAACCGAGCATTCAACTTGTTATCATTCTCCTCTTCATTGACATGCATACCTTACGACTTTCCTGGTGGGCTTGGAGGAGTTAGGCTTGCCATGTAGCTTCCAAAGCAAGTGTCCTTGGTGTGATTTGTGCGTTTGCGGTGCTCACAGAACAACTTTCCGATTCTATCGGTGAGGCTTCCTAGATGTCTCGATAGTCTCAAGAGAGCTTCACGACGGTCGGCACAGGTAGCACTCTCAAACAGGTTGTCGGCGGGGAGTTCGTGACATCACTTTCCTCCTGCTTTCCTCATGTTTGACCTCAGCAAACATGGATTTGAGATTGGGGAGAGGTTTTGTGGCAAGGATTCTTC
The DNA here is from genome assembly GCA_026214975.1 of Gentiana macrophylla. NCBI lineage: Eukaryota > Viridiplantae > Streptophyta > Magnoliopsida > Gentianales > Gentianaceae > Gentiana > Gentiana macrophylla. The sequence goes on along the minus strand of CM047805.1, from coordinate 97,385,757 downwards.
CTCTCACATCATCAAGAGTAGGATTCAGTCCAGTAAGAAACTTGAATACTCTATTTTTCTCAATAATGTCCTTATAAAGGGCAGCATCCTTAACATCATTCCAGGGGTGAGTTTCCAACATGTCTAGGTGTTGCCATGCCCTAAATATTTGGTTGAAGTATTGAGTTACAGACATATCTCCTTGTCTGCAGTTTTGAATATGAGCTTCAAGTTCATACACTTCTGATGTATTGTCTTTCTTGGAGTAAAGATCTCTGGCATTATCCCAGATTTCCTTTGCAGTATCATACATCATAAAGTTCTCACTAATTTCTTTTGTCATTGATCTTGTGAGAATGGTCATGACTTGATTATTAGTAGTGTCCCATGCTTCAAATCCGGGGTCATCTTCAGCAGGGGCAGGTTTCGATCCGGACAGGTATCCCATCTTACCTTGTCCAGAGATGTACATTTTCATAGATCTTGACCATAGCAAGTAGTTGTTACCAACAAGTCTATGATTTGTGTATGAAGAAGATTCATGTGACCTGGTCTGCTTTGAGGCGGTGGGAGGCAATCTGATGAAGAAGAATTGTCGAAGAATGATGAGACATTTTTGAAATAACAAAACTGAGTTTGCAGCGGAATTTAGAACTCAGTAAGTCTCTGATACCATGAAGAGAGTTTGAGAAAGTGATAAACACTAGAGTAAACTTCAACTTAATTTATTCATCAAATGAAAGAAGTATAAATAGTTACAATTGATGGGAGGTACTAGCTAGCTTGGGCGGCCACTAGATATGGGCGGCAAGCATGCAAGTAAAAGTAAAAGTATGTCTATGACATAAAGTAACTAGGCCATAAAGTAACTAGAGTTTGACATATTAATTGTTTATATGTACCACAATTAATATGTCCTTTTACAAATCAAGTGTACAAATAATGTATACACGAAATAAATAAATATTACATACTATTTGATATGTAATATTTCCACAATAACATTTATTAAGTTCTGGTACTAGCCCACTGGGCAATGAAATAAAATAAACTCCTACGGCCAGTGTAGCAACACTTGCTCCATTCCCAACGCGTAGGTCCACCTCTCTTGTCCTCAGTTCTCTAGTTCTTCTTAGTGCCTGCATATTCGTACAAATATGAGAACCACAACCAGTATCTAATACCCAGTGGTTTGACTTAGAAGAAGTAATATTGATCTCAATCATAAATATACCTGAAGTCGAAGCATCATAATGCTTCTTCTTGGTACTCAAGATGCCTTTGCAGTTTCTCCTCCAATGTCCGGTCTCACCGCAATGGAAGCAAGCATCCTTGGATTTGTCTTTGGCTATCTTAGGTGTTGGCTTAGGTGCATCCTTCGACTTCTTGGACTTCTTTTGGGCTTTAGACTTGCCCTTGTTTGAAGTGACCAGCAACACTTGCTTTCCTTTCCCCACAGTGCCCTTAGCAGTTTTCAACATGTTCAACAACTCCGCAAGAGAGCGTCTATCTTGTTCATGTGATAGTTCATCAAAAGCGTGAGTATGAATCAGTAAAAGCGTAGAATTAAGTCAATACTTAACTCTCGTTCCAACTTGTGGCCCAACTTCCCAAGCCTCTCTATGTACCCGATCATTTTAAGCACGTGTGACCGCACAGCAGTCCCGGATGCCATCTTACAACCAAACAGGGCCTTCGAGACCTCATACCTCTCAGTGCGAGACTGAGAAGCATAGAGTTCCTTTAGGTGGACCATGATTGAGTAGGCGTCCATAGACTCGTGATGTTTCTGCAGTTCAGGTGTCATAGAAGCAAGCATGATACATGTAGCATCGAAGATGTCGAAGCAATTGCTTGTTATACTTCTCGACAAAGATCTCATGCCAAACCCTCGGTGGGCTTTTCCGGTAGGGCCTCGTCCAAGACATAGCCAATCTTCTCGTGCCTCAAAATGATTTTGATGTTTCTTTCCCAATCGAGAAAGTTGGTTTCATCAAGCTTGTTGTCGATGATAAAACGAAGGTTCAATTTGATTGACATTTTCTACAACAATAAATAAAGATAGAATAAGTAAAAGTTCATGTATCTAAAACCCTAAATTTTGCACTTAAAATCTTATAAGGTTTTACTCCCACTAGCCAGCTATTCCCAATTGGCTTTCAAGAAAAATATATTTTTTTTCTTTAGTGGGCAAGATCCAATCGAACTACCTTGACCCCCAGCTTTGGCTGATGGGCCGAAAATAATTTAACAGGTGGACAACACTTTGTTGATCGTATCTTATACGACTCTTGTTGTTTGACTAGTCAACTCTTTGACAATTTTTCATCTTATGAAAATAGTCAAACCTTTGCCTCTAAAATCCAACGACCCCGCTTTGGCTGGTGGCCGAGAGAATTCTTAATTGAGCCTTAACCCCAATATTCGTGAGATCTCTTACGATCATATCTCGATAACGACGATATACCCGAGGTAGGTCAACCCCTGCTTTGGCTGGTGAGTTGGGTCCGAACAAGGGCTTCACCGTCGTTATAATATGGTGAGGCTATTTCGACTTGATTTTTTACGTGGGAATAATTTTTAAAATAATTCTCTTAATTAATTTTATTTAATTATGGTCTCATCTACTATGTGCATATTACTACGATATCATATAAAGTAAAACATACACAACATTCCGCGTACAAAATAACCGGTATGATCATGGACTTTTCGTAGGTGCGGTTTCGAATACAAACTGACGAAACCGCGGGTCACAAACTAAGGGTATCTGCAACCGCCAATATGATCTTTATTGTTGTACGCCAATGGGTTCTTTATTTCTCTTTGGTCTTCGTCTTCTTGCTCCATTCTTGTTACGTAATAATCTATCTAATAAATAATTACACCCTCCGCACACGGGGGGAGCTAACGGGAACGGGATAAATGCAAAAAGTAAACTAGGTCACGTTCTTCATAATGGCCTAGGACAATTTTCAAAAACCAACATAAAGAAAACATTATCATCTATCCTATTGGTCGAGTCCATGATCAATCGGGGTCAATTTAATCACATTATATCTACACATCTAATCCATACAATTATATCTTATGAAAAAGATTAAATTCTAATTTTAACTTCTTATGCGTCCTATTTTATCACATAAAATAATTAAATAACTTTTAATTAATTAAATGACTTAATCGAAAATAAAATTAACATTTAATTTAAATCGATTCTAATTTCAATTTTATTAAATTTGAACTATTCAAATTAAAATTAAAATTACAATGTCTCCTTTTGTTTCCTTTCCTTTTGGTTCTTAACCAAAAGGGATGCCTTTGGGTTCCTAAACCAAAAGGCATCTTCCTAAACCAAATTTGGTTTAGCCCTGGCCACTTTTCAAAATCAAAATTTTGAAAGTGGCCTAGGCCTATGCCTTTTACAAATCAAATATTTGAAAAGGGCCTAGGCCTATTCCAAATCAAAATTTGGAAAGGCCAATATTTTTTGTTTAGAGCCTGGCCACTTTTCAAAATCAAAATTTTAAAAGTGGCCTAGGCAGGCCTTTTACAAATCAAATATTTGAAAAGAGCATAGGCCTATTTTAAATCAAAATTGGGAAGGCCAATATTTTGGTTAATATGCCACTATGGTTTCCCAATGGCCCAAACTATTTGAACCACTGGTTGGCCATATGACACAACTAAACAAAACAGGTATCTATGCACAATAAATATCACAACACGAAAAAGGTCGATCTCCCCGTTTGGAAGAGGACAGCCTACGACGGCAGCCCTAGAGCCGCCGCCGCCGCAGAGGAAGGGGCCGTCACTAGTTGGCCGAGCCCCAATCGAACCCTTTTTTTGTTTTAAGTGTCTCGTGATTTTAGATCTTGCATCTATCGATTAATTACTACGCAGTTAAATTGTGCTTATTGCTTAAGCTCGAAACCTGGCTCTGCTACCACTGTTAGGAAATCACTAGTTTAACGCAGCGGAATATAAAATTTTGATTTCCTTTTCTAGAACGTTCTTCGTTTAATGCAATAAACACGTTAAGTAGTTTGACGGTTATACCTTGGATGATCTATAAGATCGTCACTTTAACCGTCAACAGAGAGTAGTACAGTGCGCAAGCTGTCCATGCGTCCGGCCTCTATGGTTGATCCACACGAACTCCTCGCTGGAATCCTCCTTGGATTGTTGGAAAACTCCAGTTGCTAGACCGGCCTTTTTCCTCTCTCTCAAACTCTCTATAGGATTCTCTCTATTTTACACAAGAACTATAAGTTCTTGCAATTGTGATGTACAAAAGAGCTTGACACCCACTTCCTTTATATAGGCTTAGTGGCGCCCCTATGATGAGTGAAGGAGAAGAAAACATTTTCCCAATAAAATAAGGAAAATCTCCTAGATTGATTTATCTCTTTTATTATAATATCTTATATTAAATAAAAACTAAATATTGACAATATCTTATATTGATTATATTTATCTTACTACCATAAATCTATTTTTCAAAATCAATTAATATCCAATATTAATATTATGGTAATTTTATTAATTAAAGTGCACAATCCAAGTGCATCTTATACCCTAGGATGTGGCGCCTCATATTGCCAACTATTGGCTTCCGGATTATTCTTTAATTAATATAATTTATGTATAATTAATATCTTGTATTTTATTTATTCATAATAAATAAATATCACCATATTAATTTACCACTATAACCTTTATAGGCTAGAGACAAACTTTCCTTATTTGGTTATCAACTATAACCGCATTTTAATCCGACTCGATGTTCATATGTGTGTGACCCGATAGGCTTCCGAATAAGTTGGTTGTAGACGCAAAGTGAAAATTACGAAAATGCCCTTCATGCTTAATGATCACGGGATAGCGTTTAGCAACACACTGTGACCCCCAATCATCGGAAGAGTCAAAAGCAATGTCTACTACCTTTCATGTGAAACAGTTACCGTGTAACTTACAATCCTATCGCTGTAATAATATTCATACGATCGTATCTCGAGTGTCAATACATTAATGATCGTATCTTATAATCTAGATATTATGCTCTCTCGAAATAACACGTTTACTCCCACTTTGCAAAGATTCTCGAGAGCTAGACATTCCTTATAATAAGGCCATTTCGGATATTCGATCCCAATCATAGGATACGCGATTCCCGGACGACCAATCATGTATACTCCTCATGCTTCAATATCATACTCAATCACTAACACATGATAGCCCTGTGGATAAGGGAAACCTCAATAGTGTCAAAGCATGACAATCCACACCGTGATGCCATGAAGACTCTAGTCTAAAGGATAATTACACAACCGCCACATAGTGTGACACTTAATGTAAGTGGGTCAGTCTAAAGTACGCATTCTCTAATACACGTCCATGTACAGTCCAAGTGTCTCTACACTTCGATAGACGAGATCTATCCCTACCTTCTGTAAGATAGAAGACATCTAATACGTGCTAGTCTAATCATACTATCAATGTCCCATTTGATAGTACATAAGACTAGAGACATTTAAGCATCAAACTTGTTAGAGTGATTAGAGATCTCATCAACCATAATCATTATCATGGTTTCTCTATCACCGTTTGACACTAGGGACGTTACTATATATATACAACAAATAATATGAAGATAAGCAATATATAATAACATAAGTACTTTTATTAATCATAATAAATTTATTACATGAACTAAATAGACTATAAATGACCCGAACCGGTCAGATCCGGTCAAACCCGAATGGTTTTAGGACACCTATTCAACAATGATTTCACTGAAAGGATAAAATGCGGATTGCCTTGTATAGTTATTGATATGATACAGTACATTGCTTAACTCAATTATTACATTGATTCAAAATAACAGTTCGCATTATCATGTAAAACCGAGAAGTCTACCTTAGAAGAAGCTTATGAATTTGTGGATGATGAGTGAAGTACATTTACTATACTTCCGTGAATATAGGCATTTAGCATTAGTGCTTGAAGGTATGACTGGAGATTTTTCATACACGTTTAGATGGTGACTGTTCATGAAATATCTTAATTCAATGAGTAAAGGTTGGTTATAAGATTCTTAAGATCCGATAGTGACAGTTGTACTGTCACACCCTTACTGAAAGAATGCATAAAATAACAACCTTGGACCTTAAAGTAAAGTTACTCAAGGAGTTACTATCTGATTGAATCAGACCACATCCAATATTGGTTGTTGGGGATTACACGATAAGTACTTCATCGACCCATATCGAATGTTAATCCACCCAAATGCAAAGTGGAAAGATTGTTTATCCATTGACTCGTTGTGATTATGCAGACTTAACAGTCTGCTAGGGGTGATTGATACCAATGGTCTTCTTTGGAGGGCTGTATAGGATTCTGATAATAAGAGGTTGGTTTAAAGCCATATACCTGTAAATGGAGTTTTGGTACCTGATGTTTGTTCACACTCTTGTAGAACCACCCAAGTGTCTCAGGCCCAGTGGGAGTAATTGGATCTACATGAAGAATAGATGAATGAATGAGAAAGTTTATCTTTCAAAGCAAAGGTAAGTGGTCTATGGGTAATTCCCTGACAAGTAGAGAGTTATACAGGGGTGATACCCAAAAACTCTCTCACCATTCAGCCTCGCTTGACTCCGCGGAAAGCAGAAATATTACCAGGGGTGATGCCCTGAAACTTTCTTGCCGTACAGAGGAGCTTGAATTCATTCGGAACATAAGGGTTTTTGCTTAAAGCGAATGGCAGATTGACTGCATGTTCTTACATCCATTGGTGGATTAAAGCAAACCTCTTGGTCTAAAAGTCACGTGTTTTGAAATATGTAGGTTTGACCAAAATATTCATGAGTCTTTTGAAGACCAGAGAATCAATATTGGCAAAGTAGTGAATATTGGTGTCAATGAAAGGTAACACTGCAACAGTTGAGAACAACATGAGTGTGTTGTCTGAAGTCCAAAACTGAAGAGCCAAACTTCTCTAAATCAGAGAAGTGGACTATATTCTTAGAATTTCTTTCGGTTGAATTCATGAGAAAAAGTCGTTGCAGTATCCCATCCAACTTATTGTTTAAGATGATAATGCATTTTCGTATGCTAGGTTCAATGAGAGGTTTTCTACCCAACCTCTCACGGAATAATTCTCTCAAATCTTCGGATATAGAGAAAATGGGATAGATTCTCCTTTGGAAAGAGAAAGTCATGTTATTAAAAGTCAATAACAGTCGAATCTTGGATTCGGACGTTGAGTAGCAATATAGTGTATCCTCAAGTAACTTTGGAGTACGAGGAGTAATATACGTCTATTTTTAGGTGTATACCTGAGCATTGTTGACAACACTGATTCTGACTTACTGTCAGATTAAGGAGATCGTTAGTTGATCTCGGGCTTAGTGTTTTCTCATTATGATGGAACTATAGTCTGGAGCAATCCAGCACTAACAATTTCACTCTGTTGGTCGAATACATAGCAGCTTTTGGAGCAGCTAAAGAGGCAGTGTGGCTTGAGAAGTTCTTTGTTGGATCGGGAAGTGATTCCAGGTCTCGATGAGCCGATATCATTTTACTTTGAAAACAGTTGAGGTACCTCATACAAATGATCTTCGCAGTCACAAGAGGTCATAAGCATATTGAGAGAGAGTACCACCCGATCGTATTGCGATCCGTGCAGAGGCGACCTTTCACCCTAAAAGATCGCCCTGAGCCGACAACCAAGTCGATCGATTTACCAAGTCGTGTGGCATCTAATGTCACTAATAAGCGCTTGGCGGGTATGAATTAGAGAGATATGTCTCATCTACTTTAGAGAAAGTGGGAGAATGTTGTGGATAGATAGAATAAGGGTGTGGTGCTCTAAAAAAAATTGTTGCTTGTCTTTACGGGCAAGAGGGAGATTGTTGGATGTAGTGCACGAAAGACAATTGTTGCTTGTCTATACAGGCAAGTGGGAGATTGTTGGAAGTAGCGCCCGAAAGACAATTTATGTAATTGTTTTTATAATTAATAAATGACAGATTTATTCTCATCTTATTACTTGCTTTGTGCTTATAAGAAATACACTACTTAAAACCCCAAGTTGTATCATATGTAGCCATATAACTTAGTGTGTGTCACACATGAGGATTAAGTTTATGGTGATACACTTGAACTATTAGTCCGTGGTGAACTTAATCAAACTATAAGGTCTATTGATTAAACCACCATTAATGCACCTAGAACACTTTATGGTGTGACCGTCTTACCCGGACCGTCGATATTGGTTATCTAAGTGGGGAATTTATATATGATGTAGTCATATAGGAGTGGACCGATTTAATATGCATATAATTCCGTGGTTGAGAAATCTTATTAAATCACAAGATGATCATATATTGATTAACCTTAATCCTGAAGTGATCGCAGACTCCTGCTCGTTTCAGGATAGGGTTTGATGTGTTCATTAAGGATTGCTAAGAGGCGTGGTCTGAATCACTTTCACGTTGACACTATTCTGGAATGAGTGAGGAGTATGTGTCTCACCGATATTGAATTCATTCCTTCCTGTGGGAAGTAGAAATACAATTCTCTTATTTGTTAATCCTAGAAACTGATCGATCGGCCGAGTTCATATTGGTTCTGAAGTAATTGGTCACTAGTGGGTTAATGGTAAATAAGGATAAGATGTAATGAAGAAGGTGTACGGAAACGTTCCCGTTTCGTTACGGATAGTCTATGGGGGTTAGTCAGTATGTAATGATTATATCAATGGACACTTGTTGACTCGACTTTCTAAGAATAAGTTATATCTATAATCGATAGAGTTCAGTTTCTGATTTATGGTGGCGTAATTCCGGAATTAATAAGTTGAGTAGAAATATTCTGTTCGATTAATGTTTAATTCAATTTATTTTAGCTACTGGTTATAGGTCCATGGTCCCCGGGTTGGCTCCTAACACGCGAGTGAACTATAATATTTTGGATCCTCGAGATAAATTAAATAGTTGGTCGATTTAATGAATATGCGAAATATTATTTATTCGGTAAATAAAATATAAAATAGAAAAGACATTTTCTATTATCCCGATTGGCATTAAAAATGGCATCACTTTATTTGATTTTGGGAAAAAGAATTTATCCCAATTAATTATAATGTAGATAATATAATTATTTATGTGTTAAATAATTATAAATAAGAAATTATTTTCTTATTGGATAATTAGGAAATTTATTTTACTATTGGATAAAGGTTTTATTTTCCTAATAGGAAAAGATAAATTTGTGTATAAAAGATAAACTCTCAATTTATTAGTTACTTTACTATAAAAAGGGAGTTTCTCCCAACACAAAATTCAACCAGAAAAACCGATGCCACTTTTAAAAATAATAGGCGACGCCTATTTCGAATAAAATAGAGAAATTTTGTTCTTTTGTCATAGCCTTTGGGAAGAAAAAAAACTAGGGTTTTTCATGAGAATATTTGAGGAGGTTTTACTACGAGGATCGACGTCCACCAGTCGTCGCTTGGTGATACAATCCGGAAGACTGCGGCTTCTTTCTTGTCGGTTGCGGCTCCTTCTTCTGTTTGGTAAATCTTCAACTTTCTTGTAGTTAATTAATTTATTATGTGAATTAAATCGTGGTAATCGCATGTGAATTTAATTCGTAGCTTCCGGTGTGCATGATCGAGCGTCTCGATCGGTGCTGTGAATCAGATCTGATGATCCAATTATGGATCGGATCCGGATTCGGGTTTTTGTATATCCAGCATGTGGTATCAGAGACAGGTTAAAACGATTTTGCGATCTTGATTACCTAATTAATAAGGAATGAAATTGAAAAAAAAAATTGCATCTTTTATATGTTTATTATATATATGCGGGATTGAATGTCTTGGTTGATGAGATGGATCTATTGTAAACCCAAATTTTTCTGGGTATAGGATATTTGTTGTAATATAATTTCCTAGTAATTAGAATTACTTATTTTACTGCCTCATGAAGACCCATGTTCGATTCCCCCTGGATGCATTTTTTTTGGGAATATTTCAGAAAAGATGGATTTTTGGCAGATAAAGGAAGATTAAAAACACAACAGGCAGGAATCGAACCCGCGTTGCCACGGTAGGGAATAGGCGTCCAACCAAGTTGGCTGGGAGCTTATTTGTTCAAGACATGGAGCAGTTTATTATTATACAGAGCGGCGGCATGATCTATTGGAGATTAGTAAATCCTTTAAACATAGGGTATATTTATTTATTTATTTTTAAATTTATAGATTAGTACGGGATACCAACGGTCCATCTCAGTGGTTTACTTTTTTGCATTTATTTTCTTATATGATTATTTATGTGATATAACCATGTCATGCCGTGCATCATATTCATGAATTCCACTCCTAGCATATGCATACATGTAGATAATTAAATTTGGCATTAATTATGCATGTATGAACACGTAATTAATTTAGATTAATTTAGGTAATTAATTAAACTAATTGAGCAAACGGAACTTTATTTGGATATAAAATTCACATAATAAAAATAAAATTTATTCGGTGAATTTGTTTTTGGGATCTAAAATTCTTTGAGAATTTTGATTAAGTAGTGCCTACATAAATAGGATTTATTAACCGAAAATTTGGAAAGTCATGAAAAAAATAAGACACTAACTAGACGGTATTTGGAAACGATAAGTTGGGGATTGCTTTCATGATTTATTGTTTTTGATTATTGAAAAAATTCTGAGATCCTAAATTTTTATCATGACAAGATTAGGACTATAAAATTCTTCGGAATTTTAATTGTGTAGTGTCTGTACAAAAGATTTCTAAATAATTGATAAATCTGAAAATCATGAGTAAGGTGTCGCTAGTTAGACGGTATTTGGAACCGATAAACTAGTGGGAGCTTTAAATTTTGTGATTTATTGTTTTACGAATTATTAGAAAATTCATAAAGTCCTAATGTATTAGGATTATAAAATTCTTGATGAATTTTAATTGTGTAGTGTCTACACAAGGAATTTTCGTAAAATTGAGAAATTGGAAAATCATGAATATAGTGACACTAGTTAGACGGTATTTGGAACCGATGAACTAGTGGGAAGATTAACTTAAATATTCATGATTTATTGTTTTTCGGATTATTAAGTGATATTGCGGTGAATACCACATTTGCGGTAACAGAAGTATTTCGTGGATATGTGGCTATATATGTATGATTTCTCCGGAGAGAATGTGGTGGATAGTAAGAACTCGGCAGTCGGAATGTTTCTTATGAGAGTAAACACAAGTGATTCGACAAATTGACAGAGTAGCTCTGTTTGTATTAGTTCTTGGATGCTTTCTATTACATTGTGATCCCATATATATAGGCTAGGACTAAGTCGGTTGGACTAAGTAGGTTTACTGTTCATGACAAGACAATTAAAAGGATATAATTAGAGATAATCATGCACAAAATACAGGTGGACCGGCTAGCTGTCTGGATAAGTATGGCGGACAGTGGACTCGTTTGTAAGTCGGACTCCTATTTGCCTTGTCTTGATGTCAGCCTTGATACATGGGTAGAAATCACACGGAGTGGAAGGGCCCGACTTACAAATAGCGGACAGGATCCGGCTTACAGATGGCGGATAGGTCTCGGCTTACAAATGGCGGGTAGCATCCGGCTTATGAGTTGCGGACTAAGAGGATGGTGGCCTAATACCTGTTATTGGGCTATCTAAATAGGCCCAATCTAGGTGAACAGGGCCCCAATCCGGTTCGGGTATATCATTAAGAAATTTTGAAAATCCCAATAAGACTACCTATTTTTCAAAATAATGAGTGGGAGCGGGGAAGGTGACAACCGACCCACCCCATAGCCTCTACTGTTGACACTAGCAAGTGAGAGAATGGTGATGCCTCGTGCCGCTTTGATTTCGGCCCCCTAAGGATGGCCTTCACCGCTATCAAAATGCATGGCTTGGTCTCCGAAAGGATAGGATTTTTTGGGCACTCATCGGGTCACTAACCGACCCTAAGGCGGCACACTCGGGGCGTACTTTGAGATCTGAAACTGTAGGTCACACTCACAAGGATATTTTTGGAAATATCTTGGCTGAAAAAGGAAGGTAATCAACAATTAAATGGAGATGCCTGATTCATAGTTAATTGTTGAGAGAGATTGTCTCAATTTAATCGTCACCTCTTTGACACCCTAAGGCGGCACTGCAGGTGTGAGATTAAATCCTTGGAATGGTAGGATAAACTGCATGCATGACATCACGTTTATTGTTCCTAAAATTTATTATTTGTTGTGGTGTATAATTTGATTTATATTTCTGTCACAATTTATTTTTGCAACTACATATTATCTCAAGGTATCTAAACTGCTAAACAAATTATATTGACTAATAATGACTTCGTAAAAGTGGAAAAGTAACGAGAACGTCGAACTCTCTAATCAAGAATGCAACTAATTTTTCGGTAGAGGATTTCCCTCTTAAGCCTTCAAACTTAAGTGACATTGATAAGTATGTCACTGCCGTCACTCATGTTGAACGAGAGACAAATGAGATTAGTTCAAAGATGACGAGAATGATTTGGTATCAATCTCACCAGACATCCCACAGTTCACTAGTAGTGTCTACTCAAACGAACTACTAGTTCACGGCGATTTCTTTTAAAGAAAGCCAAGAGTGGGAAGGAAAATGTCTCAAGTACAAGTCATATAAAACTAAATAAGTTAAAGGCTAAACCGAAATATTAATAAAAGAAAGTAAAGGATAAGGAAAGTGATTTCGGATCACTAACCTATGAATCCTTAGAGACTTTCTTAACCGAGTAATTTGACTCAGAAGCTAAAGTTATTTTGTAAGAACAAGGTGGCTGGGCATTCATGATAAAGAGTAGACAACGGGCAGTTATTTCAGCTGAGATAGTGGGAGTGATATAAGGAAAGAAAATTCAGATTTTAATCCTTGGATATCACAAAAATTTAATTTATGTTTTCAGATTCTTTGGAACGAATGGATTCACTTTCAAATCAATAATATAATTGCCTTAAAGAAAGTGAATATGACATTTGTAGTACGAATCTGGCACTCAGAATTTTGTCTGATAAAGTCAGAACCATTAAATAATGCTGAAAAGGTATATGTAACACATCATAAACTATTAAGGCAAATGGTTTCCATATTTAGATAAACGATTCATTAGCATCTAGTGATTAGTGCATATATACTAAAGATAAGATCTTAAGACTGGCTAAGGGTGATTCTTATCTCCCAGTCTAAGAACACTATCTCAAAGTAAAAATGACTACGTAACCTTTCAAATTAGGAAAGATTAATAGAGCTAAAAAAAGTATCATGGCTTGTTCATATTGACCTTCGGGGTCTTATGAAGGATACAAGATAGTGGGAGTTTTGAGTGGTAGAAAATTAGTCTAATGACTACTCGAAACGCCGATTAGTTTATCTAAATATTTGGAGGAATCTCTTATATTAACAGAGAAGCGAGTATTCCATGCTCAGATATAGGCTATAGCACAGTTTTGACACTGATGCTCGGCTTACCTCCCAGTGAAACGATTTCACTAAAAGGATTAACCATGGATTGCCTTGTATAGTTTTTTGATATGATACAGTACATTTCTTAACTCAATTATGATATTGATTGCAAAATAACAGTTCACATTATCATGTAAAACTGAGAAGTCTACCTTAGAAGATGCTTATGAATTTGTGGATGATGAGTGAAGTACATTTACTCCACTTCTGCGAATAGAGGCATTTAGTATTAGTGATTGAAGGTAGGACTGGAGATTTTTCATACACGTTTAGATGGTGACTGTTCATGAAATATCTTAATGCAATGAGTAAAGGTTGGTTATAATATTCTTAAGATCGGATAGTGACAATTGTATTGTCACACCCTTACTGAAAGAATGCATAAAATAACAACATTGGACCTTGAAGTAAAGTTACTCAAGGAGTCACTATATCGATTGAATCAGACCACATCCAACATTGGTTGTTGGGGATTACACTGATAAGTACTACTGAACCAGATCAGAATGTCAATCCACCCAAATGCAATGGAAGTATGGTTTATCCATTGACTCGCTGTGATTATGCAGACTTAACGATCTGTGGGGTGATTGATACCAATGGTCTTCTTTGGAGAAATGTATAGGATTACGATAATAAGAGGTTGGTTTAAAGCCATTTACCTGTAAATGGAGTTTTGGTACCTGATGTTTTTTCAGACTCTTGTAGAACCACCCAAGTGTCTCAGACCCAGTGGGAGTAATTGGATCTACATGAAGAATAAATGAATGAATGAGAAAGTTTATCTTTCAAAGAAAAGCTAAGTGGTCTAGGGGTAATTCCCTGACAAGTAGAGAGTTATACAAGGGTGATGCCCAAAAACTCTCTCTCCATTCAGCCTCGCTTGACTCTGCAAAAAGCAGAAAGATTACCAGGGTGATGCCGTGAAACTTTCTTTCCGTACAGAGGAGCTTGAATTCATTCGGAATATAAGGGTTTTTGCTTAAAGCGAATGGTAGATTGACTGCATGTTCTTACATCCATTGGTGCATTAAAGCAAACCTCTAGGTCTAAAAGTCACATGCCTTAAGATATATGGGTTTGACCAAAATATTCATGAGTCTTTTGGTGACCAGAGAATCAATATTGGAAAAGTAGTGAATATTGGTGTTAGTGAAAGGTAACACTGCAACAGTTGAGAACAATATGAGTGTGTTGTCTGAAGTCCAAAACATATGAGCCAAACTTCTCTGAATTAGAGAAGTGGACTATATTCTTAGAATTTGATTCGGTTGAATTCATGAGAAAAAGTTGTGGCAGTATCCCATCCATCTTATTGTTTAAGATGATAATGCATTTTCGTATGCTAGATTCATCGAGAGTTTTCCTACCCAACCTCTCATGGAATAATTGTCTCAAATCTATGGATATAAGGAAAATGGGATATATTCTCTTTTTGATAGAGAAAGTCAGGTCATTAAAAGTCAATAACAGTCGAATCTTGGATTCGGACGTTGAGTAGCAGTATAGTGCATCCTCAAGTACATTCGGAGACAAGGAGTAATATGCGTCTATATTCAGGTGCATACCTGAGTATTTTTTACTACACTGATTCTGACATACTTTCAGATTAAGGAGATCGTTAGCCGATCTCAGGCTCAGGGTTTTCTCATTGTGATGGAACTATAGTCTGGAGCAATCCAGCACTGCCAATTTGACTCTGTTAGTCGAATACATAGCAGCTTTCGGACCAGCTAAAGAGGCAGTGTGGCTTGAGAAGTTCTTTGTTGAATCGGGAAGTGATTCCCGGTCTCGATGAGCCGATACCATTTTACTGTGAAAACTGTTGAGAGGTAGCTCATGCAAATGATCTTCACAGTCACAAGAGGTCAAAAGCATATTGAGAGAGAGTGCCACCTGATCAGACAGTCCGTGCAGAGAGGCTATGTTTCGGTCCTAAAAGATAGCCTCGAGCTGACAACCTAGCTAATCAGTTTACCAAGTCGTGCGGCATCTAATGTCACTGATAAGCACTTGGACGGTATAAAATTGAGAGATATGTCTCATCTACTTTATAGCAAGTGGGAGAATGTTGTGGATAGAATAAGGGTGTGGTGCTCTAAAAACAATTGTTGCTTGTATTTACGGGCAAGTGGGAAATTGTTGGATGTAGTGCATGAAAGACAATTGTTGCTCATCTATACGGGCAAGTGGGAGATTGTTGGAAGTAGCGCCCGAAAGACAATTTATGTAATTTTTTTTATAATTAATAAATGACAGATTTATTCTCATCTTATTATTTGCTTTGTGCTTATAGGAAATACACTACTTAAAACCCCAAGTTGTATCATATGTAGCCATATAACTTAGTGTGTGTCACACATGAGGATTAAGTTTATGGTGATACACTTGAACTATTAGTCCGTGGTGAACTTAATAAAAGTATGTGGTCTATTGATTAAACAACCATTAATGCGCCCAGAACACTTTATGGTGTGACTGTCTTATCCGAACCGTCGATATTGGTTATCTAAGTAGGGCATTTATATATGATGTAGTCATATAGGACTGGACCGATTTAATCTGCATTTCTCATATAATTCCGTGATTGAGAAATTTTATTAAATCACAAGATGATCACATATGGATTAACCTTAATCCAGAAGTGATTGCAGACTCCTGCTGGTTTAAGGATAGGGTTTGATGTGTTCGTTAAGGATTGCTAAGAGACGCGGTCCGAATCACTTTCACGTTGGCACTGGAATGAGTGAGGAGTGTGTGTCTCACAAATATATTCATTCCTTCCTGTGGGAAGTAGAAAGACAATCCCCTTATTTGTTAATCCTAGAAACTGATCGATCGGCCGAGTTCATATTGGTTATGAACTAATTAATCACTAGTGGGTTAATGGTAAATAATGATAAGATGTAATGAAGAAGGTTTACGGAAACATTCCCGTTTCGTTACGGATAGTCTATGGAGGGTTAGTCTGTATGTAATGATTATATCAATGGACACTTATTGACTCAACTTTCTGAGAATAAGTTATATCTATAATCGATAGATTTCAGTTTTGGATTTATGGTAACGTAATTCCGGAATTAATAAGTTGAGTAGAAATATTCTGTTCGATGAATGTTTTATTCAATTTATTGTAGCTACTGGTTATACTTCCATGGTCCCCGGGTTATTCTCTAACACGCTTGAGTGAACTCGTATTTTGGAACCTTGAGATAAAATTAAATAGTTGGTCTATTTAATGAATATGCTAAATATTATTTATTCGGTAAATAATATATAAAATAGAAAATACATTTTCTATTATCCCAATTGGCATTAAACATGGCGTCACTTTATTTGAATTTGGGAAAAAAAATTTCTCCCAATTAATTATAATGTGGATAATATAATTATTTATGTGTTAAATAATTATAAATAAGAAATTAGTTTTCTTATTGGATAAATAGGAAATTTGTTTTCCTATTGGATAAAGGTTTTATTTTCCTAAAAGGAAAATATAAATTTATGTGTAAGAAAATAAACTCTCAATTTATTAGTTATTTTCCTATAAAAAGAGAATTTCTCCCAACACAAAATTCAACAAGAAATACCAACGTTAGTTTCAGGAATAATAGGCGACGCCTATTTTGAATAAAATAGAGAAATTTTATTATCTTGTCCTAGCCATTGGGAAGAAGAAAAAATAGGGTTTTTCTTGAGCATATTTGAGGAGGTTTTACTACGAGGATCGACATCCACCAGTCGTCGTTTGGTGATACAATCCGGATGACTGCGGCTTCTCTCTTGTCGATTGTGGCTCCTTCTTCTGTTGTGTAAATCTTCAACTTTCTTGTAGTTAATTAATTTATTATGTGAATTAAATCTTGAAAACCGCATGAGAATTTAATTCATAGCTTCCGCTGTGCATGATCAAGCGTCTCGATCGGTGCTGTGAAACAGATCTGACGATCCAATTATGAATCGGATCCGGATTCGGGTTTCTGTATATCTAGCAGTATATTCTTCAACACCCCCTCACAAACTAAACTTTGTGGTTGTTAGATGTTAACCAAGGGATAGGAACTCAATAAAGTTTGAAATCTGTTCTTGTCCAAGTGCTTGGTGAATAAATCTTCCAATTGCATTTCTGTGGTGATAGGCATTAGTTTCAGGAGCCTTTGTTGATACTTGTCCCTCACTACATGGCAATCTATTTTATATGCTTAGTTCTTTCATGGAACACAGGATTTTCAATTATGTATAATGCACTTTTGGTGTCACAAAACAATGGAATTGGTTTATCTTGCTTGATGTTGAATTCTGCAAGAAAATATGTAAGCCATTGTATTTCACATAAGACCATTGCCATAGCTCTGTATTCTGATTTTAAAGAGATTCTTGAAGCTGTTGTTTGCTTCTTTGTCCTCCAGATGATGAGTGAATCCTCTAGAAAAACTGAGAAGCATGTGACCGATCTTCTAGTATCATTACAGCCACCCCAATCTACATCTACATAACCTTTTAACTCTAGGTTATATTTTGCTGTAAAAAAGATGCCTTGTCCTGGTGCTTTCTACAAATATCCGAAAGCGATCTGTGAGTCGCTTAAAGCTGTAGTTATATAGGTTTATCTAGGAATTGGCTTAGTTGTTGAGTGGCAAATGTTATGTCTGGTCTAGTCAGTCCTAGATATAATAGCTTGCCCACCAGACATCTATAATAACTGTTGGATGTCAGTGGTGTGGAGTATTGCTGTGTAATTTGATAGAAATTTCCATAGGGGTATTGTTGAGCTTGCATTCTGAAAAACCGTACTCTTCAAGCAATTCTAGACAATATTTCCTTTGAGATAAAACAATTCCTTTCTTTGGTCTTGCAACTTCAAGTCCAAGGAAATACTTGAGATCCCCCAAGTCTTTAATTCCAAATTTGCCATTTAAATAATCATTCAAATCTTTGATTTCATTCATGTCTGGCTAGTGACAAGCACATCATCCACATATACCAAAACTGCCACAAATGAACTGTTTGATCCTTTAATGAACAGGCTGTAGTCTTGTTTAGACTATCTGAACCCCCTCTCAAGCAAAGCTTGGGATAGTTTGTTGTTCCATTGTCTACTTGCTTGTTTTAATCCATGCAGTGATTTCTTAAGTCTACAAACCATGACTGGTTGTGTGTTAATACCTTATAGAGCTTGCATATAAACCTCCTCGGTCAAATCTTTAAGAAAAAATGCATTGTTAACATCCAACTGGTGTAGATTCCAGATCTTAGCAGTTGATATGGCTAATAAGGTTCTCACAGTGGTAAGTTTTGCTACAGGTGAGAAGGTGTCCAAGTAATCCAATCTTAACTCCTGAGTATAGGCCCTGGCCACCAATCTGGCATTAAACCTTTCTAGTGTTCCATCTAAGTTTCTTTTAATTCTGCATACCCACTTGCAACCTATTGGATGCTTCCCTTGAGGTAGAGGATCTATCTTCCAAGTTTTGGTTTGCTGTAAAGCATTTATCTCATTTTGCATAGCTTTTCTCCACTCTTCATGCTGCACAGCCTCATTGTATGACCTAGTTCTGTCAAAACTTGAGAATTAAGAATATAAGATAGATAAGGTTTAGACGGATTTTGTAAGGTGTCTAATAAATCAAGAGTGTGGGGTGATTTAGAATCGTGTACATGATTACAGACATAATCTTTAAGACAAGAGGGTGCCCCTCTATGTCTTTTAGATGTTCTTGTTTGACATTTTCTTGCAGTTGCTCCACATATTCTTCGTTTTCAATAAGATCAGGAATAATTGGTTCAGAATCACTATTAGACATATTGCCTTGATCTGATTCTGATTGTGTCAAGTTTTCATTCTGCTGATTACCAGATTGTTCTGATTCTGAGTTTGTCAAGTTTTCATTTTGGTGATGACCATATTGTTCTGATTCTGCGGTGCTAACAAACTCAGACTAATGTGCATATTGATCAAAAGAGACAGGTAAGGGTAAATCAAAGATATCACCTGTGTTTGAATAATGTTCCTTAAATGGAAATACCATTTCATGAAATATGACATCCCTTGCTTCAAAGATTTGTTTTGTATGAATATTCAACAAGTTGTAACCTTTAACATTTGGAGCACAACCAATAAACACTGACTTGATGCCCCCAGCTGCAAACTTATATTCTCATGATGCAGGTTATTGGCAAAAGTTATACAACCAAAAACTTTGACAGAATCAAAATTAGGTTTGCTATTATACAAGATCTCAAAATGAGTCTTATCTTGCAATAATAGAGAAGGAATCATATTATAAGATTAGCAACATGAATCACAAAGTAAGACCAATAAACAACAGGTAAACCAGACTGAAATTTAAGACTCCTAGCAACAAGATTCTCATGTTGATGTTTTCTTTCAACCACTCCATTCTGTAGAGGAGTTTTAACTACTGAGATCTGGTGCACTATACCTCTACTAGCATAAAATTTAGGCAAGGAAAACTCTAAGCCATTATCAGATCTCATAATTTTAATAGGTTTATTAAACCAAGTACAAACCATATTACAAAACTGTTGAATAAGAGGTCTGAATTCACTTTTGTTTTTCAACATAAAAACCCAACACAATCTACTAAAATCATCCACTATAGTAAGAAAGATCTATGACCATGTATATTAGTTACTCTATATGGTCCCCAAATGTCCATATGGACAAGGGCAAACAAATCTGTAGACACAGTTTGACTAATTGGAAAACTAAGTCTTCTTTGTTTTGCTAAAGGACAAATGTCACAAACATGATTCTCAGAAATATTTACACGATCATGGCCATGTTTTATAAATTTGAGCCTTTGGTCTGAAGGATTTCCTATGCTGTAATGCCAAAGCATTTCAGAGGCACCAGTAAACCTTGTTGAATCAACAGGGAAATTATAGCAAGATTTGTCAGCTCTTAAAATGTATAGTCCTCTTATTAAATCAGCTAAACCAATCTCTTTAGTGTGATCAAATCCTGTATAACACGAGAATTCATAAAGAACTTGATGTTATAGGCTCTAGTCTTAATCAGCTGACTAATGGACATTAGATTATGATTAAATTTAGGAACACAAAGAACATTATCAAGTAGCAAGTCTTTGTTTATTCTTACTTAACCAATATGAGATATCCAAGCACTTTTACCAGTAGGCAAAGAAACAAACATGTTGTCAACAGATTTGCTAGCTAAGAACAAAGACTTATTGTAAATAATATGATCACTAGCACGGAATCAATAATCCATCAAAATAACTAAAAGTTCCGAGACAAACCTAAAGTCTGCAGTACTACCAAAATTTGTAGACGAATCGCAAAATTGACAGAATTGAAACCAACATCAGCCCTTTCTAGTGGCATAGAACCCGTCTTAAGGATATTAAGAATCTGCTGATACTGTTCTTGAGTAACAGGTGCCTTTAGATATGTGGAGACTTGATTTTGCTGATCTTGAACTTCCCAATTTTCACCATCTGTTGCAACATTATTTGCATATGACCTGCCTCTGCCTCTTCCCCTAAAATTAAGAGGATAACCATGCTTTTTATAGCATTTGTCTATAGTGTGTCCAGCCATACCACAATTGGTGCCCTGAGGTTTCTTGTTTCCATTGTTATAATTCTTTATATTTCCTGTATTGTGCCCTGAATTCTAAGTTTCCATAGCAGCCTTATTAACATTATTGACAAGACTACTACTAAGAATACCAGAAGAATTAGCAGAATGAGCCCTTGAATTATAGTGATGTTGTCTTTCTTGCTTAAGGACCATGGAAAAAACATTTTTCACGGATGGAAAAGGTGAAATCATCAACACTTGTGATTTCATAGTGGCAAAATTATCATTGAGCCCTTTCAAGTAATGAATTACATGATTCCTTTCATTATGTTCTCTATACCATTGTTGGCCACAATCACAAGTAGGAGGAGGAGTAAGGGCCAACAACTGATCCCACAAGATTTTAAGTCTAGCAAAATACTCAGAAACAGAAGAATCACCTTGCTTTAGGCACTGAATCTCATCCACTAAATCTGATAATCTATCTGCATCTTCTCCCCCATATCTTTCCTCCAAGTCATCCCAGATATCCTTGGCCAATTTTTAAGACATAACACTCTGTGCAATGGATTTTGACAAAGAATTCCCAAGCCACGCTTTGACCATACTGTTATTCGATGCCATAACTTCAGAATGAGGATCGCAGGAGCAGTTGAGGAATTAAGCCATCAATGAAACATGTTTTATTCTTTGAAGATAATGCATTCAAGACTGTAATCTTCCAACTATGATAGTTTTTTTCATCCAAGATCGACTGAACAAGAATGAAGGCAGGGCTTTCACCCTGATGCAAAACAAGATCTGCTGGAACAGCAGAAACATGAAGAAACTGACCATTATCCATGGAGAATCAACAAAATTGAATCAAACAGAAAGGAAACGCGCAGTAGAAGTATCAAGATACCCTGATGAAAATGGAACAAAACAGAAAGTAACAGAGAAGAAGAAGAAGTTTGAAATGTATAAAAGCGGGAAACTAGTTCTTAAGTCTTGAACATAGAATTACAGAGTATTATTTCCAATTGATAATTACATGGAGTAATGCACAGCTTAAATAGATTGTAGAGATTTGTGATTACTATGGAGAACGGTTACAACAACTCTAACTGAATAACTAAACTACTAACTAACTTCTGGAACAAGTGTTTGATGAAATGCTTCAACCAGTTTCTGTTTTATGATGCTCTTTCTTTCTTCTGATCTTGGAGTTCAGTTTGGCATCTTGTATGTGCTTCAACAGAGATGCCAAGAAGCAGGCTTTATGCACTAACCAATGAGGATACTTTTACCTAAAGTAATCTTCAGGTTATTAATACTGTTAGTTTGAATATATTTTTTATAACAGAAAAGGTGATCCGGCTCGCCCGTACATAGCTCTACTGCTGAGCCGGTGGCAAATTTCTTCTAGGACCCACTTAGTGTATCTCATACGTACTTCAAATTATAATTGAGACGTTACTATTTATAACGTACTCTCTATGTCACTTGACCCGTAAGTGACATATCAATAAAATTAAACTTGGGGTATTACGGAAAATTAAACATACCGTCGATGTGGTTGGATCGAGTGCGGGCGCAAAAGGGCTAAAGTCTCCGCCAGTGTTTTTTGTTTCTTATGTGCTTATACAGAATGTTTAACCGTTAAGTATGTTTTCTCTAAAAATATTCTTTGAATTTGATTCCATGTACTTTAGTTATACGCTTAGTTGGATGTAGGTTCGAGTGTTACTAGTTTCTATGGTTTTTATGTGCTCATGCTATGTGAAAAAGTATGAACTGATCGTGAATTTTTTGTGCTTCTATGTGTATGTGCTTTTCGTGTAAATGTGTATTCGTGGTTTGGTAAGTGTTAATCGCAATGTACTGAACATAGTACCGTGGTGAAATGACTATGTTTGCCGAAGTTGCACCATGCTTCGTGGTTGGTTAATACCATGTGTTGTACTCTTGAAAATAAATTTAGGTAAGAGTACAAGTATATCGATTACGGGAGTTATTTATAGACACATATACAAGTTAAGACAAGTATGATAAGTAACATGACAAGAATAAAAAATTATGAATGTCAAGTTTGATAGAAAAATGATAGATTCAGATTACCTGAATAAGCGGAAGCGGAAGAAATCAACAGGACCGTTCCTACATCCATTGTTATTCGACTTCATCTCAGTTTGCCGCCAGGATCCAAACCCTACAACAGAAAAGAAGAACTCCATACGCACAGTGGTGGCATATGGTGCTATTAGGTCTTCTGGTCTATGCCTATTTTCTATATGATCACCAACCGATGGTACACAGGCAGTCTATATATAGGCAAGACTAGGGACCTAAAGCATATGGAATATTCCGGAGTGAAAACCCTAACCATCATAGGTTTTCCCATAATACCCTTAATTAGATAATAAACCAATAATTTATTTACCAACATAATTAATAATAACTTAAGGGCCACATATAATTATCTTTTACTAAATGATAATTCTTACATTCTCCCACTTGGCCCGAAAAGTTATGTCGGCACATCATTAATGAGTGACAACGAATTTGCATGCTCAAAATGTCACTCTTTTGGTTTATTAACACAACTTCAACCAATCAATACTAACACAAGAACTATGGCGGTTATGCTCAATAAAAACAAACACTCCCTTCCAAAATTACAATGTGCAATATCAACCACCAAGTAAACATTTTATGAACGAACTAATCAAAATGTCATTACGTCCCCGAATCCAAATGGATTCACTCATACATGAACTCGGTGCACTTTCATGTAATTGCTACATCACTATGATGTCTATTTTGACAAATTTCAGAGAATTCAGACGAAGCATCTTTATGTGTCAATAAGTCAAATATGAGTACAATATGATTGTGAGATAACATAAGCCGGCAAAATACACAATCTATATTCTCATATTATTCCACTTACTTGACACTCGTCTTATAGCTAGCTGAAGGATGCAGGTTCTTAGATCTAACCAAGTTAGATCTATACGCAGCGGACGGATCACGATTTACATATCATAAAACATAATCAAAGGATTTAACAACTACAAGGGGTTAAGATCATGTTACCAATATAGGAAGAGAAGCCTTGATCTTCCGATGTGTTCTCCAAACGGCGGTTGGTGGACACCCTTCTTGATACACGAGCCTCCTTGATATGCAACGAGAAAAATCCCAAGATTTTTCCAACTCGAACCCTAAGAATAGAGGCGAAATTTTTCGGCCAATTTCTCTCGGTGAATAGTGACGTGAATAGTACCTTGCCATTAGACTTGGGAGAACTCTCTTTATATAGGAGAGTAATCAATGTCCGATTAAATAATTAAGTGATAATTATCACATTAGTCCTTTTCCAAATAAAAGATAAATAAAATGATTATTCCAAACAAATTAAGATAAATCATATTATTATCTATTATTCCATGAATTATCATTTAACAAATAAAAGATAAATCACATGTTAAATAATTATCCAAGAAAACTAATTTCTCTCTAATTATTAGGACATTAATGGCGCCCACATATTGGGTCAAAAAGCCCACATAAAATGTCTTTTATGTGTATTATATTATTTAGCCCAACTAAATAATATCCTTGCATATCAATTAATTAGCCCAAACCAATTAATAATCAATGAGGCCCAAATAACAAGATTACTAGTCCGAATTACGAAGCCACATCGGGGACCATGGACTATAACCGGTAGCTCAATAATTAATTATTCATCGAACCGAATAAGTACATTAATTATTAATTTCGGGATTACGCCACCATAAACCCGAAACCGAACTCTACCGATTATAGATGTATACTTATACTCAACCCATGTAGAGTGAATAAGCGTCCATTGATATAATCACTACATACTGATTAACCCTCCATAGATCGTCCCATTCGAGAGGAAGTCTCCGTGAACCCGACTCGAATATCTTATCCTTATTTACCATCAACCCCTAATGATCAATTAGTTCACACATCCGACTAGTAGCTAATTAGTCTAAATATGAACTCGGCCGATCGTTCACTTTCTTAGGGCTAACAAATAAGGGGATCGTCTCTACTTCTTCGAGGAAGGAATGGATTCCATGTCCGTGAAAATCGTAACTACTCACTCATCCGGAGATAGTGCCAATGAGAAGTGGCTTGGAACACATTATTTAAGTGAACCGTAACTAACACATCAAACACTACCCCGGGACAAGCAGCACCCTGTGATCACCTCAGGATTAAGGTTGATCCATATATGTGTTAGTAATATTGTCCGCAACGGAAGCGATTTATGGATCTAGATCTATAAACTACACGTAATAAAATAACTAGATCTATATCTACAAGGGGGTTGTAGAACATACCTCTTGGATCTCAAAATCCAAGTTGAAGAACCGCAATAGGATGAACGAAGGAAAGCGTGAAGAGCACCACGATCTTCCGTACGTGTGATCCAAGCAACTCCCGGTGGAAGGAAATTCTCGACTCGAACCCTTCCGATATGCTACCGGAAAAATCTCCAAGATTTTCCCTTGACTCCCTTGGCGAAATTTTCCTTCACCTCTAAGAGGTAGAAGTCTAAAATTGTAGTGTGTTATTTGGCTTGGAAGAACTCTCTTTATATAGGAGAGTAAAACTTAAGCCCCAAGGATTTTATAATTAATACAAAATCAATTATGATAATCCTATTAAATAAAAGATAATCCCATAATATTCTAGAACAAATTTAGGATAATATTTATCTTTATTTCTTTCCATAAATATTTATCCAATAAATATTTTATGCACATGTCTTATTAATCACAAGAAAATTAATTTCTTGTTCCAAAAATAAGAGAGGGGCGCCACTTTTAAATCATGACCTAGTCATAATTAATTTTGGGCTATAACACAATTGGGCCAAGATTATGGAAAATGTCTTTTCCACATATTTAATTATTTAGCCCAACTAATTTAATAGTCCACTAAACAATTAATTCACATATCGTTTTAATAAAGTCCAACAAGAACTAAATTAATATTATTAGGATTCGACGTCCGAGAATAGCTATGCTATATTAGGAGGCACGTCGGGGACCATGGACTAATAATCGTGGCTCCGATAAATCAAATAAATAATTATAGAATAATTATATTCGATAAATCAATCACGAGAATATGCCACCATAATCCCGTGATCGCACTCCTCCGATTATGAGATTATATTTATCTCCTCACGAGAATAATAATAATAAGCGCCCAATGATATAATCATTACATATGGATTAATCCTCCATGATCGTTCATTCAAAATCGGGAAGTTACCGTTAACCCTTTTAGAACCTCTTATCCTTATTTACCATTAACCCCTAGTGATCAATTAATTCATATAACTCACTTTGGTGATCAATCGAGTGTGATCGAACTCGCGCGATCGATCGTTTCTAGGATTAACAAATAAGGGAATCGGTCTATCTACTTCCATAAATGGAAGGAATGGATTCCGTATCTGTGATAAACACGTACTACTCACTCAATCCGATACAATGCCAAGATGGGGTAATTCGGACCACAGACTCGGTGTAATCCTTAACCGTCAAGTCAAACTTCATACTCGATTCAAGCGGTTGATTGTGATCACCTCAGATTAAGATATATCCATAAATATGATCATCCATTGATTCGATAAGACTTCTCAATTACGGAATTATATCGTGAACTCTAATCAAATCGGTCCAAATTTCTATATGATATATCTATCATATATAAATGCCCCATTAGGTTCTCTTAACCAAAAGTCCGGATAGGACTATCACTATTATTGTTTCGGGCGCATTAATAGCACGTTAAAGGAGAGACCCGATACTCGATTAACTTCACTACGGGCTAATTGTATTTTAAGTACATCTTCACTAACTCAATCCTCCCGTGTATATACCATACACTGAGTTAAGTGATTACATAAACGATATACTTTAGGGTTTTCTGTAGTGTAATTACTATTGTCACATCGGTGAATATGAGAATAATAAATATGAATAACAATATCATTTCATTTATTAAATAAAACAATTACAAAATTGTCTTTCGGGCATCACACCTAACAATCTCCCACTTGCACGAAAGCATGTGATTAATTGTTTTAGAGCACACCCTATTATTTAAAATATAACAAACTACATCTCCCACTTGCTCTAAAGCAATGGAGACTCATCCCGTATTCTAGTACCCACTAAGCATATCATAACCATTTCAGATTCCAAAGTACACTCCGAGTATGCCGTCGTAGGATAGGTCAGTGACTCGGGGAGCACCTACATCTAAATGTCATGGGTCTTAATGATTAGTCAGGTTGTCGGCTCGAGACGATCCGTAGAATCAAGCGTTACGGTCCATCAAATCATGTGGTACTTGAGTAAACACGAGCCCGAGATCGACTTAACGATCATCCTAAATCTGACTTAAATCAAAATCCAGTGTATCACACATATCCAAGTTCACACATGAATATGTCCGCATATTGTTCCTCGTTCTCTTCAAGATACTAAAGGACATACTAAACTTGCTTTGTTAACCGCCGAATCTAAGATTCGATCAAAATTGATGTTCAATAACCTGACCATCTCTTACTAGAAAGAGAATCTATCCCATTTCTCTTGATCCGAAGATTTAGAGAGTCATTCCTGAGGCATAGGGTAGAACTTCCTCGTTGAATGTTGCATACACAGATGCATCATCTTAACCAATAAGATGGATGGGAAACCAGTGACTGATTCTAATGAGTTCGACCGAGTCAAACTCTTAAGAATGTTATCCAAATCTCACATTGAAGAGAATTGTGGTATTGTCGGTCGACTTGAGATAACACACCCATGTTGATTCCAAAGTGCAAAGTGTTATCCTTCACAAACACTAATTTATATATTCACTCTTTGTACTAAAATTGATATCCGGTCTACAAAAGACTTATCAATATTGCGGTCAAATCCACATATTGTAGAAATATATGACTTCCAATGACCGAGAGGTTTGCTTTTTATCCACAAAGGACATAAGCCTTGTGGTCATCTGTCATAAGTTCATAAGTCAATACCTTACATTTGAATGAATCCAGACTCCGTTTGTTTGGCAAGAAAGTCTCAGGGAATCACCCCTTCTTTATGCTTTTGAACGAAATCATGCAATAATAAGTGGTAAGAGAGTTCAAGGTCTGATTAACTCTCTACTTCTTAGGGAATTACCCCTAGACCACTCAAGCTTTGCTCGAAAGATAAACTTTCCTATTCATTCTACTCTTTTCCTTGTAGATCCAATTACTCCCTTTGGGCTGAGACGCTCAGGTTGTTCTACAAGAGCATGAGCAATTGGAGTACCGAACTCCATTCACAGGTTATGGCTATTAAACCAACCTCTATTATCGAGAATCCTATATCGCTCACAAAGAGCCATAGGTCATCAATCGATCCTCAGGATCGTGAGAACCCGTAATGGGTAATGAATAAACCATACTCCCACTACATTCGGGTGGATCAAATTTCGATCTAGTTTAGTAGTATTTAGTGTTATCACCAACAACCGATGTTGGATGTGGTCGATTTTAATCGGTTAGTATGCGCCTTGAGTAAAGCGTGCTTCAAGGTTTAAGGTTTTCTTGTTCATAGACTCTATCGAAAGGACGCTTATTGATATAAGCTGTCCCTTTCCGATTTCAAGAATCTTATAACAAACCTTTTTCTCAATGCTACAAGATATAGAACGATTTGGTCAGCGACCGAGCGTGTTCATGAAATTTCAGACCTACCTTCAAGCACCGTGTGCTAAATGCTTATATTTATGGAAGTGGGGTGAACCGAATCCACACCTTATCCGTAAATTCCAAAGCATATTCTAGGTAGACTGGTTGGTCTTACATTTCAATGTAAACCGATATTTCGCTTCTAATATCTTTATTGAGTTAAGCAGTGTATTGTGGCACATTTACAACTATGTAAAGGCAATTCAATGGTTTCTTCCTTAGTGAAAGCATTTCACTATGAGGCAGACCGAGCATCAGTCCCTAGGACTATGTGATGGCCCATTTATGAGTATAGAATACTCCATCTCTGTTGAAAACAGAGAAAACCTCAAAATATTTTGGATAAACTTGCCGGAGTTTTTGAATAGTTATCAGACAAGAAGTCACTACTCAGAAGCTCCTACTAGCTTGTTTCTTTCATCAGACCCCGAAGGTCGTCATGAACAAGCCATATTACTTCTTTATAACCATTATCCTTTCCCGATTGAAAGGAAACTTAGTCATCGAACCTTTGAGACAATATAACCAGACTGGGAGAAAGGAATCACCCTGAGCCAGTCTTCAGGTCTTGTCTTTTAGGGACTATGCACTAACTATGGAATATGAAGAAGTGTTTATCTAAATATAGAAACCAATTGCTTTTAATAGTTCTTAAGATGTGTTTTATATACATATTTCAGCAGTTCTAAGTGGTTTTGACTTTATCAAACAAAAGTCCGAGTCTTGGATTTGTACTACAAATGGTATATTCACTTTCTATACGACAAACAAATTATCGAATAGAAGGTAAATCCATTCGTTCCAACGAATCTTAAACAGAAAATAAATTTTCCGCGATATCCAAGGATTGAATCCGAGATTCATTTCCTTATATCACTCCCACTATTCTAGCTAAAATTAAGCGCCCGTTGTTTACTCTTTTAATCGTTAAATGCCTTTGCTTGCCTTGTTCTTCCAAAGAACTTAGCTCAAAAAATCGCCAAGGATTCATAGGTTGGTGATCGAAATCACTATCCTTATCCTATGATTTTCGATTTATTAATTTTCGTTCACCTTAAAGTTTTTCAGTTTAGGTGACTAACACTTTTAGACATATTCACCCATTCTTGACTTTCCGTGAATGGAAGCAGTCTTGAACCAATGGTTCGTTTGAGTAGACACTACTCTTGAACCGTAGGATGTCTATTTCGAGTGTTACTCATCGAGACTTTATGGATTTTCTAATATACGGAAAAACAACAAATCATAACATTAAAGCTCCCACTAGTTTATCGGTTCCAAATACCGTCTAACGAGCAATGCTTTATTTTTATGAATTTCCGATTTTTCGATTAGAAAATCTTTCGTACATAGTTCTATTGTTTCGGAAAAACAACAAATCATAGAAACTCCCACTAGTTCATCGATTCCAAATATCGTCTAACTAGCAACATTTCATGACTTTCCGGTTTTCAATTAGAACGATTACGTGTGTAGTCGATTACACTTTTCTAATTTTATAGAAAAACAACAAATCATAAAGCTCCCACTAGTTCATCGATTCCAAATATCGTCCAACTAGTAATACTTCATGATTTTCCGATTTTTCAATTAGAAAATTACTCGTGTAATTACTACACATTCGAAATTCACTAAAAGAATTTCAAAGTCCGAAATCACCTTTAAACTAAGTTTGTCTTCCGTTTGACAGGAATGACACTAGTGACATACCTATATGTCACTGGTTTTTAAAAGGCTTAAGAGAAAATATCTCTTTCGAAAAATAATTGCATTATCGGTTAACTAGTTCAACGTCCTAGTTACTTTCCACTTTTTAACGAAGTCAATACTAGTCAATTAATTTTTTAAGCAATTTAGTAAGGGATATAATGTTGTAAATAAAATGACATATATTAATTCAAGTTTAACACTACTATATTATTTTATTTTAGGAATTGTAAACTAAAAATAAGTCTACTCTACCATTCCGAGTTTTAACCTCGCATCTCGAGTGCGCGCTTAGGGTAGGTCAAAGAGATGACGGTTAATTCGAGACAATCTCATCAATGAATAACTTGTGAGAATCGAACATCCCACGAGAATTGAACATCCCTTTATTCATTGATTACCTTCCTTTTTTTAGCCTAGATATTATCAAAAATATCCTTTATGAGTGTGACCTACTATATCGGATCTCTTAGTGCGCCTGAGTGTGCCGTCTTAGGATAGGTCGGTGACCCGACGAGTACCGTAAATCCTATCCTTTCGGAGACCAAGCCATGAATGTTGATAGGGGTGAACACCATCCTTGGGGACGAAATCAAAGCGCCTCGGCGTCACCCTTCTCTCACTTACTTGTATCATAGTAGAGGCCGTGGGGTTGGTTGTCGCCTCCCCGCTCCCACTAAATATTTTGGAAGTGGTGGTGGGTTAACTAACCCACGTCTTTTGATGTTAACATAAAAGCTCATCAAACCAAGGATTCGAATGGTGTCGGTAGCGTAGGAAAGCCTACCCGTCCTATTCGTTGGAACATATGTGTGATCGGACGAAATCGGGTCAAGACGACCTCATTGAGATAAGAAGGAATCACCCCTACGCTCTCCGTTGTGGACTTAGTCTTGCGGACCCCGTGCATACATCACACTAGGAGGGTAAGTCGGTCGAGCGAAGCTCAGTTGACCACCCAACCTATAGGCTGAACCGTTTTTATCCAAGATTTATTGTTCTTTTACCATCATTCAATCTCGTAGACACTACGAATTGAAAACGTGATATCGTTTGGGCTTTAAGGCGGTTCACCGAGAACACACACCGAAAGGCTAACGATTTCATAACCCGTCCTCGGATCTTTAATTAGTTACTAAATTAATTAATTACCACGTATTAATTAAATTTTAACTAATTACACGAGTTTGTATACATGCCTATTTTAATTACCAAAATTAAAATTCTACATGTATGCATGGAGTGGATTTATGATATGATGCATGTCATGGCAATTCCGGTTTTATATCTATTTTATGATCAAACACATAAAAAATAAATTGCGGAAAATTTAAACACCGAGATGGATTGTTGGTACCCCCGTATCTAATCTATCCTAGGAAAAATAAATTACAATCTTGTTGTCTTCGAGTCTTGATCTTCGAATCTTGAACTCGAACCGCCGGATCACGAACCACGAACACCCGAGAGGAGAAAGGCCTTTTTAATTAAATAAATCCAATTTATTATAACTAAAAAAAATTTATTCCTATGCGGCTGTTAAAAAAAAAAATATATATATATATATATATATATATATATATATATATATATATATATATATATATTTTCCAATTTTTATTTTTATTTTTATTATACAATGAGGCGGCTGCATTAATTATTTTCCAAAACATTTCTCTCTTTTTTTTTTTTTCTCTCAAACGGCAGTTTAGTAAACAAATTAGGTTAACAAAAAAAAAAAAATTTTGATGCTGCCGCAACATAAATAAAACCCTAGCCGCAATTTTTTTATTAAACAGGACTTATAGCGACGCTTTTCAGCGTCGCAGAAAGTCCTGTAGCAGTTTTTTTTTTAATAAAATTCATCCGTTTCTCCTCGTTCATACCTTGGGTTTCGTCTTGATCTTCAATTTTTCAGCAAGATCTTCATCTTTTCCAGCCCGGATAATCAAAATTACAATAAAAGATGCTACTTTTACATGAATTTCGAAAAAAGACATAAAAAAATACAATTTATATGCTCAATTGTTACTAAACAAAGGAGCTACAATAGATCTAACGAGTATGCAAGATCAACCCCAATCCATCTCTTCAACCAAGACATTCATAAGCATAAAAATAATCA
Source organism: Gentiana macrophylla (assembly GCA_026214975.1). Taxonomy (NCBI): domain Eukaryota; kingdom Viridiplantae; phylum Streptophyta; class Magnoliopsida; order Gentianales; family Gentianaceae; genus Gentiana; species Gentiana macrophylla. The sequence goes on along the minus strand of CM047805.1, from coordinate 97,353,059 downwards.
TGCATGCGCCCCATTTAAAAATTGGGACAAAAATCTACATGTTTTACCACTCCTAGATCTAATATTTTATACGTATAAATATAGATCCCCATGGCGATCGATACCACTTTGTTAGCAATATTGTCCATAGCGAAGCGATTTATGGATCTAGATCTATAAACTACACGTAATAAAATAACTAGATCTATATCTACAAGGGGTTGTAGAACATACCTCTTGGATCTCAAAATCCAAGTTGAAGAACCGCATAGGATGAGCGAAGGAAAGCGTGAAGAGCACCACGATCTTCCGTGACGTGTGATCCAAGCAACTCCGGTGGAAGGAAATTCTCGACTCGAACCCTTCCGATATGCTACCGGAAAAATCTCCAAGATTTTCCCTTGACTCCCCTTGGCGAAATTTTCCTTCACCTCTCAAGAGGTAGAAGTCGAAAAATTGTAGTGTGTTATTTTGGGCAGGAGAACTCTCTTTATATAGGAGAGTAAAACTTAAGCCCCAAGGATTTTATAATTAATACAAAATCAATTATGATAATCCTATTAAATAAAAGATAATCCCATAATATTCTAGAACAAATCTAGGATAATATTTATCTTTATTTCTTTCCATAAATATTTATCCAATAAATATTTTATGCACATGTCTTATTAATCACAAGAAAATTAATTTCTTGTTCCAAAAATAAGAGGGGGCACTTTTAAATCATGACCTAGTCATAATTAATTTTGGGCTATAACACAATTGGGCCAAGATTATGGAAAATGTCTTTTCCACATATTTAATTATTTAGCCCAACTAATTTAATAGTCCACTAAACAATTAATTCACATATCGTTTTAATAAAGTCCAACAAGAACTAAATTAATATTATTAGGATTCGACGTCCGAGAATAGCTATGCTATATTAGGAGGCACGTCGGGGACCATGGACTAATAATCAGTGACTCCGATAAATCAAATAAATAATTATAGAATAATTATATTCGATAAATCAATCACGAGGAATATGCCACCATAATCCCGTGATGCGCACTCCTCCGATTATGAGATTATATTTATCTCTCACGAGAATAATAATAAGCGTCCATTGATATAATCATTACATATGGATTAATCCTCCATGATTGTTCATTCTAAATCGGGAAGTTACCGTTAACCCTTTTAGAACCTCTTATCCTTATTTACCATTAACCCCTAGTGATCAATTAATTCATACAACTCTTTGGTGATCAATCGGTGTGATATGAACTCGCGCGATCGATCGTTTCTAGGATTAACAAATAAGGAATCGTCTATCTACTTCCATAAATGGAAGGAATGGATTCGTATCTCGTGATAACACACGACTACTCACTCAATCGATAGAAATGCCAAGATGGGGTAATTCGGACCACAGACTCGGTGTAATCCTTAACCGTCAAGTCAAACTTCATGCTTGATTCAAGCGGTTGATCGTGATCACCTCAGATTAAGATATATCCATAAATATGATCATCCATTGATTCGATAAGACTCTCGACACGGAATTATATCGTGAACTCTAATCAAATCGGTCCGATACATATGATATATCTATCATATATAAATGCCCCATTAGGTTCTCTTAACCAAAAGTCCGGATAGGACTATCACACCTATTGTGTTAGGCGCATTAATAGCACGTTAAAGGAGAGACCCGATACTCTCGATTAACTTCACTACGGGCTAATTGTATTTTAAGTACATCTTCACTAACTCAATCCTCCCGTGTATATACCATACTTTGAGTTAAGTGATTACATAAACGATATACTTTAGGGTTTTACGTAGTGTAATTACTATTGTCACATCGGTGAATATGAGAATAATAAATATGAATAACAATATCATTTCATTTATTAAATAAAACAATTACAAAATTGTCTTTCGGGCATCACACCTAACAATATGATCATCTAATGATTTAATAAGATTCCTCGATCACGGAATTATACCGAGAAATACAGATTAAATCGGTCGAGTCTATATGAATGCCATCATATATAAATGCCCCACGTAGGTACCCTCACCGGCAGTCCGGATAAGACTATCACACCCTAAGGTGTTCAGGCGCATTATTGGTGTTTTAATCAAGAGACCCTAAACTCGATTAAGTTCACCACGGACTAATGATTTAAGTATATCACCACTAACTCAATCCTCACGTGTTATCCATACCTTGAGTTAAGTGGTTACATCTGAGATATACTTAGGGTTTGCAAGAAGTGTATTACTTTACAAGCACAAAGCAAGTAATAAGGTGAGATAAATTCTGTCATTCATTATTAAAAACAATTACACAAATTGTCTTTGGGCACTACACCTAACAATCTCCCACTTGCGAAATGACAAGCAATGATTGTTTTTAGAGCACACCACTTTCTCATCTTATTCACAACACTCTCCCACTTGCTCTAAAAGCGAGATGAGACATATCCATTAATGCCGTACCCTCCAAGCACTCGACTTGGTACAGCGATTAGTTAAGTTGTCGACTCGAGGCGATCTTTAGGATTGAAAGCGTTGCGGTCCTTCCAATCAGCGGTACTCTCTCTCAATATGCTTTTGACTTCTTGTATGGCGAGAAGATCCTTCTAAGCTATCTCTTCTTTGTTTTCACAATGAAGTGATATCGGCTTATCGGACACGGAATTATTCCCGGACCAAAAGAAAATTCTAAGTACTATGAGTAAACACTGAGCCCGAGATCAACTTAATGATCATCCTCAATCTGACTACAAGTCAGAATCAGTGTAGTCAACCATATTCAAGTTTGCACCTGAATATACAAGCATATGATTCCTCGTTATCTAAAGATACTTGAGGACGTACTAAACCGCTACTTATTGCTCGAATCCAAGATTCGATTACTATTGACTTGTGATAACCTGACTTGCCATTATCCAAGAGAGACTCTATCCCATTTTCTCTTTATCGAAGATTTAGAGAATCATTCCTGAGAGGTAGGGTAAGACTACTCTCGTTGAATGTTGCATACGTATATGCATAATCATCTTATTCAATAAGATAGGTGGGATAGCCAATGACTCATTCTCGTGAATCTGACCGAATCAAATTCTTAGACTATAGTCCGATTCTCTCTTCCAGAGAATCTTGACCTGTCAGTTTCTGACTTCAGATAGCACACACATGTTGTTTCCAACCGTTTTAGTGTTATCATTTATGAACACTAATACTACTACTACATTACCAATATTGATATCCAGTCTACGAAAAACTTATCAATATTTTGGTCAAGTCCACATATTTTAAAACATGTGACTTTTAAATGACCGAGAGGTTCTCTTAAATCCACAAAGGATATAAGCCATGGCAGGCCTCCTACCAAAAGGTTCTTTACGAATGAATTAAGATATCGTTAGTCTCGCAAAAAAGGTCTTGGGAATCACCCCTATCTTACGCTTTGTAACGAATCCGTTATTCATTCTTAGCTAAAACCATACATTTCGAATGAATTGATTCCGTTGTTCGGCAAGAAAGTCTCGGGGAATCACCCCTATTTTTCTTTTTAACGAAATCTTGCAAGGCGAGTGGTGAGAGAGTTCAAGGTGCAGTTAACTCTCTACTTGTCGTGAATCACCACTAGACCACTCGACTTTATTTTGAAAGTTTAAAATTTCCTATTCATTCGACTCTTTTCCGTGTAGATCCAATTGCTCCCACTAGGCACGAGACACTCGGGTGGTTCTACAAGAGGTGAAGCAGGCTGGAGTATCAAAACTCCATTCATAGGGTTAAGGCTTTCAAACCAACCTCATGATCGAGAATCCTATCTGACCCACTAAGAGCCATAGGTTATCAATCACCCAAAGCAGACTATAAAGTCCACAAAACCACAAAACTACAATGGGTCAACGGTTTAACCATACTCCCACTGTGTTTTGGGTGCATTGATATTCTGATCTAGTAGTATTTATCAGTGTAATCACCAACAACTGATGTTCAACGTGGTCTGATTAAATCAGATAGTAACTACCTTGGGGTAACCGTACTCCAAGGTTTAAAGCTGTTACACTTAGATTCTATCAGAAGGCTTGTGACAGTTCAACCGTCACTTTCTGATCTCAAGAATCTTATAACCAACCTTCACTCGTCTCATTAAGATATTTCACGAACATTCAAAATCTGAACATATGCGCAAAATCTCATGTCCTACCTTCAAGCATTAAATGCTAAATGCCTATATTTACGGAAGTGGTGTGAACCGAATTCACTCCTTATCCATAAATTCACTAGCATCTTCTAGGTAGACTTCTCGGTTTACATAATAATGTTAACCGTTATTTTGCAACCAATTATCTTAATCGAGTTTAACAGTGTATTGTAGCACATTAATAACTATATCGGGCAAGTGTATGGTTTCTTCCTCAGTGGAAAAACATTCCACTAGGAAGCGAGGCCGAGCATCGATCCCAAGACTATGCGATAGCCTATTTACGAGCATGGAATACTCTACTCTACCGCTAAAATCAGAGACTCCTCCTCGTATTCTTTCGATAAACTAAATCGCGTTTCGAGTAGTTATCAGACAAAAATGTCACCACTTATAATCTCCCACTAGCTTGTATCTCTCACTAGACCCCGAAGGTCATGGTGAACAAGCTATGTTACCCCTTCAAAACTATTACCCTTTTCCCGATTGAAAGGAAACTTAGTCATTGTTCCTTTGAGATAGTGTTCCAAGGCGGGAGATAGGAATCACCCTTAGCGGTCAGTGAGGTCTTGTCTCTAGGATGTATGCACTAATTAATAGATATTGAAAGGTCGTTTATCTTAATACGGAAACCTTTTACCTTTAATAGTTTTAGATGTGTTACACATACTTATTCAGCTGTTCTAAGTGGTTCTGACTTTATCAAACAAAAGTCCGAGTCTCGGATTCGTACTACAAATGTCATATTCACTTTCTATGAGGCAACAATATATCGAGTTGAAAGTGAATCCAATTGTTTCAACGAATCAGTAATGTGAGAAAAATAAATTTTTACGTGATATTCAAGGATAGAATCGAAATTCATTTCCTTATATCACTCCCACTATTCTAAGTGAAATTATCGCCCGTTGTTACTTTATTAATGCACAACTTCATTGTTCTTCCAAAGAACTAAGCCCTTTGAGTCAAGTTACTCGGTTAAGAAAGTCGCTAAGGATTCATTGGTTATTGATCCGAAATCACTTTCCTTATCTATACTTTCTTTAATTAATGTTCGGTTTAGCTTCAAAACTTTAGTTAAGATGATTAACACTTATAGACATTATTTCCCATTCTTAACTTTCACGAAAAGGAAATAGTCTTGAACTAGCGATTCGTTTGAGTAGACACTACTCGTGAAGCGTGGGATGTCTAATGAAAGTGTTACCCGATGGGATGATTTTCTAATAAATTAGAAAAACATAATATAAAAGCTCCACTAGTTTATCGGTTCCAAATAACCGTCTAACTAGGACACTTTAATTTATGATTCTCCAATTTTTCTATCAGAAAATTTCTCGTGTAGACACTACACAATTCACTAGAAGAATTTTATCGTCCCAATCATCTTTCAAACTAACTACGGTTGTCTCTCGTTCTGCACGAGTGACAGCAGTGACATGCCTATTCACGTCACTTAAGTTTTGATGGCTTCAAGAGAAATATCTCTTCCGAAAAATTAATCGCATGTGAGATTAATAAATACAACGTTCTAGTTACTTACCACTTTTTAACGAAGTCATTACTAGTCAATTTTACACTAGCGGTCTAGCACCTGTAGAGATATATATAATGATTGTAAATAAAATTGTGAGAAAATAAATCCAAATCATACACTACTAAAATTTTAGGAACATAAACTAAGTACTTTATAGTCTATCCTACCGCTCCAAGGATTTAATCTAATGCCTCGAGTGCGCCGCCTTAGGGTAGGTCAAGAGGTTTCGATTAATATTGAAGATCGATTGAGAATCGAACATCTCATTGTGATCGTCAATCACCTTTCCTTTTTCAGCCAAGGTCCTACCAAAAATACCATTTATGAGTGTGACCTCTTGTCTCGATTTTTAGGTAAACCAGTGTGTGCGCCTTAGGGTCGGTCGGTGACCCGGCAGTACCCAAAATCCTATCCTTTCGGAGACCAAGCCTTGAATTTTGATAGCGGTGAAGGCCTTCCTTAGGGGCGAAATCAAAGCCGGCATGAGGCGTCACCATTCTCTCACGTTGCTTGTGTCAACGGTGAGAGGCCGTGGGGTCGGGCCGCGCCTCTCCGCTCCCACTCAATATTTTGAAAAAGTGGTGGGTTTCTCGATCACGTTTTTGGACTTGATGTTACATTAAGGAACAATAATTCCACAGGCCCGAATGCTTTGTCGGTTATGTGGGCTAACCCACCCGACCTATTCGTTAGAACATATGTGGCCGTCGGACGGATCAAGGCTAGGGAGCTCCGTTAAGCCGTAGTGGTTCTTCGGATGACTCAGCCTTGCGAGATCCCCGTGCAAGCACCACACGTGGAGAGGTGAAGTCGATCGAGCCTTAGCTCGCTGTTGACCACCCAACCGTGGTTAAACCACTTTCGAACCTGTTTGCCCGTGATTATCCAATCCTTAAAAACATCAAACTTTCACGTAGACACTACGGAACAAAAGCGTAATCTCGTCTTAGGTAAGGTGGAATTCACGAGAATCCAACACCTTAACCACGAGGTTTGAGATTTTACTCCTATGCTTTGCAGAGTGGGATTCACCAAGAATCCATCACCCAACCTCGACGATTGAAAAACCCGTGTTCCTCGGTTTTACCTAATTAGTTTCTAATCAATATCAAACAATTAATTAAAACTAATTGCGTGTTTTATACATGCCTAACTAATTCCTCGAATTAATTTCTACATGTATGCATATGGAGTGGAATTCATGATATGATGCATGTCATGGCAATTTTCCGGTTCTACTCATACAATATACTAGTGCAGAAAATGAACACCGAGATGGACCGTTGGCACCCCCGTATCTAATCTATTCGAAAAATAAATTAAAACCCTAATCTGCAGCTGTATAGAATCTTCGACGATTAGCATATCAAACGAACTCGGATCGGGACGAAACTTTCCAGATCTGATCTTCATTCTTCGGACTTCAATATGGACGGTTGGATCGGAGCTTTGACTTGTCAATCTTCTCCAGCGAGCCGCCCAACTTGCTGCTGAATCTGACTTTTACAGCAGCGCATAAATGACTTCCCGCTGCCGATCGGGAATCTAGATGAAACCCGATCGACCTGAAATTTTTATTCAACGTCCAAAACTCCATATTTGTAAATCTGACCGGTTGGATTTGCGTTTCAACGGTCGAAACTCTCCCAGAAATTCGAGGAAGTCAGAGGTAGGGTTTCTGTGAATCCTGCGTTTTTGTGTTACAGCAGCTTCTTTGTAGCAACGAACGGGCATCCAAACGGACTCTGATCGACGCCAAATTTTGTGGGATTGTTCATCAAATTCCAATCTTGATTCTGACTGGAGGGATCTTCTTTTTTAACGGCTCAATCAACGGGAAAAACGAAATATCTAAACAGCTACTAAACAGATCTATTTTCTGGAAATTAAAAATTGCAATAAAAATAAATTACATAATTTCCTATACTCATATGAACGAATTTTCATCGTTCATATGAGTTTACAATAGATCTAACGGGTAAAAGATGCCAACCCCAATCCATCTCTTCAACCATAACAATTTTAATCACATCAATGCATACAATAAATAAAATTTACCTACATGCAATTCCACTCCTTTAAATCGTTTAATTATGATTATGACTATATAAATCGTGGAACCTGTCTCGATACCACATGAAGGATGCAGAGTTCTTAGATCTAACCAAGTTAGATCTATACGCGTGGACGGATCACGATTTACATATCATAAAACATAATCAAAGGATTTAACAACTAAGAGGGTTAAGATCATATTACCAATATAGGGAAGAAGCCTTGATCTTCCGATGTGTTCTCCAAACGGCGGTTGGTGGACACCCTTCTTGATACTACGAGCCTCCTTGATATGCAACAGAAAAATCCCAAAGATTTTTCCAACTCAACCCAGAATAGAGGCCAAATTTTTCGCCAATTTCTCTCGGTGAATAGTGACATGAATAGTACCTTGCCATTAGACTTGGGAGAACTCTCTTTATATAGGAGAGTAATCAATGTCGATTAAATAATTAAGTGATAATTATCACATTAATCCTTTTCCAAATAAAAGATAAATAAAATGATTATCCCAAACAAATTTAGGTAAATCATATTATTATCTATTATTCCATGAATTATCATTTAACAAATAAAAGATAAATCACATGTTAAATAATTATCCAAGAAAACTAATTTCTCTCTAATTATTAGGACATTAATGGCGCCACATATTGGGTCAAAAAAGCCCACATAAAATGTCTTTTATGTGTATTATATTATTTAGCCCAACTAAATAATATCCATGCATATCAATTAATTAGCAACCAATTAATAATCAATTTGAGCCAAATAACAAGATTACTAGTCCGAATTCAGAAGCCACATCGGGGACCATGGACCTATAACCAAGTAGCTCCAATAATTAATTATTCATCGAACCGAATAAGTACATTAATTATTAATTTCGGGATTACGCCACCATAAACCCGAACTGAACTCTACCGATTATAGATGTATACTTATACTCGGCCCATAGAGTGAATAAGCGTCCATTGATATAATCACTACATACTGATTAACCCTCCATAGATTGTCCATTTGAGAGAGGAAGTCTCCGTGAACCCGACTCGAGAATATCTTATCCTTATTTACCATCAACCCCTAATGATCAATTAGTTCACATATCGACTAGTAGCTAATTAGTCTAAATATGAACTCGGCCGATCGTTCACTTTCTTAGGGCTAACAAATAAAGGGATTGTCTCTCTACTTCCCAGGAAGGAATGGATTCCATGTCTGTGAAAATCGAACTACTCACTCATGCGGAGATAGTGCCAATGAGAAGTGGCTTGGAACACATTATTTAAGTGAACCGTAACTAACACATCAAACACTACCCGGGACAAGCGGCACCTCGTGATCACCTCGGGATTAAGGTTGATCCATATATGATCATCTAATGATTTAATAAGATTCCTCGATCACGGAATTATACCGAGAAATCTGATTAAATCGGTCCAGTCCTATATGAATGCCATCATATATAAATGCCCCACGTAGGTACCCTCACCGGCAGATCCGGATAAGACTATCACACCCTAAGGTGTTTCGGGCGCATTATTGGTGTTTTAATCAAGAGACCCTAAACTCGATTAAGTTCACCACGGACTAAATGATTCAAGTATATCACCACTAACTCAATCCTCACGTGTTATCCATACTTTGAGTTAAGTGGTTACATCTGAGATATACTTAGGGTTTCTGTGATGTATTACTTTACAAGCACAAAGCAAGTAATAAGGTGAGATAAATTACATCATTCATTATTAAAAACAATTACACAAATTGTCTTTCGGGCACTACACCTAACAATCTCCCACTTGCGAGGAAATGACAAGCAATGATTGTTTTTAGAGCACACCATTTCTCATCTTATTCACAACACTCTCCCACTTGCTCTAAAAGCGGATGAGACATATCCATTAATGCCGTACCCTCCAAGCACTCGACTTGGTACAGCGATTAGTTAGGTTGTCGACTGAGGCGATCTTTAGGATTGAAACGCGTTGCGGTCCTTCCAATCAAAGCGGTACTCTCTCTCAATATGCTTTTGACTTCTTGGCGAGAAGATCCTTCTAAGCTATCTCTTCTTTGTTTTCACAATGAAGTGATATCGGCTTATCGGACTGGAATTATTCCCGGACCAAAAGAAAATTCTAAGTACTATGAGTAAACACTCGAGCCGAGATCAACTTAATGATCATCCTCAATCGACTACAAGTCGAGAATCAGTGTAGTCAACCATATTCAAGTTTGCACTGAATATACAAGCATATGATTCCTCGTTATCTAAAGATACTTGAGGGCGTACTAAACCGCTACTTATTGCTCGAATCCAAGATTCGATTACTATTGACTTGTGATAACTGACTTGCCATTATCCAAGAGAGACTCTATCCCATTTTCTCTTTATCGAAGATTTAGAGAATCATTCACGAGAGGTAGGTAAGACTACTACTCGTTGAATGTTGCATACGTATATGCATAATCATCTTATTCAATAAGATAGGTGGGATAGCCAATGACTCATTCTCGTGAATCGACCGAATCGATTCTTAGACTATAGTCCGATTCTCTCTTCCGAGAGAATCTTGACTGTCGATTTCGACTTGGATAGCACACACATGTTGTTTCCAACCGTTTTAGTGTTATCATTTATGAACACTAATACTACTACTACATTACCAATATTGATATCCAGTCTACGAAAAACTTATCAATATTTTGGTCAAGTCCACATGTTTTAAAACATGTGACTTTTAAATGACCGAGAGGTTCTCTTAAATCCACAAAGGATATAAGCCATGGCGAGCCTCTACCAAAGGTTCTTTCGAATGAATTAAGATATCGTTAGTCTCGCAAAAAGGTCTTAGGGAATCACCCCTATCTTACGCTTTGTAACGAATCTTATTCATTCTTAGCTAAAACCTTACATTCGAATGAATTCAGATTCCGTTGTTCGGCAAGAAAGTCTCGGGGAATCGCCCTATTTTTACGCTTTACTAACGAAATCTTGCAAGGCGAGTGGTGAGAGAGTTCAAGGTCTGGTTAACTCTCTACTTGTCGGGAATCACCCACTAGACCACTCGGCTTCTGTTGAAAGTTTAAAATTTCCTATTCATTCGACTCTTTTCCGTGTAGATCCAATTGCTCCCACTAGGCTGAGACACTCGGGTGGTTCTACAAGAGGTGAAAGTAAGCTGGAGTATCAAAACTCCATTCATAGGGTTAAGGCTTTCAAACCAACCTCTATGATCGAGAATCTATACTGACCCACTAAGAGCCATAGGTTATCAATCACCCCAGCAGACTATAAAGTCCACAAAACCACAAAACTACAATGGGTCAACGGTTTAACCATACTCCCACTTTGTGTTTTGGGTGCATTGATATTCGATCTAGTAGTATTTATCGGTGTAATCACCAACAAGCGATGTTCAACGTGGTACGATTAAATCGGATAGTAACTACCTTGGGGTAACCGTACTCAAGGTTTAAAGCCGTTACTTATAGATTCTATCAGAAGGCTTGTGACAGTTCAACCGTCACTTTCTGATCTCAAGAATCTTATAACCAACCTTCACTCGTCTCATTAAGATATTTCACGAACATTCAAAATCGAACATATCGCATAAAATCTCATGTCCTACCTTCAAGCATTAAATGCTAAATGCCTATATTTACGGAAGTGGTGTGAACCGAATTCACTCCTTATCCATAAATTCACTAGCATCTTCTAGGTAGACTTCTCGGTTTACATAATAATGTTAACCGTTATTTTGCAACCAATTATCTTAATCGAGTTTAACAGTGTATTGTAGCACATTAATAACTATATCGGGCAAGTTTATGGTTTCTTCCTCAGTGGAAAAACATTCCACTAGGAGGCAGGCCGAGCATCAGTCCCAAGACTATGCGATAGCCTATTTCTGAGCATGGAATACTCTACTCTCTGCTAAAATCAGAGACTCCTCCTCGTATTCTTTCGATAAACTAAATCGCGTTTCGAGTAGTTATCAGACAAAAATGTCACCACTTATAATCTCCCACTAGCTTGTATCTCTCACTAGACCCCGAAGGTCATAGTGAACAAGCTATGTTACCCCTTCAAAACTATTACCCTTACCCGATTGAAAGGAAACTTAGTCATTGTTCCTTTGAGATAGTGTTCCAAGACTGGGAGATAGGAATCACCCTTAGCCAGTCAGCAGGTCTTGTCTCTAGGATGTATGCACTAATTAATAGATATTGAAAGGTCGTTTATCTTAATACGGAAACCTTTTACCTTTAATAGTTTTAGATGTGTTACACATACTTATTCAACTTGTTCTAAGTGGTTCGACTTTATCAAACAAAAGTCCGAGTCTCGGATTCGTACTACAAATGTCATATTCACTTTCTATGAGGCAACAATATATCGAGTTGAAAGTGAATCCAATTGTTTCAACGAATCAGTAAAATGAAAAATAAATTTTTACGTGATATTCAAGGATAGAATCGAAATTCATTTCCTTATATCACTCCCACTATTCTATTGAAATTATCGCCCGTTGTTACTTTATTAATGCACAGCTTCATTGTTCTTCCAAAGAACTAAGCCACTGAGTCAAGTTACTCGGTTAAGAAAGTCGCTAAGGATTCATTGGTTATTGATCCGAAATCACTTTCCTTATCCTATACTTTCTTTAATTAATGTTCCGGTTTAGCTTCAAAACTTTAGTTAAGATGATTAACACTTATAGACATTCTTTCCCATTCTTAACTTTCAAAAGGAAATAGTCTTGAACTAGCGATTCGTTTGAGTAGACACTACTCGTGAAGCGTAGGATGTCTAATGAAAGTGTTACCCAGTGGGGCTGATTTTCTAATAAATTAGAAAAACATAATATAAAAGCTCCCACTAGTTTATCGGTTCCAAATACCGTCTAACTAGCATCACTTTAATTTATGATTCTCCAATTTTTCTATCAGAAAATTTCTCGTGTAGACACTACACAATTCACTAGAAGAATTTTATCGTCCCAATCATCTTTCAAACTAACTACGGTTGTCTCTCGTTCTTGACGAGTGTGGCGATGTTTATGCCTATTCACGTCACTTAAGTTTTGATGGCTTCAAGAGAAATATCTCTTCCGAAAAATTAATCGCATGTGAGGTTAATAAATACAACGTTCTAGTTACTTACCACTTTTTAACGAAGTCATTACTAGTCAATTTTACACTAGCAGTCTAGCACCTTAGAGAGATATATATAACAGTTGTAAATAAAATTGACAGAAAATAAATCCAAATCATACACTACTAAAATTTTAGGAACATAAACTAAGTACTTTATAGTCTATCCTACCGTTCCAAGGATTTAATCTAATGCCTCAGTGCCGCCTTAGGGTAGGTCAAGAGGTTTCGATTAATATTGAAGATCAGATTGAGAATCGAACATCTCATTGTGATCGTCAATCACCTTTCCTTTTTCAGCCAAGGTACTACCAAAAATACCCTTTATGAGTGTGACCTCTTGTCTCAGATTTTAGGTAGACCCGAGTGTGCCGCGCTTAGGGTCGGTCGGTGACCCGACAGTACCCAAAATCCTATCCTTTCGGAGACCAAGCCTTGAATTTTGATAGCGGTGAAGGCCTTCCTTAGGGGGCCGAAATCAAAGCCGGCACGAGGCGTCACCATTCTCTCACGTTGCTTGTGTCAACAGTAGAGGCCGTGGGGTCGGCTGTCGCCTCTCCCGCTCCCACTCAATATTTTGAAAAAGTGGTGGGTTTATTGATCACGTTTCGGACTTGATGTTACATTAAGGAACAATAATTCACAGGCCCGAATGCTGTCGGTTATGTGGGCTAACCCACCCGACCTATTCGTTAGAACATATGTGGCCGTCAGACGGATCAAGGCTAGGGGAGCTCCGTTAAGCCGTAGTGGTTCTTCGGATGACTCAGCCTTGCGAGATCCCCGTGCAAGCGCCACACGTGGAGGGTGAAGTCGATCGAGCCTTAGCTACTGTTGACCACCCAACCGTGGTTAAACCACTTTCGAACCTGTTTGCCCGTGATTATCCAATCCTTAAAAAACATCAAACTTTCACGTAGACACTACGGAACAAAAACGTAATCTCGTCTTAGGTAAGGTGGAATTCACCGAGAATCCAACACCTTAACCACGAGGTTTCGAGATTTTACTCCCTATGCTTTCGCAGAGTGGGATTCACCAAGAATCCATCACCCAACCTCGACGATTGAAAAAACCCGTGTTCCTCGGTTTTACCTAATTAGTTTCTAATCAATATCAAACAATTAATTAAAACTAATTGCGTGTTTTATACATGCCTAACTGATTCCTCGAATTAATTTCTACATGTATGCATATGGAGTGGAATTCATGATATGATGCATGTCATGGCAATTTTCCGGTTCTACTCATACAATATACTAGTGCAGAAAATAAACACCGAGATGGACCGTTGGCACCCCCGTATCTAATCTATTCGAAAAATAAATTAAAACCCTAATCTGCAGCTGTATAGAATCTTCGACGATTAGCATATCAAACGAACTCGGATCGGGACGAAACTTTCCAGATCTGATCTTCATTCTTCGGACTTCAATATGGACGGTTGGATCGGAGCTTTGACTTGTCAATCTTCTCCAGCGAGCCGCCCAACTTGCTGCTGAATCTGACTTTTACAGCAGCGCATAAATGACTTCCCGCTGCCGATCGGGAATCTAGATGAAACCCGATCGACCTGAAATTTTTATTCAACGTCCAAAACTCCATATTTGTAAATCTGACCGGTTGGATTTGCGTTTCAACAGTCGAAACTCTCCCAGAAATTCGAGGAAGTCACAGGTAGGGTTTCTGTGAATCCTGCGTTTTTGTGTTACAGCAGCTTCTTTGTAGCAACGAGCGGGCATCCAAAGCGGACTCGATCGATGCCAAATTTTGTGGGATTGTTCATCAAATTCCAATCTTGATTCTGACTGGAGGATCTTCTTTTTAACGGCTCGATCAGCGGAAAAACGAAATATCTAAACAGCTACTAAACAGATCTATTTTTCCGGAAATTAAAAATTGCAATAAAAATAAATTACATAATTTTATACTCATATGAACGAATTTTCATCGTTCATATGAGTTTTAATAGATCTATCTAGCAGGTAACGATGCCAACCCCAATCCATCTCTTCAACCATAACAATTTTAATCACATCAATGCATAAAACAATAAATAAAATTTACCTACATGCAATTCCACTCCTTTAAATCGTTTAATTATGATTATGACTATATAAATCGTGGAACCTGTCTCTGATACCACATGAAGGATGCAGGTTCTTAGATCTAACCAAGTTAGATCTATACGCAATGGACGGATCACGATTTACATATCATAAAACATAATCAAAGGATTTAACAACTACAAGGGGTTAAGATCATGTTACCAATATAGGAAGAAAGCCTTGATCTTCCGATGTGTTCTCCAAACGGCGGTTGGTGGACACCCTTCTTGATACACGAGCCTCCTTGATATGCAACGAGAAAAATCCGAAGATTTTTCCAACTCGAACCCTAAGAATAGAAGCCGAAATTTTTGGCCAATTTCTCTCGGTGAATAGTGCGTGAATAGTACCTTGCCATTAGACTTGGGAGAACTCTCTTTATATAGGAGAGTAATCAATGTCGATTAAATAATTAAGTGATAATTATCACATTAATCCTTTTCAAATAAAAGATAAATAAAATGATTATCCCAAACAAATTAAGATAAATCATATTATTATCTATTATTCCATGAATATCATTTAACAAATGAAAGATAAATCACATGTTAAATAATTATCCAAGAAAACTAATTTCTCTCTAATTATTAGGACATTAATGGCGCCACATATTGGGTCAAAAAGCCCACATAAAATATCTTTTATGTGTATTATATTATTTAGCATTAACTAAATAATATCCATGCATATCAATTAATTAGCCCACCAATTAATAATCACATGAGGCCCAAATAACAAGATTACTAGTCCGAATTCTGTGTATTACATCGGGGACCATGGACTCTATAACCAGAGTAGCTCAATAATTAATTATTCATCGAACCGAATAAGTACATTAATTATTAATTTCGGGATTACGCCACCATAAACCCGGCCCGAACTCTACCGATTATAGATGTATACTTATACTCAACCCATAGAGTGAATAAGCGTCCATTGATATAATCACTACATCTGATTAACCCTCCATAGATTGTCCATTTACGAGAGGGAAGTCTCCGTGAACCCGACTCGAATATCTTATCCTTATTTACCATCAACCCCTAATGATCAATTAGTTCACATATCGACTAGTAGCTAATTAGTCTAAATATGAACTCGGCCGATCGTTCACTTTCTTAGGGCTAACAAATAAGGGATGTCTCTCTACTTCCAGCGAGGAAGGAATGGATTCCATGTCCGTGAAAATCGAACTACTCACTCATGCGGAGATAGTGCCAATGAGAAGTGGCTTGGAACACATTATTTAAGTGAACCGTAACTAACACATCAAACACTACCCGGGACAAGCAAAGCACCTCGTGATCACCTCGGGATTAAGGTTGATCCATATATGATCATCTAATGATTTAATAAGATTCCTCGATCACGGAATTATACCGAGAAATACTGATTAAATCGGTCCGAGTCCTATATGAATGCCATCATATATAAATGCCCAGCGTAGGTACCCTCTACCGGCAGTCCGGATAAGACTATCACACCCTAAGGTGTTTCAGGCGCATTATTGGTGTTTTAATCAAGAGACCCTAAACTCGATTAAGTTCACCACGGACTAACAGATTTAAGTATATCACCACTAACTCAATCCTCACGTGTTATCCATACACTTGAGTTAAGTGGTTACATCTGAGATATACTTAGGGTTTGCTGGTGATGTATTACTTTACAAGCACAAAGCAAGTAATAAGGTGAGATAAATTCTGTCATTCATTATTAAAAACAATTACACAAATTGTCTTTCGGGCACTACACCTAACAATCTCCCACTTGCACGAAATGACAAGCAATGATTGTTTTTAGAGCACACCCTTTCTCATCTTATTCACAACACTAGCTTACCTCTAACAACGTGTCCCATAAATGTTGATTTGCTAATTTCATCATCAGAATCATTCCTCATATGAGTGAGGATGCGATGTGTCAAAAATTTGGCCAGAAGCAGCATCGACCAACAACCATAGGCCAAAACTCATAAAGCACTGTGTCTTAACTACACAAAATTTTCGGTTATTAAAATGAGCTACTCTAATCAATACACAAGTTCACCTTTAAAGGTAGTTGATGCAAGCTTAACGAGATCTCGACATAGATGATCTCATTGAACCTCTTATATCGATATGAGATTCGCCAAAATCATACAACATATACTTTAAAGGAAACTATTTATCATAAGTATAGCTCACAACAAAATATGGTTAATACTCATTTTGGTGAAAACATCATTACAATGTAAGCCAATTATAACAAATCGAAGCTTATAAAATCCATATAAATACTTGCTAACCGAAAACAATTATTCAAGTGCTTTTGTTCTCCAACACATGTTGTGTACATTTCAGTGGTTAATCACACAAATGACAACCACTATAATGGTTAAATAAACCATATTTCTATCATGAGCTACAATCAACAAAACGGGCACAAAATTCTTGATAGAATGTATAGAAGAATTGATAATCTTAAGTGCCTTATAGAGAAAATTCTCAACAACAAATCTAGCATTATTTTGCTCATCATGACAAGAATGAGTTCCCAAGTGATTTATTCAATCATCAATATGGAACTCTATAATGAATAACAAAAGACTAGTACAAACATGAATTTTCTCGAGGATGTAACAATGCTCATAATATAATGATGTTCATAAGAACTAATTCATCCAACCAATTGTCAGATAGATTAATGCACACAACTCAAATAGAATCAGGTTTTAATAATCAAGAAATTTACTCTCACTGTTTTACGTAATTAGTGGTTTGTAAATGAGTAGATACCATATGTGATTGTCCTCAACATGTGATCAATCTATAATTGACTCTCTTAATATGAAGTATAACATATTCCATTTAGAATCAATTAAGCTTCTTCAATGAAATGCAGAATGATGCAATTCACCTTATTATTAATCACTTAGAACAATCACTCTCACTCAATTAGCATTTCCCAAAATCCTTACGGTTTCTAACTTCACATTACGTTAGAATATGTGATCAAGCTCTTCTGATTCCAATGAATCTATCAAAATATCTATTTGCATATGAACACTTCATTTGACCAAAATTACATATCAAGAGTCATAAACTCTAGACACACCAAGGTCAAATCCGAATGTGTAATGTTTCAGCATGATTCTTTCCACAACATAATGTTGTCAAAATGACAACCTTGAAGAGAATCTAACAATATTACACAATGTTCAAATAAATTTTAACTCCTTAGGATACTAATAAATGTCATTTTTGACGGGATTCTCCCACTCAATCACACGATGGTACAAATAAGTGTGATTGGATCATTCAAGGAGAAAATGACATATATTTTTCCTGCCATAAATGTCTTTTGTTCTATACTATCATAAATAGCATACTTTACCCTCAGCCATAAAAAATTTGTGGACAATATAAGCTTTAGTAAGGATAAGAAGCCACAATAATGGATGATATCAAAATATGAGACGAATACTCAAGCCATCCAAAATATTGAACAAAGACACTAACTATATCATGATCTCATCTAAAATTCGACATAATGAGTAAATTTAATGGTTTGCCCTATACAAACCCGACAAACTCAAGTCATGGTGATAAATAAAGCTATTAAGCCCTACAACCCACCACAACTTTAGTTTACCTTAGAGAAGTATATCGCCACTTCATATGTCAAAACAGTGATATATTCATTGATGTCAACTATCTAATGTAGGTTAGACATAACTTAAGAGGCTATCATGCTCCACAGAATATAGATTTGAAATCTTAAGTTGAGCACGAGAGATTCACTATCCAAAAGATGATAGCCTCATAATTTCATCTAATGATGAAAATTTGACCTACGTACAATTGACATTATGAAGTAAAGATCTGAAATACTTCACCTAATATCACAACTAAATATGAGATCTAACACATAGCAATTTCCGTACCATGAGATAACATACTTTAATGTCCCTAACCAAAACTAATAGGAACAAGATTACCTCTAAGTGTAATTTCTTAAAATGAGACAATACGATATTCCTTATATGTCTCACAAAATTCACTCATCATGCCAGAATACAAATGATCAAATACACTATAGACCACGTGTTTCTCTATGTTCATAAAATTATGAACACTCTGAACATGACAAATGTATTTAATTACACTATCACAAATAGAAATCACCCAAGACCATAGGAAAATCATAATATTAGTAATCCAAAATGATCTACAAACCAACACTAATAACCCAATTTCTATTATGAGAAGTACGTACTGAACAATTTTATTTATGTCATTGAGGACAACTCTAACATTAGGGTAGTCAAAATAAACTTTATCCTTAATGGAAATGCATTTAAACAATGGTTTAATTTTATTTTAAGAGCACCAACATAAGCGATTAATTCACTAAAATGCTCATAAATCAACCCATCAGTTGATAAATGTGATTCCGTAGTGAGTGGTGGAGCACCCATACGAATTACAAGATCCTGACCAATGCATTCCAAAATCAATCATATGAGTTACCTTAGACAGAATCAACCAATGTTAATTCGATTAAAAGTAAATTCACGGCCTTCCTGTGGGTAGATTTGTAATCACTACATAAATTTAC
The DNA here is from genome assembly GCA_026214975.1 of Gentiana macrophylla. Taxonomy (NCBI): domain Eukaryota; kingdom Viridiplantae; phylum Streptophyta; class Magnoliopsida; order Gentianales; family Gentianaceae; genus Gentiana; species Gentiana macrophylla. The sequence continues at coordinate 97,333,411 of CM047805.1, read as the reverse complement.
TATCATAAATAATAAGGCTGGAGAATTAAGCTGTATAGAGTGAGACCATCTGCACTGTGGGCATAAGATAAATCTCCTCATCTTTATGCTAATTTCCATCTTATTTCAATTAGTCTCATAAAGATAATTGCCTCCCTGTGGGGCCGGGCATTATCTGAATGAACCAATTGGTCCGAAATGTATGAGTCACTCATGTAATCACTAAACATTATGTGATTAATCATTGCATTACTTCTCATGCATTCCGGATCTTTTGTGGCTACTCCGAGAGATGCAAGAAAAGTAATATCTTAATGTGACACATACGGTTTGATTATATAGTCTCTCCATTTAATACAAACAATCAAACTACATTAATAATGATATGAAAAGACAACAACCTTAATTAATCAAACCAGTTAATTATTAGGTTCCACCAAATGCACAAACAACATATGGTTCACTCATATATGTCAACCAACCCTTTAATTGTAGCTAAAATATGCATTAAATTGATCCCTAAACATGATGCGATCAATTATCGTCAATTTAATCACCATCAATATGTGATTAAGTCTTTTGTCAATCATTGAGCTGCTGTGGCTACACTCAAAATCGACCGTATGACATAACATATTTTAGAGTTGCTAAATAAGGGTAAATACAAATGTATTTCTTATGTCGACACACCATTCAATTGAACCTTTTGTCAATTCAACTGAATATCGATGAATTTTCAATCACTCCACTTAATATGATCAAAACTTTTATGCATCATCATGTCAGGCTGCTGTGGCTACACCCAACATTTGACACCATTGACATTCAAAATATTGACATCTTTACAAAAGTCAACAAGATCTTATGTTGACATAAATATGTGCAATTTAATACTTAAATATGGTTCAAGTATGCATATCTTGTCACTTTATCCGTATATAACCTACAGTCTTTCCAATCAACAAAATAAGCACATACAAAATGCGACTAATTAATAGTGCCAACATAAATAGGAAAGACGAGATATGTTTAATTAATCGGAAAATGAATTGTGATCGATCTTTTACGCATTAGTATATATCACAGTTAAATGTGATAAAATATTATTCTATATGTGACACAATTAACTCAAATCAATCACTTTACCCGAAGTTTTATATCCAAAATTTGATTATATATCAAATTTTAAGACCATCGAAATATGATACATAAATAACGATCAATTAGTCTATACTAAATGTATACACAATTAAATAAAATAATGCATACTTAGGAGAGTCATGAATGGACCTTTTTTTTTTTTTTTTTGACATTACCTCTCGAAACAATTTAATTATTTAATAACAGATGGCAGCTAAAAGAACATGTACTAATCATGCTTGGACTGATGGGCGAACCATACCAGTTTATAAAATAGAACTCATATTGACAATGGTCCACATAATCAAAATAAAGAAATAATTATAACCATATTTTCCAGGTAGTGTCGGCCCATATCACATTCATAACCCTAAGGACTCCGACTTTCTCAAAAGGCTGCCGCTGGCGACACAAAACGCCACCATTATTAACCAATCCACAGTCATCATCTTCTTCTTTCCCTTATTATTATTATTATTATTATTATTATTATTATTATTATTATTATTATTATTATTATTATTATTATTATTATTATTATTATTATTATTATTTATTTTTTTATTTTATTTTTAATATCAGTACGAAGATGATGATAATACGGTGGCGAAAGCGGCTAACGATATAGCCATGACTAGGTCGTTGATACAACCGCGACCACCGTGACAGCAAAAACGGTGAACGGAAAGGGGTTTTGTGGTGTCAATCGGCTGAAGACAATGACAAGTCCGTCCCTTTTTTTTTTTTTGGGTATTTGCCAATACAATTCTTATCCCAGCGGCGGTGGTGTGTAGCAACGTGGCCTTCATATGGCCATCGATTCGATCCACTGATCTATAATACAAAAGGCAAAAGAACCGGTGATATGCAGGCGATCCGATGACCGATAGTGATACGGGTGCAATATGAGCAATATAATCAAGAAAATTGCTTTTATCTACTTACATCTCAGGGCAACAACAAAAGTGATTATATTGGTGCTACCAAATGCTGACTATGGTCACGGGAACGATTGGTATTTGTAAATTTGCATTGATTCGGACTAAAAAATCAAACACATCAAATCTGCTTATCTTGAATATTGTTTCAAAACGAGATGAACAATATATACAGATTAATAGATCAATCAAATCAAAATAACACGGATAATAGGTCGGCTCTGCTACCAAATGATAGAAAAACGATAGATTCAGATTACCTGAATAAGCGGAAGCGGAAGAAATCAACAGGACCGTTCCTACATCCATTGTTATTCGACTCCGTCTCAGTTTGCCGCCAGGATCCAAACCCTACAACAGAAAATAAGAACTCCATACGCACAGTGGTGGCATATGGTGCTATTAGGTCTTCTGGTCTATGCCTATTTTCTATATGATCACCAACCGATGGTACACAGACAGTCTATATATAGGCAAGACTAGGGACCTAAAGCATATGGAATATTCCGGAGTGAAAACCCTAACCATCATAGGTTTTCCCATAATACCCTTAATTAGATAATAAACCAATAATTTATTTACCAACATAATTATTAATAACTTAAAGGCCACATATAATTATCTTTTACTAAATGATAATTCTTACAAGTCATGTTAAGTAAGTAACTGAACACACAATTATCAGACCCGGCCCGACCCGGTGGTTGAACCAGTCGACCCGGTCTCAAGCCCGGGCTGGTTCAAGCATTCGACCGTTTAAGGAAGTCAACCGTTCAAACCCGTCCGAAGCGGCAGTCGAGCCGGTGAACCGTGACCCGGCGGTCGAACCGGCAAATTTTAAAAATTGAGTCTTTTATTGCAAAAAATTGTCTAGCGTTGCAACTTCAGCCAACTAAATAACACTTCTCTAGTAACAATAACTATATATTTTCTTCATTTTCCATTCGATTTCAAGGTCTTTAATCATTTTTATAATCTTTAGTAACATGATTTCTATAATCTTTTACCCTTAAATAATTCATTTATCCTACATTTATATGCTCTTTTGTAAATGATATATAGTTTTCTTTTCCATATATACTTGCTTAAGAGTGTGTTTGACCAACTAATTTTTTTATTGGACGATGGTAGCAGTTTAACGTCAAATGAAATAAAACACACAATATATCTTTAGTGAAGTTGGATATAAATGGTGATTTTTGATGAATTTCTTTTTCTTTTTCTTTTTTGATGGGATTTTTGATGAATTTCTAAGATTGATTTTTTTTCATGTGTATCTTGTTATGATTTGGATGTTGGAATATTTTAAAAATAAATATGATTGTCATATTTTAATTTTTATTTATATTTTGTATATTCAATAATAGAGTGAATGGAAAATAATTGTGTATTGCATTTACAATTGGTACATAAGGTTACATTATATAGTACAATGGGGAGATTTAGTAGTATCTTTTAGAGTATGTACGTAATATATTACAATAAATGAGAAATATTTGGGGAATATTTACCATAAATATTGATACAGAAAGATATACTACATCTATGTACTAATATGCCCCCTCAAGCTGGACGATCGGAGACTAGGCCAAGCTTGATGCAGAACTGATTAAAGGGATGGCGTGATAGCGGCTTCGTAAGAGCATCGGCGAGCTGATCAGGACTGGAGACATGAGTAACAAGCAGAAGGCCCTGTTGAACTTGATCACGAATGAAGTGATAATCGATTGCAACATGCTTCATACGAGAATGGAAAACAGGGTTAGCACTGAGCTGCGTCGCTCCAATATTGTCACAAAAAATGACCGGGGTATGCGATGAGGAATATCCGAGCGACTGTAATAAATAAGTAACCCAATTGAGCTCGGCAGCAGTCGCAGCGACTGATCTGTATTCTGCTTCCGTAGAGGACCGAGCAACAGTACGTTGCTTCTTCGAACTCCAAGAGATAAGATTGCGTCCGAGAAATACCAAATAACCACTGGTGGAAGAGTAATCATCCTTATTGCCACCCCAGTCGGCGTCTGAGAACGCATGAAGGACCATTGACGAGGAACGATAAAGAGGTAAGCCACGGTGAGAGGAGCCAGCAAGGTACCGAAGAAGACGCTTTGCCAAAGCCCAGTGATGGATAGTAGGCGCATGCATAAACTGAGATAATTTGTTTACAGCAAAGGAAAGATCAGGCCGAGTGAATAATAAGTATTGAAGGCTACCAAGAAGCTGACGGTAAGCGGAAGGATCATCATGAGGTGCCGCAGGCTGGATCATGATAGCAGAAGCATCAGGCGGGAGTGGAGTGGTAACAGCCTTAGCATCAATCATATTAAACTAACGAAGCAAGTCAAGAATATACTTATGCTGATGAAGAAGAAGACCAGAGGACGTAGGTTCAACCTCAACTCCCAAAAAATAAGAAAACGGACCCAAGTCTTTGATAGAAAACCGAGAACCCGATTGAGCGACAAAGTTGGACACAGCGGACGAGCAATTACTGGTAACCACAATGTCGTCAACATAGACGAGCACAATAAGAATCGTAGATTTGGTAGCACTGATAAAGAGAGAGGGGTCGGCTGCTGAGTTGGAGAAGCCAATGGAAAGAAGAAATTGCTTCAATTCTGTCGGAATATTTATGTACTAATATTCAATTATATTTGTAAGTGATGATGTGACCTACCGGTTGAACCAATGACCTGATGACCCGACATATTTTTCAGGTCTGATAACTATGGGTGAACATGAACCCATTTTATTCACTGCTAAGCAAGTATGCAAGGAGTATCTTATGCTTACATTGTTTTGTAATTGATAAGTGAACTAATGTCATATCTCCCGCCTCAAGACAAATATATATTTCTATATTTGATCTTCTACTTCTTATTGAACGTTTGCAAGTGCCGACTCTTTTTTTGGATTGATAAGATATGCAAGACTATGAAGAGCAGATTGATGTTTTGGACAAAGCAAGGTTATAACATTCTTCGATGTTTTGTTATGCTTAGTAAATAGTTTCTATTTTTATTTTTCTTTCATTATGGTTTGCGAGTCGAACTTAATGTTTAATTGTTCTTTTAGTTGGATAGGTTGTTTATGAGGATTTGAAGCTCTATTTACATTATGTATGATGTTAGTTTGCTACAATAATATTTTTGGAGTTTCTCTGCATTTTCGCAGCGCAGTAGCACAACGCTGATAAAGTCGAAATTATCTCGGGTTGTTTAGCGGTATTTATTTGATGGATATCTGGCTGTTTGAGTATGATTTTACCGGCAAGGCATGGTGGTGCTGAAGAACAAGATGAAGATCTTTTAGAGCAAAGGGAGGAGAGTGTTTGGTGTTTTGTGATTATGAGCTGAGCCTAAGAGACTGCCTACGTATCCTTTGTAAGGGATCAAGTAAATGCGTAGTTTTGTAAGTGAAGCCTACTCTCTCCTTGTAATGGAGGTGATGCTCCAATTTATAGAGGTGGTGATCCAGTTGTCACGAGGTGGCGAGTAGGACGGTATGCCGAGGGTCGGCACCCACCGAGCTAAGAGCTGGCGTACCCAACCTAGCGAGTTGAGAGCCTTTTGCGGCTCCGAAGCCTTTGGCGGGCTGAGAGCTTTTGGCTGCTCCGAACCTTTCACGGTACCGAAGCCTTTGGTGGGCTGAGAGCCTTTGGCGGCTCTGAAGCCTTTTGCGGCTCCGAAGCCTTTGGCGGGCTGAGAGCCTTTGGCCGTTTGGCGGCTCCGAAGCCTTTGGCGGGTTGAGAGCCTTTGGCGGGTTGAGAGCCTTTGGCGGCTCCGAAGCCTTTGCTTAGGCGGCCGTAGGGACCCAAATACCACAGGCCGAATTATGATTTTGGCATATCAATGCCCCCCCACCCCACTCCGTGCCTTAAGCAATTTCTTGAAATGTTAGACGGGGAGTAAAGATTGCTCGCGGATCGATTTCCTTGGAATACTATGATGGCTTGCTATGTGGTGGATCGCCTATAACATTGACTAAGTGCCATACTTAGAGTAGGTCTTTTCATGGCTTTTATGTCGTAAATCGACTTCGCCCTTCATGGCTTGTGTCATGAATTGATTTTGCCTTTGGTGGCTTTGTGTCGTGAATCGACTTAGCATTTTGTTTGACTTTCACGTGGCAAATAGCCTTAGCGTTTTGGTGGCTTTATGTGGCGGATAGCCTTATCCTTTTGGTGGCTTTATGTGGTGGATAGACTTAGCCTTTTGTGTGGCTTTCATGTGGCGGATTGCCTTAACCTTTTGTGTGGCTTTAAGTGGCGGATAGCCTTAGCCTATTGGTCGCTTTAAGTGGCGGATTGCCTTAGCCTTTTGTGTGGCTTTAAGTGGCAGATAACCTTAGCCTTTTGGGTGGCTTTAGGTGGCGGATAACCTTAGCCTTTTGGGTGGCTTTAAGTGGCGGATAGCCTTAGCCTTTTGTGTGGCTTTAAGTGGCAGATAGCCTTAGCCTTTTGGTGGCTTTAAGTGGCGGATAGTCTTAGCCTTTTTGTGGCTTTATGTGGCGGATAGCCTTAGACATTTTTGTGTGGCCTTTGCCTTTGGGTGGCGTAATGCCTCTTTGTGCTGCGCTATTAAGCGGACGGACTTGTTGTTGGTGAAGAGAAAACCCATTTTGACGACGAGTTGACCTCTGATGAATAATAAGCATGATAATTCAAGTTGTAGGACGAGAATAAATTCCAATGAGAGCTTGTACCTTGGAGATCTTGAGAGCTCGTAGTTGAGAGCTTGAGGGCTCGTAACCCAGAGAGCTTGAGGGCTCACAACCCGGAGAGCTTGAGAGCTCCTAACTTGGAGAGCTTGAGAGCTCATAACTTGGAGCTTGAGAGCTCATAACTCGGAGAGCTTGAGAGCTTCTTTTTGGAGAGCTTAAGAGCTCATTCTGGCGAGCTCGTAACTTGGATAGATTGAGAGCTCGTAACAAGGAGAGCTTGAGAGCTCGTAACTTGGAGAGCTTGAGAGCTCATAATTTGGAAAGCTTGAGAGCACGTAACTTGGAGAGCTTGAGAGCTCATAACTTGGAGAGTTTGAGAGCTTATTCTTGGAGAGCTTGAGAGCTCATTCTGGCGAGCTCATAACTTGGAGATCTTGAGAGCTCGTAACTTGTAGAGCTTGAGAGCTCCTAACTTGGAGAGCATAAGATCTCGTTCTTGGAGAGCTTGAGAGCTCAAAACTTAGAGAGCTTGAGAGCTCATAACTTGGAGAGCTTGAGAGCTCATTCTTGGAGAGCTTGAGAGCTCATTTTGGCAAGCTTGAGAGCTCGTAACTTGGAAAGCTTGAGAGCTCATAACTTAGAGAGATTGAGAGCACGTAACTTAGAGAGCTTGAGATCTTGTAACTTGCAGAGCTTGAGATCTCGTAACTTGGAGAGCTAGAGAGCTCCTAACTTGGAGAGTTTGAGAGCTCGTTCTTGGAGAGCTTGAGAGCTCGTAACTTGGAGAGCTTGCGAGCTCCTTCTTGTAGAGCTTGAGAGCTCATAACTTGAAGAGCTTGAGAGCTCATTTTGGCAAGCTCGTAACTTGGAGAGCTTGAGAGCTCGTAACTTGGAGAGTTTGAGAGCTCATTCTGGCGAGATCGTAACTTGGAGAGCTTGAGAGCTCCTAACCTGGAGAGCTTGAGAGCTCGTTCTTGGAGAGCTTGAAAGCTCGTTCTTGGAGAGCTTGAGAGCTCATAACTTGGAGAGCTTGAGAGCTCATTCTGGCGAGCTTATAACTTGGAGAGCTTGAGAACTCGTAACTTGGAGAGCTTGAGAGCTCATAACTTGGAAAGCTTGAGAGCTCATAACTTGGAAAGCTTGAGAGATCATTCCGGCAAGCTCATATCTGGCGAGCTCATTTCTGGCGAGCTCATAACTTGGAGAGCTTGAGAGCTCGTAACTAGGAGAGCTTGAGAGCTCATTCTGGCGAGCTCATTTCTTGGAGAGCTTGAGAGCTCGTAACATGGAAAGCTTGAGAGCTCGTAACTTGGAGAGCTTGACAGCTCATAACTTGGAGAGCTTGAGAGCTTGTAACTTAGAGAGCTTGAGAGCTCCTTCTTGGAGAGTTTAAAAGCTCATTCTGGCGAGCTCATTCTTGATGGCCCCATTCTGGTCCGCCTCATTCTTGCTGCCTTATTCTTGGTGGCCCCATTCTGCTCGGCCTCATTCTTGGTGGCCTCACTCTGGTCGGCTCTATTCGGGCGGCCTCATTCCTCGTCGGCCCTAATTCGGTCGGCCTCATTCTCGCTGACCGTGTTTTTGCGGCCTCATTCTGGTCGGCCTCATTAGCATAAGTGTGGGACACCAAGGATCCGTCCTAATTGCTACCAACCATATCGCACTATTCTGAATCGTTGTTCACACAAAACGCCAAACCGTTCTCTGACACCCAACAATCTTGTACGATGTAAAGACAAGGAGATGGAGAGTGTCGGCGACAATGGTGTCTCCGGTAACATAGTGGCCGGAAATCCAAAGAATTCAAAGAGAGTGGTAATAAATCAAACGCAAACTCCATGGGTTGTGTGTTTTTGCTCCTTTAAATGCACTAGCTCAATGAAAACTTGAAGAGCAGCTCCAAGTGTGTGTTGATGTTGATGTATGCCGGTCGGAGAACAAAAAATTGGTGGTTTCAGGCCGTCGGAAAACCAAAAAATAGATGGAGATCTTACTATTGGATGAAGATCTTGGAGATCTGGGTGAAGATCTTGTAGATCTGGACATCTAGATGAAGATCTTGTTGAAGACTTGGCCGGAAAACAAAAAATGGGCAGTTTTAGGCCGCCGGAAATCTCAGATCTGACTAGAAAAAATGTTGAAAATGTCGATTTCCCGGTAACGGAATCAACTGATAATGTCGAAATTATCTCGGGTTATTTAGCGGTATTTATTTGATGGATATATGGATGTTTGAGTATGATTTTACCGGAAAGGCGTGGTGGTGCTCAAGAACAAGATGAAGATCTTTTATAGCAAATGGAGGAGAGTGTTTGGTGTTTTGTGATTATGAGTGAATTTCGAGAGGTCGCCACGCACCTTTGTAAGGGATCAAGCCAATGCATAGTTTTGTAAGTGAAGCCTCCTATCTCCTTGTAATGGAGGTGATGCTCCTATTTATAGAGGTGATGAGCCGTTGTCACCAGTGGCGAGAGTAGGACATCTGTCGAGCTGTCGGTGGTGGTGAGTGGCGGACCCGACCTGGTGAGTTAAGAGCCTTTGGCGGCTCCGAAGCCTTTGGCGGGCTGAGAGCTTTTGGCGGGTCCGAACCTTTAGTGGCAACGAAGCCTTTGGCGGCTCCGATGCCTTTGGCAGCTCCGAAGCCTTTGCTTGGGCGGCCGTAGGGATCCGAATAAGGATCCGCGGGCCAAATTACGATTTTGACATATCAAACGCCCACAATGGTATTGACTGCACTGTGCATGTAGCCGAGAGCCAGAGTGTTTGCTTTGTTCTGTTGCCTCTTTGTTTGTTTCATTTATGTATTGATATGCCGTCAAGCTTGCGTGACTTTTAAGATAATACCAAAAGTTACGTGCTAAGTTTTTTTTTTTTCCATTCCGAATGAGCGTTACATTTTGCTTTCGTAAGGTATACCCAGAGAATTGTGTAAGACTAATAATTAGAGATACTATCGGACACCAAGAATGAAAATTTCTCCCAACAAAGTTTGATATATCCACAACGTTGTGCTCGAATATTTTATGGTTTGCATTCACTTATTCACTTGCCAAAATCTTTTTTTTTTTTTTTTTGAAAAAAACTTGGCAATTCATTTTATTAATGACAAGTATTTTAATAGATTTTTTTCTTTTTATTAGAAATACCATAAAATCATTAATAAATGTCGAACCAAATGCAAAACCACAGCCTAAATGGCTCAATTTAACGGAATCCGTCGGTTAAATAAAATGCCATGATCTGGTTCAACCATGAGTGATTTTGAGCATCCACTAGGGACTCCGATCCCCGACGGTATAAAGGAAGGCAGTATAATTTCTTTGTCACTAATTTAAAGTCTAAATTTTGGGCGGAAACAGCATTTAGACGGATCCGTCCAAATTTGATTCACTCTCTTCCCGTCCAAATTTTGGACGGATCCTTCCAAATTTGGACGGAAAAAGTGCATGACAAATTATGCAGATTCACTTTGTACCGTCGGGGATCCGCTTCCCATCCACTAGCTTAAAATTTCACCCCAAATATCCTCATAATTAAAAAAGGGTAAGCCTCCACCATGAGGCCCCACCTCCGGTCCTCAAAATGTGTGAAGATGTTAATCGTGATCCTCATGAAGCAGAATCACGGGCCGCCACGACTAGAGTATAATTCGCCGCTGCGGGATTCGAACCAGGTGACCTCTAGTAAAGCATCGCACTACGCACTAAAAGTCCTCACCACTGAGTTATATCCAGGGGACCAAATATCCTCCTAATTGATAAATAATTTATACTATAGCCTATAAACCACCCATGGGGGCTTCTACCGTGAAGTTGGAAAGGTGTCTTCTCTGGGAACTTCTTGTATGTTATCTCCATATGTATCGAAGAGATTAGTAGGTTGATCAGCAATTTGTGATTATTATCTTGAATAGAAAATATGTGACTCCGTCAATCCACTGGTCAGCTCAAAGATATTCCTCACCACACAACAACTTTCCGTCTTCCCTTCCACCACCTCCGTTGTACACAATATTTTATGTGCTTTTACTATAAAATATTATTTTCATCTAATATTTTCCACCAAAAAGACTTTTTATTTTGAATAATGATATGTGCACTACACTCTTGTGTAGTGCACAAACCACTACACAAGTGGTAATCATGAATTAAAATGATGAATTATTTTTTGTGATGAGTCCCAACAAAATATGTGATATAGATTGTATTGTGTAAGATGTTGTGGTTGAAAATATAGTAGATGTATCACTGCTCTTTTCTTTTACGTTCCTCCATTACCTTTTGGCTGTGAATGAATGAATATATCAATGTACCGACTAAATGGTTTAAATTAAAATATTAATAAAAATATGTCGGCCTTTTGTCAGCCTTGGGAGAAAAATAGAAAATAGCCAAGGCTAATGTGGATGCTCTGACCACCCGACGATTCACTAAAGTGACCATCATTACCCCCACGTCTACCCTCTTCATCTCCGCATTCTGATTCGGATCCAGATTACAGAGGCTCTTCGCCATGGCTTCTCATAATCACAAGCCTTTCATCTCTTTAGCACTTGTACTCTTCTTACTGCTTTGCAGCAGCGCGCTAGTTTACGGTCGACTTATATCCGACGGTTCAGATCCCTCCTCTGATGGAATCACCCACCACCAGTCGTCGTTCATTCGCCTGTTTACTGGGCCAGAGGATCAGTGCGAGCAGACTTACGGGTTCATGCCTTGTACCACCACTGTGTTGGGGAATCTGTTCTTAATTCTGGTCTATGGTTACCTTATGTTTATGGCTGCTACTTACTTGTCTAATGGAAGTGAGCTTTTGCTTGAAATTCTCGGTCCTGGACTTATTGGTGGACTGTTTCTTCCTATCCTTGGTGCTCTTCCTGATGCCATGCTCATCCTTGGTAATGAATTCACACTCAGTGTTTCTCACTTCGTTATTTTGTGCTTGAGAGATGATACTGCTAACTATGGTCACAGAATGCGCATAAGAGCATGGCGATCGGTAAAAAATTGGTCATTTTTATTTGTTTTAAGGAAATGAAATATATAACTCACACACTTGCCCTATTTCAAACCCATGACCTCTTGGTAGAAGGACTGATTGACTTAGGTTTGAAACTGGGATCAATCTTATTGGCCCCCACTGACTTTTTTTTCTCTATGTTTAATTTTGGTAGTGGCCCCAATTGACTGTATTTTGTCTCTCTATGTTTTTGCCTTTTTGGACATTATTGGTCAATCATCTACTATTAGGATGCGTAATATTTAGCTTTGAATGAATTGTCAGAATAGAGTGTTCGTTTGTACTTGAAAATGGACTTGGGAATCCCATGAAAAATGTCACTGAATCTTTGTTGATTTCATATTTTTGTAGTCGAATGCCTGGAATACTATTCTGTCATCCAAATACATACCTGACAAGTCATTGAGTCCCTCAAAGCAGCTTTCTTTTATTTTCTCTGTTCTTTTTCCTCTTTCTTTTTCGTGTTTTGTAGTGTGCATTCTAATGTTCGTTTTCGTATGGGATAACATTGTATTTGGGTTATCATTCAATGCAGTCTCTGGACTTTCTGGAAGCACAGAAGAAGCTCAAAGCCAGGTGTCCGTTGGGATGGGGTTGCTAGCAGGATCAACAGTGATGCTTATTACGGTTATTTGGGGATCATGCGTTGTTATTGGCAAGTGTGACATAGAGAATTCTGTTGCCATTGATAATAAGGATACAAAACGCCTTAGCCTTGCTGGTATTTTCCCCACACTTTCTCTACACATTTTGACGTTTTTTATTTTATTTTAATTTATATAACTCATGATATTTCTGAAAAGGCAGATTATAGGTAAGTGCTTTGGGTGTTCTTCTTCACCCTTTAGTATCGACTGTTATATGACATGCTCATGTTACAGATAATTCTGAGTCTATCATAGTGTCAGATGAAAAGTGCAGCTCAGATGAGTATAAGGTTGGTTGGGAAAGATTGGCATATGAACCAAGCATCGTGTGATAGTTCTGTCCTTTAACGCATTTAGGTTAGATAAGTTGCAGCACTTCTTAACCCGTGTTAAGATAAATTGGAAAAAGAGCCAAGTCAAAACTGAAATACCAGAGTTCAATGTTGTTATTTTCATTTATTTTAATTGCATTTCTTCATAAGCATGTCTATGTCTATGTTTACATGGAACCATTTGCACAGTGTCTATTTTTTCTAATTAGCACAGCTGTATCTTTCTGTTTTTGCTCTATTCCGTAGTGATCTGAGAATATCTGAATGAACATGTATGATTAAGCATATACGTACAAAGATTTCATGTATTTTGGGGAGGTGAAGTTGCTGTATTCTGTTGGTAAAAAAGCTGGAAGAGGAATGTTAGCTTTAGGCAGAAATAAATATGAGCTGGTGCTTCCTTGTGACGATATCAGTGAAGGCCATGATATGAAGGGATCTGGGAGAGGCCTGTTAATTATGGAAAATTAAGGCCCTCCTGGTGGGTTACGTTCCATCTGTTTGTGTAGTGAAATGGATATGTGAGGTTTGAAAGATCATGTAGTTTAATTTCACCCCTGAATAGAGGCATCATATACACTAATCTCGTACCTGGGATCAGTTGAATTTTCATCATTAGATAATTGAAGTTGCTTTAGATGAACGAGCTTAAAAGTTATTTTATGTATGCTATTTGCGGATAACCTTAAATGTGATTGTTGAATTCAGGCTCTGGTGTCAGTACTGATATTTGGACGAGCTATGCTGCAGTTATCATGGCTGCTTCTGTGATACCATTTGTAGTGGTCCAATTTCCACAACTCTTTAATTCAACGTCAGGACGACATGTCACAGTATTAATTGCTCTTATTGTTTCTGTTGCACTTCTGATTTCCTATTGCCTTTATCAGGTATTTTTCTATTGCCTTCTTCTTCATTTATGTTTTTAGAGGGGGGGGGGGAAGGGAGAGGGTAATGACTGCTCACTGGAGAGAGTAAACCTTTTCCTTCATCTTGCAATGCTGAATGCTTTTCTGGATCAGAGTACCCCTTAAATTCTCAACCTCTGAATCATTGGGTGTGTTTAATTTCCTAAACATTCAGAGCTCTTTAAAGTACTTTTTCATCTTATTGCCTTGCTGGGGTCTGGGGAATCATAAAATCGCTCAAATGTATGACATGTATAATTGCCTCAGGTGCCATCATTTTTTTTTGGGTGATAAGATTGCTTTATCCTCCAGAAGTGCATTGTGCTTGTGCCATCTGCCTTTTGTTTTATTTATTGCTATATTCTGCATGTTTTTTTTTTTATATTTTTAATCTGGCAATACTGCTCATTTTGGATACTTTATTCATACACGGGGAATTTGTAAAAACAAATGCTTATTATTGAAATACATAGTAATGAGGGAACTTTTGTCTCGACTCTCGATCTTATTTAGAGAATACCATTTTCTTCTTTTGTTTGTCTTGTTCTTCTTGTGAAGACTACTGAAACTTGAGTTTTGCCTTTCTAATTTTGAAGGGATTTTTTATTTCTTTAATAAACTTCTGAATTTCCTGCAATTTCTTTAGCATCAGATGATCACTCCATTCCTGTTTAGTAACCTGCATAGAAGAGAAGATGAAACTGACATCTTAATTGTTTTATGTCTACTTTTGTTTTTGCTTTACCTAAAAAAAAAAAATTGACTAACAACAATCTTTACATTTAATACCGTTGCTCAAATGAAACTTGCGTTGCAGGTGTTTCAGCCTAGGATACAGCAGAGACGTCTTGCTTTTCGTAAAGCATAAGCATGTAATTTCTGGAATTTTGAAGCACTTGAAAATGCGAGCTTTAGGAAGGTTCTGCAATGATGATGGGACACTTAATGAAGAAGTGCTAAGAAGGTGTGTCATGCTCACCATCTCCCACTAATTATATTTTAATCCGGCATATATTGTTGTCATCACCTCTTTCCAGTATTCCATACACTGATATGTAATTTAAGTACATTGTCATAGGTTGTTTGACACAATAGATGATAATGGGGATGGCCATCTATCACATTCAGAACTAAGAGCACTGATCATTGGCATACGGTTCGAGGATATAAATTTGAACGAGGAAGATGCTGTAGTGAAAGTGATGAAGGATTTTGACTCCTCTCTTGATGCTAGAGTTAGTTTCTCTGAATTCATGGCTGGTATTCAAAGATGGATCAATGAAGCAAGAGGTTCTGGACCCGCTTCTTCTGATGATGCAGGTCCTGGAACATTCAAGTATTTGAATGATTTTCATGAGGTATGTGTCTTATTGTTCTGTTTTACACCTCCCCTTTTCCCCATCTTTTATTCTGTATTAGGATGATGTTGTAATTGTGTAATTTGCAGCAAACAAAGAGAGAACATTATTTTCTGGGGAATCAAAGTGATGAGGCTGTGGAGGGTGTCGAGAATGCCAAGTCAACTACCATCAAAGCAATATTGTTCTTGTTGCTTGGAACTCTTATTGCTGCTGCATTTGCTGATCCCCTTGTAGATGTAGTTGATAATTTCTCAACTGCCACAAGCATACCTTCCTTCTTTATTTCATTTATTGCCTTGCCACTAGCTACCAATTCCAGCGAGGCAGTATCTGCTATTATATTTGCTAGCAGGAAGAAGCTAAGATCTGCTTCATTGACCTTTTCAGAGGTTTGCTTTCTTCCCATTATTTTTATTATTATCAAGTTTATACTACCTGTCCCAAAATGTAAGTCCGTTTAGCTTTTGTCCTATAATATAAGTCCATTTAGAATATCAATGGAGCATTTATTACATTTTTATTTTCCTTTTACCCCTAATTTATTATACATCGTCTTACTTTACAACTATGAGTCAAAGGGTATTCTAGACTTTTACCATCAAAATTAACGACACTTAACCACTTTCTAATCTGCGTGAAAAGGTCTATAAACGGACTTACAATTTGGGACAGAGGTAGTATCAAGTATACCGCAGTATGTTAAATCTTTACTAATCTACATAAAAAAAAGAAAAAGACCATAATGCTTTAGCCTCTTCACCCTGCACTGCATGGGACATATGGAGCTAGCCATAACCAGTATTCCATAGCTGACCTTCTGATATTTCTTTTCTTATCTTTTCTATTTTGGTTCTCCATTGCAGCTATACGGTGCAGTGACCATGAATAACGTGTTGTGCCTGTCGGTCTTTCTAGCCCTTGTGTATGTCAGAGGGTTGAAATGGGACTTCTCGTCTGAAGTTTTGGTTATTTTGATAGTCTGCATAGTGATGGGAGTGTTTGGCAGCGTTAGGACAACATTCCCTCTCTGGACCTCTATTATTGCCTTTGCTCTCTACCCTTTCTCCCTGGTGTTTGTATATGTTCTTGACTATGTTTTTGGTTGGTCATAGTTTATGTTAAGTACATGCACGTCGTTCAATGTTTTTTTTACAGTGTAAGAAATACGATGAATGTTTTATAAGACTTGTGTTTTGGGACGGAGGTAATACTACTAATGAGTATACTTCATCTGAATCTGTATTTTGAGTGAGTTTTGAACTGTTGGCATTCCTCATGCTATACCAATGCCATCATTTCCATCTTTACAGTCCTTTTGTAATCCTTATGCTTCCTTCGAATAGAACCCCTTTTTTTTTTTTTTTTTTTTAAGAATAATAATTTTTGCATTTTCGCATTCTTTTTTGGAGAAGGAGTTAATTTTTTCAGCTTGGACTTTAAAGTATGAATAATTTTGAAAGATCACACCGATTTTAACACATTTTCATGACTTACTACCAGTATCAATCAAGCCCCTTCTTTTCAAAGCAATAGCGATAAAAGCATCAAATTCAAGAAACAAGGGTTTGGTGAGAGGATAATTTTTCTAAGCAGAGGACAACCAATTTGCTTCATGCAAAAACTAAGGCGAAATCCTCGTGTCTTTTGCAGATCCTTAAGTTTTGATAATATTACAAGATGGCACTAAGTTCAGAGTTGGAGATTTGGAGGACATTTGTCACGGATTTTATCTAACAAAACAACAAGTAATAAATATTTATAAATCCAGTATTTCCCAAGTGTAGGGATCGTAGTATAGCGATTAATACCGGAGTCGATCTCAGGGAATCGGGGTATCTAGTTCATTAATTTTCCTAAGGTTGTCACTACTATTTATTACCAAACCTAAACTAAAACGGAAAGAAAACTGGACAGAGGATTGTCAGTCCAAAGCTAGGAAGGATAAAAGCGAAAACGAAATCTAAACTATAAACGGGAAAAACAATAAAAACGATGATCATGGTGATTAAACAATTGAACAAGTAATTATCCACCGATCCCGCAACCCTTAATTTCCTCTCTAAAGTTATCTTGTGATGATTTAATTAAAGATGTGGTTCACCTAACGGAGGTATGAATTCCTACTCTCGTAGATAATTCGCCTATCAATCTCTCATCTCTCGATATATAAGATTGACGCTCTCAAACCAAGGTGTAAGATCTCTCAATCTAGCAACCTAGAAATTCAACCTATCAACTCTCGTTATGTCAAGATTAAAAATCTCATATTTCCCATGGTGATCTAAGGTTTACACCGACTCTCGTTATATGGTAAACATCAACAACAATTCATCTTTCGATATCGATTGCAGAAACAATAAGCATATAGAAAAGATACAACTTTAATCAAATTCGCAAAACAAATCTAGATTGAAAAGAAAGAACTCTTTAAACGGATTCACAAGGTTTGAACAATTGCTCAACCTCCAAGCATTCAAAGATAAAACAACAAAACGAAGCAGAAAAAAAAACGAATATAAAACAAGAAAATCGCAACCCTCAAATTTTCCCCAGAAGGAAGTCTTTACTTAGTTTTTCTCCCAATGATTGTGTATCAATAGGTCTCAATAATGTATGATTAGGGTTGAAATACGCGCTGCTATTTATAGAAAAGTAAGTCGGTTTTCAGCATGTCGGCCGTGGACGCCCGTCCAGATGCCTTGGACTTGCCTCAGACGCCCGTCCACTCAGCGTCCAAACTCTCGAATCAACTTTCTTCACCTGGACGCCACCCAATATTCAGACGCCTTGATGACAGTTGGACGGGACTTGGGCGCCTTGATTCAATTTGGATCAAAAATCGATCTTCTCATCTTTATCTTCAATCGACTTCATCTTTATCTCTTCTCCTCTTCATTAATCCGATTGTTAACCTCTTTTAATCCTCTTCTTGGTCGAAATTGTGTATCTACAATACATCAAACACATTGCAAAATGTAGTATCTTCCAAATAAACATGAAATCATCAATTTTGCACATAAATCATACAATTTCACAACTAACCCATTAAAAACATCACTTGCTCAATATTTCAATTATAAAGCTCGATTTCTATGAAAAACATCCAGATATGGGGGAAATTGATATAAAACATATCCTTATAAAACGTATAAAATCACCCTTAACAACTCCCCCACACTTAGCTTTTGCTCGTCCCGAGCAAGACAAAACAAAACCAAGGCTCGGAACAAAGATAGACATCTCAGCAAATACAAAGTATATTCAATAAATCAGATGCTCACCCCTGTGTGTGTGCAAAGCCATAGTAAACTTCCACTAAGTCCAAACTTGAGAAACTCAAAGCAAAACTAGCTAATACCCCCTCGTAGACTAGCAATAAATGACACTCATAAGATGTACCCTAAAAACGTAAAATATCCCGAAAAGAATGATCGAATACATCTAGGGCCTTTCTGAGATACTCAGAAGATAATCCCTACAGCATATCTATCAGTTTCTACTGGGATAAGATAGACGATAACTTAGTCTTATATCCATTTCATAACAATTCACTAGTTGATTTAACTATTTCACTTTTTAAACACACATCAGAATGAGCTATTGCCCTGTCATAGCAGAATAGGATATTCGAGATATACCCTACCTTACTCAAATCATAAGGCAGCTTCTTCTGACTGTCATGAGCTTTTAGTCATCATAGTGGTATAGGACATACGTGGTATACCCTATCGCACTCAAATCATCGACTAGTTTTACACACCCAATTAATACATTTAGAATTCAACTTTTCATTTGACAATAAGTTACGTGTTACTTATCACATTCAAACCTTAGATATTCACAAGATATAACATACTTCGGATCTAAATACAAACTATCATAAATCTCAAGATATAGATGTAGCACTAAGCACACGACTTATAAGATAATCAAAGACCACTAATCAAAAAGGGGTATAGCTTTATAAATTAGCTCATCATTCACTATGGCTCGTGAAAAATAGATCTCAGGTGAAACAACTAACTTATCAAACATATGATATATAGCTTGGATGACTATAAAAATAACGAACATTGAATTGAATTGCCTACTAAAGGACAAAACAAAAAACAAAAATGTCGAAATTTTTGAAAATTCTAGCTCATTTTGCATAGACTCGTAACGAATTAAGCAAATGTATAGATACACATCAAATCATTCCCCTCCCCCACACTTAAATCACAACATGTCCTCAGGTTGTGCAGAATAAGAAAAACTTAGCTGATTGTAGTTCGAAGGTGGCAATTCTGGAAGTGGTCATGAGTCAGATCCAGAAATGCTTGAAGAAATCAGTAGACTGTGGATCATCCACCGGAAAACTGGCTTCATCTAAAAGCTCACAATTGCTATCGCAAATATCCTACACACTTGAAAAACAAAACAAAACGTACCTCGGGGAATAGGGGGATATAACATGGCAAAAATAAATAATAAACAAGATAGAAGCACAAGATATAATTGCTCAGATGGAACAATCACCACACAGGGAAAACACAGGACACCTAAGCGTCAAACATAAAGCCACAGAGGCTTATAATACAAATATGCCCAACATGTGCATACAGAAATAAGGATAGAGGACACTACAAAGTAGCAGGGCTAGATGCACTAAAAAGATAAATAAAAAGAAAAAGAAAAAAACAGAATAAAATACAATGCAACTATACTAAAAAAGCAAAAAGAAAATAAAGAAAATAAACTAGCCCAACTAATTCCATAGATGTCACCCTAATCTAAGCGAGGTCAAATATATAAACATCTACTCAATAACGTCACAGAAGCGCAACAAAATTCGATTATGCAAAGCCACAGAAGCTTGCCATGTGAAGTGTAGACGTGCCTTAAGACTCATCAGAAAGGAAAACCAACAGTAGCTCAACTAAGCACAGATGAATCAAAAGATCATTGGGCATGAAGACTGCCCCTAAACAACCCTAACACCCTAGATAGACGACAAAAGGAACAACATAAGTCATATTAGAATCACATCTAGCTAGGTGAATTACTCAACATGGACTGCAATAGATGGAAAGAAAACCAAAACGGTGAAAGAACAGGACATCTACGCATATACAAAGGCCACAGAGGCTCACAATAAAACATCCAAGTCGAATAATGAAGCATGTATATAAAAATTAATCAATTATTTAACATGGATTAGTAGATGGAAAGATGTAAACATGCAAGTTCAGAACATCTACGTAAAAATAATTAGCCACAGAAGCTCATATAGGAACAACCATGTCAAATAATAGACGTATGTATCAAGATAAAATCTATTCACAAAAAAAGCGACAGATCGGTGGCGTTCAGCCAAGATGACGGACGTTTAAAGCATAATCGTGGACGGACGGTCGAGCATGCTGACGCCGTCCTGTAACACACAGAGCAGACGGGCGTTCGGGGAAAAAGGCCAACGCTCGTCTGACTCTCTAAAAACATAACAGCGTTGATGCGTTTTGGGACGGACGGGCGTTCATTTACCATGGACGCCCGTCTGACTCGGCAGAAAAACACAGCAGACTCGAGGGAAATTGGCATTTCAGGCAACTGTAGCAACACAATTTTTTTTTAGGTGTGTCAGACCCTCTAATTTTTTTTCGAGTAAAACGTCTAAATTTGGAAGAAGTCGTCCATATTGGGTCAAAAATGTCCAAATTTGTACGCATATCGTCCAATTCCATTGACATGCATTTAACCTTCTAAAATACACAAAAACCGTCCAAATGTGGACGGAACCGTCCAAATTCGGACGAAAACCGTACACTTTTCAAACCTTCATCAAATCGTCCAAATTTGGACGATGTAACTGAAACGCACCGTCCAAATTTGGACGATTTGATGAAGGTTTGGACGGTTTCGTCCACTTTCAAAGAACCTTATCAAGTTTTATTTACTTTTTTCACCTACTCTTTCACCAGCCTCTGTCTTCACCGTTTAACAGACCCAAAAATCACCATTGTTGAGTTTGTGGTCCTTCAAACGAAATAAACAATAAAACAATCAATACCGGGGGTTGTTTTTGCAAAGAAATGGGTAAGCATTCATTCACCTAGCAATTATTTACTATTGAAAAAATTTATATATCGTGTTTGTTTTTATTGTTAATTGTTCACATGAATGTATTATGTTAAAAGCGCGTTTAATTAGCGTGTTTGTTTTTATTGTTACTTGTTTTTAATGAAAAAAATTTATTTATCGTGTTTGTTTAAATTTTGTTCAATTAGCGTTGTGTAGTATGTGCGGTATTTAGGGTAGAGAAATGATTAATTTTGATGTTATTTTTTGATAATGGAATTGATATTTTGATTATATACATTTTCACTGTTGTTGAAGCAAGCGTGTTTTATTGGTTTGGTTAATAGTTGATTATGTTGTTGTTGTAGAGAAAGATGCCAAATCCGCCTTGAAAATATATGGTATCTGCTTTTACGAATTTTGTAATAGTATGAGAACATTTTTTTAAATTAGCGTAATGATTATGTTAATTAAAAATTGAACCAAACGACACACTCATCGTTGTTTGAAAAACCAAAAATCAATATCTCGTGACTGAATTCTATATGGTACGCCTCGCCTGACGAGGTTCTTAGAATTGCATGCTTTCCCTAGGTGTTTTCGATTCCTTCGATCCGTGTCATGCCTAATCTCCAGGCTTTGTATTGGGGCTCCTGGTAGGTAGCTCGTAGAAAATTTCATTAGGTCTGCTCAATAGAGCATCTTTTCCTGTCCTCAGCAGCCTGGTAATCCTCACCGGAAGTGAGGCACCCTTTAGATCGAAAATATAAGGTCCTGCATTCCACCGGCCCAGACGGCCTCTGTTCTCCCTCGTCATCATCAAGTATTCTATGACGTGGTAAAAACCATATTATCTTCTTTCTTACCCCCCTAACGTTACAACACAACAGAACACAACGATTATATACCAAAAACAATAAACAGATGAATAGTATATGTGTACATATATGTATATATTTGCATATGTATATACATATGTATGTATATATGTGTCTATATATGTGTATGTACTTGTATATATGGGTATATATATGTATATGCATGTGTGTTTAAGTGTATACATATGTGTCTATATACGTGTATATTTATGTACATATATATATGTACATAAATATGTACATATATATATGTAAATGTATGTATATATATGTATGAATACATATGTGTCTATATAAGTGTGTATTTATGTACTATATATATATGTACATAAATATGTGTGTATATATGTGTATATATGTATGAATACATATGTGTCTATATATATATATATATATATATATATATATATATATATATATATATATATATATATATATATATATATATATATATATGTGTGTGTGTGTGTGTGTGTGTGTGTATATATGTGTGTAAATGTAAATGTATGTGGATATATGTATGAATACATATGTGTCTATATACGTGTGTGTGTATATATATATATATATATATATATATATATATATATATATATACACACACACACACACACACCCCCCTAATGTATAAATATTATTATTTCATATTCATTTCTTCACAGAAAACTAATGCAAAATTTTAATTCTTTCACAGATGACAACATTTTGTCTATTAGGTTTGCATTTGGCGGAGAGTGGAAATATGATGAAAGAAGCGACAGATGGTCTTATAGAAAAGGAACATTTTATATGATTTTTATAAGTAACGATACGACATTGGATGACGTCAAGCGAAAGTGTGTTCGAAAGTAGGAATTGATGTATCCAAAAATAGATTGGTAATGAAACTTTTGTATCCAAAGCTGCGAGGACCGATTGATGTTTCGGATGACGAGACATGGATAGCATACCTTCGTGATGTGCGTAGACAAGAAACTCAGAAAGCGTGTGTTTATTTGAATCGGTTATTGATGATGATGAGCCGGAAGACAAAGTTGGAAAACACATTTAACTTAAATGAAGAACCGATAGTTGATAGAGGGATTGAAGATTTTACACCGAACTTTATAATATTCGCAATCCCTGTGATGATGTTGTACAAACTCCACCCGGCCTCAAATTTCCTCATGAAAATGTCATCCAAACGAATACATGTTTGGTGATCAAGTAATTGATGTGTCGAGTGAACGTGGCTATGATTGGGGATTTATTGCAAATATCATTAGTCGACCATTGGACTTACCGTACAATGAACAACGTATGGGTCGGATGTGTGCATCTATGAATGAAGCTCGAACGTCTAGGCAGAATGTAGATCAGACGACCCACACACAGTATGGGCAGTTTATGCGAACTAGGATGCAAGCACCGATGCAACCGGGCCCTACTATCGGCGGATCTTTCACGAGTTATCCGACCGCACCTTTGCAGCGAGAACACCGACCGTGGTCACACATTTGGTATGGCAAGTGTCAATCGTAGTAGAGGTGCTCATTTCGGTCCGGAATGGACCTTTCCCAAATTCCTCCATGTCCACGTCTTTGACGCGTTTGGACCGATAATCCGGATGTATTGTTCATCGGTAAAAGGTATAGAGACAAGGAGGATATGAAGGATAAAATGAGTTACCACGACCGAGGCATGACTATATGTGGAAACTCGCCAGTCGGACCAGAAACGTTAAAACTACGATGTTATACTTCCGACCGATGCGAATGGAAGGTTGTCGGTAAGAGGTTGTTGATTTGAATGTGGGCGCAAGGGACGGACAACGTTGCATGATTTTTGAGATAACCGCGTGCTGAAACCCACACTTGTGGACTAGAGCAACTAACCGACAATCACAGACAAAGCCAAGCCCGGACCTATAGTCGCTTCGTGAGGATAGCCTCATAAAACTCGGCGGTGGATTCACGACAAAAGTTTTACAAGCCGAGGTGAAAAAACGTTCAACATAGACCTGAATTATCAAAGGCGTATCAATGTAGAGCGTAAAGCATTGGAACCGATCGCGGAAACGTTGAAATGTCGTATTGTAAATTATACGCCTACTTTTACATGTTGGAGGTAGAGAATGAAGGAACCATTCTGGACATTGTTCGATGCGCTTAGCGTGTTCAAGTATTGTTTCATGGCATTAGGATCAAGTATTGAGGGGTTTAAGTACTGTCGGCCAATATTAGTTGTGGACGGTACACATCTTAAAACAAAGTGCGAGGGGACATTGTTAGTAGCGGTGGGTGTAGACGCGGGCGACCATATCTTTCCGTTAGCTTATGCTGTGACCGACGGAGAGAGCCTTCATGCTTGGACCTATTTCATGGTTAAATTGAAGTCGATAATTGGGGAACGTACTGACTTGGTTTTCATTTCAGACAGAGGTCCAGGTATAATTGAGTTGTTACACGAATATTTCCAAACGCTTACCATGGCTCTCGCTACCACCACATTGTCATGAACCTGAATAAAAATTTGGTAGCACGGGATATTGTCCATTCACCTTCCGGAGAAGCGACTTATACGTATTCGTAAACGCGCTCCAAATATTATTCCGGAAGATAATAGACATGGATATCGACCCAACCAAACTCGTATCGCGTTACCTACCAGGAGATTGGAGTCGATAAATGGGCCGATCACAATTCCCAAAGACACGTTACTCAATCATGACAAGCAACTATGTTGAAAGCTTCAACAATGTGATCGAGGATGCACGTAAGATGAGTATCGTGAATCTCTTTGATTACATCCGGGCATTGTGTCGGCCGGTGGCATTGCGAGAGAGAGAAGCGCGGAATCTTGCCGCACCGTCTTAGCCCCGAACACGAAAAGTTCTTGAATGATGTTGCTCGTGCGGAAAGAATTTCACACCGCATAGTATCGACCGAGACCCGATATCAAGTTGGAGACATCGATTGTAGTGAGAAAGTGAATATGCGTAAGAGAGAATGTTATTATGGGCGTTTGGGGACTACTGCTTACCTTGCGTGCATGCTTGTGCCGCTATAAGTCACCGTTGTGAGAGTCCCTATGATTATTGTTCCCATTACTACTGAGTGCTGTTTACAACGTACATATATGAAGGGCGTGTTTTCCCAGTTCTGTGGAGGATGATTGGATTCTTCTCCGACCGAAAAATAAACCTTCCCTCACTCCGCTTTGAGCCAGAGAGTGAGGAAGGAGAAACAATCGGGATGGGAGCTAGGCGGGGCCGACCTAGGACCTTGAGGATTCCTTCTCAAGGTGAGCCTCTGAGTTCTAGGGACTGAGCGAGAATGCCAACAGAGAGTACAACTCCAGGTTCCGGTAGGAATTGCTCGAATTGCGGTAACCCTGGACATAGAAGGAATAGATGTCCCGCTCGTGCAGTTGTTCCCAATTGAATAAACCTTTATTTAATTTTATAAGACATTATGATTGTAACATAAATTTTTTTTATTCTGTTTGCTTGCAATTGTTTTATCACATTGATTTTGACATTGTTATATCAATTAGAGGGTGAGTTGTAATTGTTACCTTACATAAGCTATTGTAATTTTTATATCACATTGTTATATCACGGAACGATTAGAGCGAATGTGAAAAGTAAAGTGGTACAAAAGCATGAGATTAACTGTGTAATTTTTATATCACATTGTGCTTCTCATAGTATTTGCCTCTAACTGTGTAATGAATGGTTATTTTATCCTTTGTATCTATCATTATTTATCAGCTAAAAAAGCTGCAAATTGAAAATAATAAATTTATTAAGATTATCAATATTAAGATTATCAAAATCCATTGAAAAAAGATTAGCACTAGCACTCAAATATTATGCATTACAATTGCGAGAAAAAAGATTACTCAACACGAAATATTATACTACAAATATATAGTCGTCATCATGACCGTATGAAACATCATCGTCAGCATATTCCGGCACCCCGGCGGACCTAACGCACATAGCTGTGATGAGATAGGGAAAAAATATATATCCATCGCCTGCGTTGTCATTTGCTATCTGTCGAATCCTGGAGAGAATATACTCTCCGACGTCAAAGTATGATGTAATGGATGCGATGCAAGTGCATACAAATCAAATGAAGGTAGGTGTAGTTCACCGTGCCATACATATTGGTGGCCAAGAACATAATGAAGAAAGGAAGAAATCGACCGCGCCATGACCAGGGGTGAAGGCGGTACGCCTCACACGTTCCCACAGATGAGTCTCCCCAAACAAAACAGCCATGTCACGCTCTAGTAATTCTGGAACATCAGGAAATAGAAAGAAATCCAAACCCTGAGGATATTCTGGAATGTCATACTCGTTGTTGATCCATGCATTATTTAAAACGACGGGAACGCCTCGAACAATGACGCACCTTTCATTGATCCGTGTGGTAGATAGACAAGCATAGAATTCACGCACAATAGACCGATTCACGTGTTGAAAGCTTATTGGCATCTGGGGGACACCATGCCAACCGTTATCTCGAAACAAGTTTGCAATCAAAGTAGGAAGACTATCTATGTTCAATCGCCTCTCCGGAACTACAGCTCTTGCCATCCAGTTAGTCACGTACTCACGCCTCTCCTCTTCTGTTCTAAAACGGCTTATGAGAGACTGCTCATCCAACGACAAATCAATTTCCTCGTTGGAAATGAACACAGGAGCATGTGGGTTAGCCATTGAAGGGAACACTAGATGAGATAATGAGAGAGTAAAATAAATGAGAAATGGGAGAGATGAATGGTTGTTAGAGGATTTGTGAATATATAGATTTTTTTCCAAAAAGGTGGGACCCGCCGATAGTTCGATGGGACACGTCCAATATTTGGACGTATATATTCACACACTATCTTCGACGGAATCGTCCAATATTTGGACGGTGTCGTCCGATTTGGACGGTCATATATGAACAAGATATCTAACGTGTGGGGCCCAGTCGTTGAAACGCTTTTCCAAAGGTTGAGGGAATTTTTTCAATGGCGTCCATCTATCACCGCCTGGAAGATTGACTACGAACGACCCGTCAGTTAGATGTTTTGGTGGGTTAATAGTCTGACGGGTCGTCAATCTTCTGTCCGGTTCACCGTCGCCCTTTCCTTTCCCCACTGCCAGTTCACTTGGACCACCCGCTATACAGAAGGACGAGTTATACTACATGCTTATTGACAAACTAATTTCTAGTTACCAAATAAAAAATGCACACACTTCATGCATCGAATCCCACTCGCTGACTTTGGAGTTTCTTCTGTCGTAGAGGCTCTTAACGTATTGTCGGGAGTTGTTGTACCATGTATTAAAGAGATAATGAATTAACGAGAGTAATAAT